>LPNX011089004.1:482612-516107 GCA_001517045.1 Pseudotsuga menziesii
CGGTTATGTTACGTGTGGCATAGCCCGGTTGTAGGTTATTGCAATGTGTTGCGAGTCAACACATGTGCATGGAGTTAGTTGCAATGTTTCGGGGATATGGAACGTCGTGGTAACATAACACTTGTGCAGTGATTTGGTGGGATTGCATGGTTCAGTTTTAGCATATGGTTGTAACGATAATAAAGAAGATAACAGTTGTGATGATAAAGAGGAATCAAAACCCGTTACGTATCCTCGCACTGAACGTTAAATAGAGGATTTCTAGCCATTAGAGGGGGGAAGAGATTCAGATTGTGTTAGAGCACAGAGCTTCATTTTTCTATTATGAGAAAGTTGGGAAGTTGCTATGAAGTGCCCAGATACTGTTTCTTTTTGAAGTCGACATTATCTGTTATAATATCTTTCTTTGCCTTTCGAAGACTAATTGTAATTTCCAGAAGAGAGGTCTTAAATACTTTGTACAACATTCTGTTTACAGTTGCTGAAGTTGATTCCAGAACCATTTTGTACCATCTTAAAGAGATTAATTGGTTTGGTACCCATTGGAGAGGGACCCAGAGACGTAGCCCAGTGGAGGGGGTGAACTCCGTTATCAACTTCTATTTGTGACTCTCTGATTCTGTGTTTGTTTTTCCCACATCTGTTTATCAGTTTTTCTTTTCATTTCTGTTTAAGCATTTAATTTCTGTCAATGTTGCTCCATGAATTAAACAAACTGATAAATGCAATCTTTACAAACTTTTAATGCACTCAAGTTGAGGTCTGATGGATCATTATGAGTTGGTATGCTCCAAGAAAGATGACAGATGTAAGATGTCTTGTGGGACATGCAGGGTATTGCGGGAAGTTCACTGAAGGATATTCTACAGGTAAAGTGGAGCCTATGTATAGGTTGAGGAGGCCTAAATGTGAACTTGTAGTTCCATGAGGAGATGACCCTCATGTGTGTGTATAGTCATATCAGGATTACCTAAAGACTGCAAGAAGAATGTCCTGAACAGAGCAGTATGGTTGTTCCCAATGAAACCCAAAGCAGGAATCTTCCATGTGCTATGAGAGGGATCTCATAACTGAAATATAACCTCTGAATGGGGTAGATCTTTAAATTTCAGATTTCAAATTTTCTTATTGATTGCTATTGACTATTTGGCTCATTTAAAATGGTTTCAAGATGACATGTTGTATGCGGATGTTCAGGTTTTGGGACAATATGTGTAAGTAGAGGATAAATGCTCCCACTTGCAAAAGCCAAACAATATGAGGATGGCCTCATGGTTGGCAAAATATGATTTTCTATAGGAAGCAGAATTGTGAATTCAGATTTTATTTTACTATCAGTGTTATTGTTTGCTTGATATTTGGGAAATCATGTATGCATGAAACAGATTTGAAAATCTATGATTAAATTTTTATGATGTCATCTCATGTGAACTACATACTTGTAGGTAAAACAAGTGAGATGATGGAAGTATGCCCTTGGAGCACATAACTTCTCAGAAGGATGTGTTTGGGATACATAGCTCCTTGGAAGGTTGTACTTGGGGTACATGGATCGTTAGAAGGATGTACTTGGGTACATAAATTCTCGAAGGGATGTTTTCGGAATAGGTTTGAAAATATATGATTAATTTTTTTTATGATGACATCTCATATGAACTCCATGCTTATATGTAACATAGGTGAGATGATGAAAATATGTACTGGGTGTACATGGCTCCTCAGAAGGATGTACTTGGGTGCATGGCTTCTTGGAGGGAATTATTTGGAATAGGTTTGTTAACCTATGATTGAAATTTTATGATGACATTTGATGTGAACTGCATGCTTGTATGTAACGTAGGTGAGACGATGAAAATATGTACTTGGGGTACATGGCTCTGCTGGAAGGATGCACTAGGGTACATAGCTTCTCCCCCCTGCCAGCTAGGAACCGATACGTATCACTGGGGATGCCCAGGGTGCAAGACATCTGGTTAGACTTCTTTCCAAACCCATTCATTCCGTAAGGGGACTGTCATGAGAGTGGAGGCTTCGTGAAGAGAATAACCCCTAGGTATTATGGTGTCTGGAAAAGAAGTGCCTGAGCATTGGTAAGCACTTGGAGGAGGTGCTAGGCCCTTAATCCAAAGTTGACATTAAGTACCCAAGGATGTGTTAGGATATGAAGTGGGGATATCAGATCTCAGTTGACAAATGATACACAGATAAGTATTGGATTGCTTGGAAAATCCTAGTTGATTTTCTATAATTACACATGTGCATAATGATTTAGCTAAGATTTTGAAAATCTTGTTAAGAAATGAATCCTGCAAAAATGAATCTGACATGTGAATTTATTTGTTATGGTTCCTGGAAGGGAAGCACCTGAGCTTGGTAAGCACTGGAAGAGGCGATAGGCCCTTAATATAGATCTTCCATTGAGAACCTAAGGAGGTGTTAGGCTCTGAAGCGGGGAAGGCCGGATCTTGGTTGAGAGATGCTATATAGATAAGTATTCAATTTACTTATCAATCTTTTGTTGGTGTTGATTTTCTGTAAATACACATGAGCAGATGATGTAGCCATGGTTTTGAAAATCTTATTATAAATTGCATCCTACAGGAATGAATCTGATATGTGAATTAAATTCATTGTGGTGTTTAGTAAGGAAGCACCCAAACTTGGAAAGAACCCAGAGGAGGTGTAGGCTCTTGAGCAGAATTAATTTCATTGTGATGTTCGGTAAGGAAGAACCTAAACTTGGTAATCATCTAGAGGAGGTGTAGGCCCTTGAGCAGAGTTTCCATTGAGCACCTAGAGGGGTGTTGGGATCAAGAACTGAGTTGTCAGACCTCAGTTGAGATATATTTTCAGGTTAGCCAAGGCTTGTAGAAACCGGGATACCTTTTAATGCACACCCAGGTGTTGGGTGGGGCAAGGTTGTGAGTGCCATGGTTGTATAAAGCCAAGTTGGATACCTTTAGAACTAAAAGAAGATACTTATGCATATATGTATTTGGTTCACTTGGAAACTTCTTGTTGATTTTATGTGGATATACATGTGCATGTGATTCATCTATGATTTTGGAAAATCTTGTGAATACTAACATGATAATTGACTCATTTCTTGGGTTTTGAGCATAGGTATTGTTGGTTTCTAAAGATATTGGAAATATTCCAAGCTGAGGAGAAGGATTCTCCAAGACCCAAAAAAATATCTTGTCGTGTGTACTAATGCATGCAATCAAGGACTTGGAGGAGTTCGTATGCAAGACAACCATGAAATGGAACCAAGGAGGAGTTCCAAATCGTACCATTGGATAGGTAAAGGTGTAGAGGAATCACCGCGGTCCTGTTACAAATACATGGGAGCAGGAGGATGCCATGCGATTGGCACACCCAAATTTTGGTTTAATTTTGTAGAGCACTGAGGGCAGTGCCAGTGTAGCATTTTGTTAAATTTTTGTAAAGCACTGAGGACATTGTTGTTGAAGGGGGAGGGGAATGTAACACCCCAGTTTTGACCGCAAGTGGGAGGGGAATGTGTGCCTCGATTTTGACCCCATGGTATTCAATTGCATATGATGTAAATAGCGTTAATAAATCGTGGTGTGGAGCTCAAGGAAAAGGCCCCACCGTGGATTTAGTGGTTTATGTTTCAACAATCGAAATCGATGCCAATGGTTTATGTGCTATCTAGGCACAATATATTTTGAGACATCATGTAAAAATGAAACTTAATAAAAATACCACAACTAGCTATGCACTGCAACATGAAAGAGACGGGGGCATGATTTCACAAGGAATAGGGAGGGGGGAACATTCAAACCCTTGAGCCAATGGGGAAAAGCCAAATGTCAATGGGAAAAATCATCAATCTGTCAACTAGCCATTTTGTATTTTGTGCCCAGTCATTTAGAATTGGTTGAGTTAGTTAATGGATGGGGAAGGGAAGAGTATGGCAGTCAAATTTGAATTTGAGCATCCATCAGTTTTGAAAAATGTGTTTTGACTTCTTGGGCAAGTAAAAACCCAAAATGTCTTCCCAACCCATTATGCAGGGACGTCCTCCTCTTCCTCACATGTTTTTTGGGAATTCCTAGGTTTTTTCCTCATAGGGGAAGTGATTTCCTTCTTTTTCCCATGGCTAGGAAGTCATTTTGGGTAATGCTTAGTGGCTGGGATCTTCCCTGGATGTTTGTCTATTGATTCCTCTTTCCACAGATGGGAAAAATCCACTTTTGGTATTGACCAGTGAGTGGGAAGAGAAGAAATCCACGATTCTAGGGGTTTTAGGAGGGTGTTTCTCCTTCCTTCACACAACTGAGTTTGCTCATTGTTTTCCCCTCACGATTTCTGTTGTTTCCTCACTCCTTCATGCCCATAAATTTGTTTCATTGTTGTTGAGTGCATGTGCAAGAGGGATTCATGTTTTTGGTGATTGTTGGGGTCGTATTTTCTCCCGTAATTCCATAGGTGTCGTATGAATTTGGATTAATGGTTTGAGTGTGAATAGAGGTTGTTTTTCTCTTGTAATGTCCATGAGCATTTTCTAAACATTGATTTTCTCCCTTGGGCTATTTTTCCCCATCTTCCATTTCTATTTGCGGTTGCCAAATGCTTCTCTACAACGCAGAGGTTATATTTTTCTGGGAAGGGCTTCCTTGGGTTGGCTTGGATAAGTAAGTCCAAGGAACCCATTTGTTAATTGGATGGATATGTTTTGATGTGATTTTTGCCTTGGCTGAGTAATTCTAAGAAACCGATATGCCATTGGCTATTTCCTTAGTATCCCGTGAAACCCAATTGGTTATTGGTTGGGATGGACAGTATGTGAAACCAAACTATGTGTTGGCTTGACTGTGTGTGTAAGCCTATGGTTCCCTAGTTCCTTATGGAAATCATTCCCAGCTCAGGGGTGGCAGTGATGTTGAGAGATTAATGAGCACACTGGCCTATGGTTGGGTGGAACATTGCAGCGACATAGCTAGTTGTGGGGAAGATTCTTCTCAAGATAAGTATTATTTCTTATGTTTAAACTATGCAATGTATTTGTTTAGTGAATGTTTATTAACATCTAGAATACTTGGAATGTGTGGCTTCCATTGTATTTTCATTTGTTATGCATCTCTATGTATTTTATTTACAATGCATTTTGGTTTATGTTCATGGGGATATGTTTCCCAATCTGATAGAGCAGCAACAATAGTGTTAGATCGCGTCCTCTCCATCATCAAGATGAGGGGAGGGGATGTGACAACAAGGGGAAAGAAACAAGCAGTGAGGAGGAGAAGCAGACCCCGATGGAGATGTTGGAAGAGGATGGAGTGCAAGAAATGGAATTGGTGGAATTAGATATAGACGCGATTGAGGAGAAATGTGGAAAGGAGGGGCAAGGGTATGTCTTGTGAAGGAAATTGGAGATACTCCAGGAAGCCATCATTAAGACCAGAGATCAACAACATCTGGATATTGCAATAGATTCCATAAGGGTAGTAAAAGGAAGTCCGTAGAGGAGGAATTGAAGAGAGGAAGGAAAACGAACAAGCATCGAATCCCGTAGGTAGGTGTAAAACTCATCGAATCAGGTCTGTACCCAAAAATTAGGGAGACCTTCTCTGAAGTAAGTAAGGTTAGCCAATGAAGATAATATCCTAGAATATCAGGGAGTGTAATCACCCCAGGAAAGTTAAGACACTGGCGAGGAAGATTAAGCAAGAGAGTTCAGATGTCCTTTTCCTTCAAGAAACAAAATGCAGTTAAGAGGTGATGGAGAAACTCAGAAAGAAGATATGGAAGGGTAGAAGAGTAATGGTGATAGATGCATCTAGCATGGCCGGTGGGATAGTGGTCTTGTGGCATCCACAATATGTTGAACTCATGGAATGGAGGGATAGCCAATTCTCCCTGTTGGCTAATTTCCAATTATTGGAGACAGGATCTAAGGGCATTTTGACGAATTTTTATGGCCCCAATGCTTTCCCTCAGAAGAAGACCTTTTTGTATTTTTTGAAATGGATTCAAAGACAAGAAGGTGAAGGAAACTGGGCCATTGGGGGATATTTCAATCTAGTCACTTCTCTCAAGGAGAAGAAGGGGGGAAGGCATGCTCTGGATAAATATCAGGAGGCTTTTAGAGACTTCGTGGCACATAGTTCCTTTGTAGACCTTGAAACCGGAAATGGTTGGTTAACTTGGAACAAAAACTGTGGAGGGGAGTATCTTGTTTCCTCTAGGATTGACATATTTTTGGTTTCCAAGAATTTGATGAGGGGGATAGGGGAGATATTGGCCAGTGTCCTTCCGACTGCGGGGTCAGATTACTGGCCCATTTGTCTCAACTGGGATTGGACATATGTGGTTCTAAGCAAAAATTGTAGGTTTGAACAATTCTATTTGGATCACAAGGACTATAAGGATCTAGTGGCTTAGTTGTGGCAGGATTTGGTCCCCCCTGCAAGTACAGTGATGTACCAATTCCAGCAGAAGCTTAAATCTCTTAAGGAAAAAATTCACACATGGAATAAAGAAGACTTTGGGAATATTTTTGAGGATAAGAGAAGGTTGATAAGTGATATTGATCTTATCAACCAAAAAGGAATGGAAGATGGGTGGGATGAGGAGATGAAAGCCAGGGAGAAGGACTTACTTGTCAGTTGGAGACCAGGGAAAGGAAGGAGGGAATCTTCTGGAAATAAAAATCTAGAAACCAATGATTACATGAGGGAGAAAGGAACACCAAGTTTTTCCACAACTCAGTCATCCACAACAGATACAACTCGAAAATCCATAAAATCCAAAAAGAGGATGGTATCCAAATGGAAACTAGAAGGGAGATTGAGGAGGAATTGAGTCATCATTTCGAGGACATTATCAATGAGGATAGGGGTGAAAAGGGTCAGGACATAGCCATAATCACGTGGCTTATTCCTAAAATAGTCACCAGGGAGAACAATGAGATGTTGCTTAAGCCAATATCCATGCAGGAGGTGGAGGACGTTGTAAACCAGATGGCTTTGGGGAAGGCCCCCAGTCCAGATGGATTTACCACAAACTTCTTTCACTATTTTTGGGACCTTCTCAAGAAATATTTTTTAGAGATAGTTGAACACTTAAGGAGTAAATGGGGGATGCTCAAAGCCTTTAATGCAACCTTCCTAACCTTGATCGTGAAAGAGGATGGAGGAGACAACCCATGTAAGTTTAGACCTATAGATTTATGCAATGTTATCACAGAATAATTTCAAAGGTAATCGTGAATCGATTAAAACCCCTCCTCCCCAATCTAATAAGTCTAGAAAAATTAGGTTTGTGGAGGGGAGGCAGATCCTGGATGGAGTCATTTTGGTTCACGAAGTTATTCACTCCCTAAAAAGTACCAGGAAACTGGGTATGTTGATAAAACTGGATATTGCAAAATATTATGATAATCTAAGATGGAAATATATGGAAAAGATGTTGGAAGCCTTCATTTTTGAATTAGAGTGGGTGGAGTGGGTAATGGGTCTGGTAATGACACCCTTTTTCTCTATCCTTCTGAATGGATCCTCGACTAAGCTAATCCATCCCTCACGCAGTATCAGACAGGGTGATCCACTATCCCTATTTATCTTCATTTTAAAGGAAAAAGGTTTGAGCAGGCTCATCCAAACCCAATCGGTAAGTGGGGAGATTGATGGTATTAAAATCAATGAGGGAATGGATTCATGTATGCACCAGTAGTTTGTGGATGACATGATGCTTTTGGGGCACCATGCAGTCCAAGAAGCCCGAGAATACAAGAGGAGTCTCAACCTCTTTGCTAAGGCCTCGGGTTTGGATGTTAACGCGAAAAAATATCAGGTCTTTTTTTTTAGAACAACACCCATAATCCAAAGGAACATCATTAGGATCCTTGGATTTTCTAGAGGTAATTTTCCATCCAAATAGTTGGGGATTCCCTGAGGGATGGGCACGCTGAAAAAGGTATCATGGAAGCATATTTTGGATAGGTTAAAGCACAGGCTTTCAAGTTGGATTCTTCACCCTTTAAACTTTCCTAGTAGGATAGTCCTTGTCAAAGCAGTAATGCAATCCATACCAATTTACCTTTTCTCAGTGTTATTTGCGCCAAGATCAGTATTAAGGGAAATCAGGAGTATGCATAGAAACTTCCTATGGAGTGGTAGAGAAGCTAAGGATAAATTCTCATTGGTGAGCAAAGAGAAGATCTGTTTCCCTAAAGAGAGAGGTGGCTTGGGGCTTCGAAGCCCTGAGGTCATGAGTGAAATCTAAGGGGATAAAATTTGGTGGTGGTGGTGCAATTAATTGTTGGAGCCTTGGGCTAGGTTATGACACACCAAATATGGCTTAGGTAGACCAAAAAACCAGATGATTTGATTCAATGAGGAGCAACCAGGATCCTCCATCTAGATAAAGGCACTCAGTTTTTTACTCAAATTTCAAGCAGGAGAGCTCCCTAGATGCATAATTAAACTCCGCATCCAACAAGTACCCACAATGCATACTTTTAATGGACCCCGCTACCCCAAAAACAAGAATTACCTAAAAAATGTGATGATCATCACATTTTTTCAAGTATTTCTTATTTTTGGGTTAGCGGGGTCCATCAAAAGTATGCAATGTGGGTACTTGTTAGATGCATAATTTAGTTCCACATCCAATGAGATCTCTCGAACAACATTTGAGTGAAAACATAGGGAGATATGTTGAAAATACGAACAAAACAAGTAGTTTTTTTTATTTTCTTCCTCCAAAATTAATAATTATTATTTTATTATTTTAACTATTATTTTATTATTTTCCTTAGGAGGCCCATTTTGAGTTGAAATTTCCTCTAATGACATCAGAGTTGGAAACCAGGAGGCTAAGGATGGAATATGGAAGAAGATATGGGAAGCCAATCCTTGGCTGAAGGTGGCTACCTTTGTTTGGATTTTGGTTAGGGAAAGAATCCTCACGGGAGATAACCTCAGACGACGAGGGATCCAAGGTCCCTCCTAATGTGTTTTATGTCTTAAGAACGAAGAGAATATGGCACATTTGTTGGACAAATTCCCTTACACTGCCTCCATTTGGGATTGGAGGGATTTGGCATTCCGACGAAGTGATAGGTGTATAGGGAAACTAGGACAGCCTCTCCAAGAATGGAATGCTAAAGCTTTCAAGAACTGTATTCTCCGAACCTTATGGTCTTCCTTCCCCGGGATGGCTATGTGGAGTTTCTGGAAAGAGAGAAATGTTTCATTTTCTGGGATAAAGGCCATAGATTTGAAGAAGTGTGGAAAACCTTGGTGAGAAATCTCCAAGAAATGATCTGAAGTATGCAATGGATGGATTAGGATAAGATCATCCTGGTGGAAGAAGCCCATATCGTAGAGGGATGGGGATTGGATAAAAATAAGATGGATGGGCTTCACATAAAGGATATGGTGTGCAGGCGCTCAAGTACAAACTTTTGGTCCCCACCCCCATTGCAGGTGTTTAAGTTAAACTTCAATGGGGCTTCCAAAGGGAGCCTGGGCCCTACAAGCTATGGAGGGGCCTATAGGGATTCAAGAGGGAAAATTATTAAACTTTATTATGGGTCCATTGGAGATGATACCAACAACTCGGCAGAGTTGGAGGACTTGATCTGGGGATTCAAGATTATGATCAGGGAGGGATGGATACCTGTGATTATAGAAGGTGATTCAAACATTTTGATCCAAATGACTAAGAGGCTTGATAATGGAAGAGCGACTAAGCGAAATTCATTTAGCTAGCGTTTGGCTAGCAGAATTGACACCCTTCATGACCTTGTTGTTGCGCATTTGAATGTCATTTAGCCACATTCGTAGAGATGCCAACCAAGTGGCCCGCCTGCTAGCCAACGCTGGTGTGGAGGGGGTTAGGGCCAAAAGGTGTGCTATGCTCAATGATTTTAGGGCTGAGGGATGGGTACCCCATTGCAAAGAGTTGGCTTCCCATGATTATCATGTTACCCAATAGGTGGAGGTCACATGGAGGTCTCATCTCATGGCAACCAGGAAGGTGACAGGGGGAGGATGACGTATCCTACAGGTTAAGAGACTCACCACGTGTGATCCTGTGGATGAAAGGATGATTTCCCTCAATCCTATCCCTCCATCATCTTATCTGGGTATGATTTCATGCCTAAAGGGACAAAAAAGAAAGATACATAGCAAAGAAACGATTTGGTTTTTAAGACAAAGATGATCCCAATTTCAATTGCTGGTATGGAGGGGGAAGATGGTAAGATTTGGGTGAAGAGGGAGATGTACATAATAGTTGTGATTATGATGAGGTCACTACCCTTATATCCAGAAGCGAAACTGTCAACCCCCACCCAACCTTTAAGGAGCAACCCAATTATTATTGTCCATGTGCATAGTTTCTTGGTTGATAAGGCTCATGTCTTTGATTTTTTCTTTGTAGCGCAAGTTCTTAGTGAGGGGTTTCTCTGCTACTTTCTTATCATGGATCCCAAGTGCTTTAAGAGGGGAAAATTGGGGATGGGGAGGCCTCGATTGACTATTGTGAAAAGGGTAAGGGGGTTGAGGAGCGGAAAGGCGAGAAGGGTCGTGCGACAAGGGCTCAGGTTCAAATGCAGGAGGCCACTAACTTCTTCAAGGATTGTGTTCCATTGATGACTCGAAGTGAAATTGAAATGGTTGTAGACCACCTCTAGGAGGAATTTAAGGTTATGCACGATGAGGAGCTGCACTGGGTGGTGGACCTTGGTAATATGGCTGGGAGGGCCACGAATTATGATGGAATTATCATGCTCAATTGGGTTAACATGAACCTTCTCATGCACTCTTTTCTTGGAAATGATGCTAAGTGAGAGGGGAATGAAGAACTGATTAGAGTGTGGAAGGAGCACAGCGCCTCCTATCTCCTTATGCACAGAAAGATTGATATCATGTCCTCGTGGATGGGGATTCAATTCTTTGACCTGAGGATGGTGCAAGTGAAGGAAGGAGGTTCAAGCAGGAAGGTGAAACAAAAAGGGGCCATGCTTTGTGTCAACGCAAATAGGGAGCTCTCTCGGAAAGCAAAGCAAGACAAATGTTCCTCTCCACCCAAATTCAACTGATCCAGTCTGGGATCTCCATCCTAGAGCTGGGTTTGAGGCATCTATTTTGTGCTCTATTATTCTCATTTAGTCCTATGTTAGTAGATACAGTATTGTTATGTTTGATGTTAGGATAGGTGTTTTATGTATGTATCAGGAATGGGGTTATACCAAGAACAATATGGTTTTTTTTGTTTTGGGAATGGGGGAACTTTTTTGGGAGAAATGTAAATCTTGTTAGAGCTGGGTATGATGATTCTAGGTCCTTTAAGCGGTATGTAATTACATGACATTGCAGTAATATAATCCGTTTTATTTACAAAAAAACCATGTTGTTAGCACTTGCATAAACTAGGATTAAAGACCTTTATGCCATCATCACTCATAAATAGAGCAAAGCTCTTCAGCTCTTTCCGACACAGAAAAGTTCAAACAACTTGTACATTTCCACCGTCAACAGAGTAGAGCTTGGATTTGACTTCCCACACAAACCAAGCAAGAAAAATGAGGTTTCAGACAAATTCTAAGCACATTAAACCTTTATCCAAACCGTAGCTGCAATCTGGACAGATGGACGGTGGAGAATGTATCCCAACATTTGCATGGAAGGGCTATTTGTGTTGTCAACTCCCAGCTAGATCACACTTTAATTTCCAAACTCAACCAAATACAGAGTATAATAACTCTCGTCGAGCTAATCAAATATTGTGATCATTACATAAACCATACATTATAACCCGTATACCAAGAAACTTTGCATCGTATGAACCATGGCATGTAATGCCAAACGTGTTATTATTATAAGAATCTTAACATTTTGCAACCATGGTATAAATCACATATGCCAAAATCGTAATATAAACCAAATATGCCAAGAGCATAACCATTGTTGATATTAGGGTAAGGCATACCATAATTACAAACCATATATTTCTTATTGGTAGAACATTATTTAAACCCTTGCAACTTTATTAATATAACGAAGGGTCACCATATGGTTGTACCATATTATTGACAAACCCTAAGAAATTATGCTTAAAGGGAGGATCACCACACACCATAGCTTAGACTACGGCAAGGCCTAAGGCCTTTCAATTTGTCACTTAACCAACTTATTACATAAGGGCTGGGGTCAAGACTATGGATAGTCTCTCCTATTCTTAAGTAAAGTTGAGCATGATCTGCAGGGTCATGACTAAAGATTTGAAAGGAGCTAGCCACTCCCACAATCAATAGAACCTGTCATAACAAACATGTTAGATATATTAAAATTTACAAAAATAAATCATGAGAAATTTTCTAGGAAGTAAAGTAAGTAAAAGCATGTAATTTTTATTTTTAATTTTTACGATTTTAGGAATACTAAAGCCCTAGAAAACTAATGAATAAAATCAAGGAAACTGTAAAAAGTCACCTTAGGGTGTAGCTTCCTGTCATAGTAAATAGTAAAAGAAGATTAATCAATTACATCAACATCAATAACTTAAAAACATGCTTTTAGAAAGTAAACTGGAAGTTAACTAATGCTAGTCAATACATTTTTTTTTAATTACTATTTTTGATGTGTGTTACACACATCCATAAGTAAACTAGTAAATTGATATGAAAAACAAAAACAAATTAAATCTTAATCAAGATGCATTTTAGCATGACAAGATACGACTACCAAGTCTAAAATATAAGATAATATCTCAATGCCTATTGACACTTACTGGTGGTTAAAAAAACAAGTAACAATTTGTATAACACACCCACATAACTCGTGGCTAGATAAGTGGATAGGGATTAAGTGGTTGAGAGAGTTATGGAATGGAAAATATGTTTTTAAATTCCTCATATTATTCTAGTTAAACTATTCTAATGTGAGTTATCCATGCCTAGCTACATGTTATCACCCACATTCTTCTTGTTATCCATTCATCATTTAGCTACCAGTTATTTTTTATATTACTTTTTTTTTTATAATTGTTTATTTTAAATTTTGAACAAATGTCATAGAATCAACCTAGATAGTACACTTGTCTCATCCTAGTTAGTAGATGAAAAAACGTAAGGCATATTCCACCCCAAGTCTCAAATAAAAACATGTATCGACATAACAATATGTTATGAATAATGGATATAAGATTATATATTTTAGCCATTGTTTAATAGCTAACTATTTTAACAAAACTAAGTGGTTGATTGTGGCTTTCAACATTCATCAACCACTTTACTTGTAACTATACTCGTTAATTAATTAACTCTAATTAAAAATATGTATTTTCCTTTTAAAAAATGTAAAAAAGTTATCAAATTAGGACATGACATGCTATTGTAATTATTTGATTTTTGATATTTTAATAATGATAAAATATTTAACTTTTATATTTATATTTATATAAATAAAAATAAATTTATACAAAAAAAAATAAATATATTTAAAATGAAAAATTATATTTAAATAAATAAACAAGAATCACGAGGTAACAATGTACCTGCTAATTGGTAATAAGTTTTTTGTAATACCTAATAACTTTTTAAAACTTGAACACTAGATGCATAGATAAAAAGGTCCAAAATAGAGCAATGTTTTTGATCAAATATACATGCTATGGCACAGCTAGAGTTTATTGTCATAAAAGTGAATTTTATAATTTCCATATATACATCTAGCTAGGTAGTTCTTAGTTAGTTGTATGGATTTTCATTTCCATAAATATTTTTTTTGGTCAATAATAATTTGTATCCAACAAATATGCTAAAAAATAGACACTATGGCTCTTGTTTTATTCGCCAATTATTTATCTCTAACATTAAAATTCTTAGATAATTCATGAAAACATATCCATATAAAATAAGCAAATGGCAAATAATAAATGATGCATGAATTACAATTAGTCTAACGAATATGTATCAAATTTACTGTTTTTTGACATCATGAATTATGAAAAAATTCCATTGCACTAAGTTGTCATGCGTAAACTTAAATCCTCTCTTAAATCCTTCACACCACCAAGTAGTCACTTGTAATGAAAAATAAATACCTTCTATTCTTATCATTTTATTTTAGCTATTAATGTTATAATTTTTTATGATGATCATTTTGTGCTAATAAGAAGAAGACTCTACTAGGTCACCAATTAATTTATTTTAGTATTTTATTTTTACAAAAACATTCTAATCATTTTATTTTAGCAACAATTTCCCAAAATTCTAAAAAAGTTTAGGACCCTCCTCTACTTTGAATTAGTTTGATTTTCTTCTTTATTTTGGTCTAATGACTTTTGGAACGTTTTACAGCGCTTGGGTTGCTCTATCAATCGATCTGATGTTTTCCTTAATACTTAAAATAGTCCCATGCATAATCGAGCTTATCGTTTCCTTTTAAATGACTTTGAAGCCATTCTAAATCGGAAGTTGGTTCATTTGAATTTCCCGTCGTTGCGGAGGTCTGTGCCTTGTCTTTTTCCGCCGTTGAGGATGGTTTTGGGTTCTACGTCGATCATTTCCTTGTCCGCCGTTGCGGACGGATCTTCGCTTCTGGCCTCCGCCGTTGCAGATCAGTTCAGGTTTTGATTTTTTTCTTTCCTTCCGACTTATGTTTTGGTTTTCTTTTGGCTGTGTATCGGAGCCTTTTACCATCGCTCTCTCCGCCGTTGCGGACGGTGATTTGTTATGAGTGTCCGCCGTGTAGAAGGTTTTAAGCTGTTGACTTCCGACCCAAAAGGTCGCCGACGTCCGATCACTATTTTCACGCGCCTTGCTCACCATTGCAGACGGATTGGTGTTGTAGCTTTCCGCCGTTGTGGAAGGTTTTGAGCTCTCACCTTCCGATCCGAAATTGTTTCTCGTCCGACCCGTTAAGTCTTCACACGTGCGAAACATTTTTATATATAGGAAGAAGAGAGGTAGATTTTTCTATTGTTTTAGTTTGCTCGAGCTGTCACGATCGTCCTTCACTGTCAACCCCTCGAAGCGTGTGGACCACCGTGCCAGTACTTGCACCCAGGTGTCAATTGAGGAAGCCCGACCGCTTTTGCCCCGCTAGTTACGCGTCGCTTCCAAGTAGGCCATTCTTGACATACCTCGTTCTGTTCAAGGGTTTTTGTGTTGTTTGCTGCGGTTAGGTGTTTTACCAACCCCATTTCACATACGTACGGGGGTCTGCCCATGGTTAGGTTTGTCATAGTCTTTTCTTCTTGTCCACCCTGCGTTTTGCGCCTATATATCGGGGAGTCTGTTGTGAAACCACTATTCGCAGTTGGGGGGTGTTTTTTTTTTTTTAACCCGCGAAAGAATTGTTTTGGCTCGTGGCCTTTGTTTGCAAACCCTGCATAGAGTAGATGGAGGCTTGGTGCAGGCGGCCGTTTCGCCGCCTGCACCTAGCTGCCCCAAGTGTGATGATGAGAAGCAAGGGGAGGGTTTGTAGTGATTTTTTTATGGCATGGGGTGGTTTCCCCTTTGTTGAGTAAAAAAATTATTTTTGCTCGCACCCTTGAGCATCTGTTTTGCCGCGATGTTCTGTAGCCCTAGCTAGTTGGACGTGATCTGCTACGGGTTGTGGTTTGTTAAACTAAAACGAAGAAGCGTAAGCACCATAGATGTCGCGTGTAGTTTTACCCGTTCACCCAGTACAGCAGAGTGGCAGTATTCCCCAAAGAGAGTGAAATGTATAGCCGAGTTAATGTAATTATCTTTCCACGGGAAGCATAAGTGATTGTCGATGTTATCCTTGTTAAAGCTATGTCGTCAAAGATGTTTGATGTTGGGAAAATACATTTGCACCTTGCATTTGAGATACATGCATTTGCTTTACGAATTGTTTTCATAGGAGGAACGGCACATTGCGGAGTAATGTAGATTTAATGTCGGTTCAAATATGATTGATAAAGTCTTAGTATCATGCAGCAGTAGTACTTGCCCACTTTATTGCACAGGACTGAGTTTGCTTCATGCTAGGTATAGATAAGGTCATGGAACACTGCGCACAAGTTTCAGTAGTTCTGATAGTCATGGCATTTTCGAGTTGTACATGCATGCATTCGGTCCTCTACTTGCTATCACATTAAACACATGAAAATGGCACTTTGCATATGGATGTAATTTTATTGCAGTCTAGAAAATGGTTGATGGGATGTTTTAATATCATACAGAAATGTTTTGCATCATGTTGAGATATAGACAAGAGCACTAAATAGTGTGCATTTGGTCAGTCAAGATTATATCATAGTTTTATCGACTAGTTGCTGCCATGATATACATAGAAAGAACAAAATGTTGCACACTGTCATGTAAATGTATGCACCTTGAATGTCTCAATATTACAATGTTATATATGGTAGGAAGAAGTCGAGTCCACCATGTCCAAAAAACAAAAGAAGAAGGCCCCAATGGTGGAAGAAGTACCAGAAGCAAAAGCTGAAACAAAGACTGAATATATATATGAAGACACCCAATGTGTTTCTGGTGTTGAGCCCGAGTACAAATGGGGTGAAATATACAGATTGATTTCCCGCAGGGAGGTTCCTGACACAGGCCTCGAGGAAGAATCTATCTATGCTAACATAGAGAAGTCTTTTATCATGAAAGTTGCCACCAGACCAGAGCTGTTTCCATGCTCTGAGGTAATTGGTTGGATTTTGCCCCATGTAAATACCACCACAATGATCATAGGAAACGTTGAAGGACAGGGCTATGCTGCATTTAGCCCTGGATATGTGGCGTTGGCCTATCACCTACCAGAGCCCCAGGTTTTCTTATCTAACGATTGGCTGGACAGCATCAGAATGGACCTGGTGGAAACTCTTAAGAAAATGCTCTTGGAGGGAAAGCTTTACCGATATAGACAGACCGGTGAGTATGATACAGCGAGCTTGAGGGATCCCTGTATATCATTATATAAAACTTTTATTTAGATATATAATTTTTTTTAATAACAAATATTTTAACATATTATAATTTTTTTTAATATAAATTTATTAAATAAAAATTTTAAACTAAAATTTTCAAATATTTATTTTGATATTTAATTAAACTTTTTGTTCACATTTCATAAACTAACATAGAAATAAAATTAGAGATTGATTTTTTTTTTTCTAAAAAAATATTTATTGATTTATTCAAACAAATATGATGATTAATGTTTTAATTAGTTGACATTATAATAGAGATTTACCAAAGTTAAAAAAATTTGTTAGCCTTTTTATTGTTAATAGAAAAAATTGGATTTTATTTTGATAAAAGTTTGTTATTAAAGAAATGCAAATTTTATAAAATCTCTATAAATTATTACACAATTAATATCTTCAACATTAAGTACTTTATACAATTTTGATAATGATAATTAATATCTTTAACATTAAGTATTTAATACAATTTTGATTTTTCTAAATGACAATGACATTTTTTATGTTTTTTATTTATTATCTAATCATGTCAAACTTTTAACTTTGACTTTGACATATATAACTATTAAAACACAATATTTTTAAATTATAAGATTAAATTTGGATTATAAATAACTATTAAATTAAAACACTTTTAAATTATTAAATTAAACTTAAATATCTAAAACTATTAAATAAAAACATTTTTAAATTATTAGATTAAACCATTTTTTAAAACAGGTATAAACAATTTTCCTGTTATTTCACTTGTTATTTTAGCAGTAAATGCAAGTCCCGACTAGTATGGTAGATTTTTAGTCCCCGACTACTATTGTAGATTTTTCGTCCACTATTACTTCAGAAGAACTCGTGGCCCACAGGTTGACGAACTTGGGTATCTGGAAGATTTCAGAGATTAGATGTTGACCTAAGCATGAAGAAATTGATCATTATTTAAAAAAGACAAGCCCACCAAACTTCAGCCATTTCTCAATAAATATAAAAGAGAGTCCGGCCACATTTACTAATTTGTTTGCTTTTAAAAAGAATCGGTTTTGTTACGATTAAAAAAGAAACGAAATACTAATTTTTTCTTAATATTTTCTCCATCTTTTTTAAATTTTGGGCTGTAATATAGTCAACCATTACTATGTGACCTATAAAAGCAGCCTTTATTTAAGTTTTTGTGGTTAATTAGGTTGATAGACTTTTTTAATTGAGATTTAGGATAGACTAATGCTTATGCATTTTCATCTACCAATAAAGACTAACAAGGTATGGTCCAGATTAATTTTAATTTTATGGGAATAGTTCAAAATTCGAAATAAACAATTATAAAAAGAGGATAACCATTATATGTTGGAGATTGATTCTATGGGGGTAGAGCAAAATTCAAATAAACAATTATAAAAATAGGATAACCAACATTTTATGGAAGATATATAGATAACAAGAAGAATGTCTGTAGCTAAGTATAGATAACTTACACTTCAATCACTTTAACTAGAAAAATATGTAATAAAAAAATATTTCCAAAATGTCTTCCATTCCATATCTATCTATCAATTATTTAATCCCTATAAAAGCGATCCAGCTATAAACTATATAGATGTGCTAATAACATAGTCTAAATGTCTTGTTCATTATGATAAATACAGATGTACATAGACAGACGGTGGGAAGGTAGATATTTCAGTCAGTGGACATTTAGTGAAGAGAGTGACCATCTACGAACTTTGGAAGGATAAACTAAGATGGCGTCTATATTTTTCAAATTTTCATTATTGCATGCCGTGTCATGGTTACCACCAACGTTAAATAAGGCGGGTGAGTGGCCGTTGTCACAGCAAACACGTTTCCTCGAGTTTTTAAATGTTAATGTGCTTTATCGCCAAAGTTTCGGGTGCGAGCGAGTCAAACCTAAAGTTCAAATATTTTAAGGATGGATGTTTGTTCACGAACTTGCTTATATTAAAATAAGCAAATGGGTGACGTAGAGTTAAAACTATTTGCACGATGTTTACACTTTTATTATGAATAACGAGCATTGGCTTCAATTCCTTGATTTCAAAATACATAGAATGTAGGGTTGTCAATTTTGTCTTACTTCATTCGAAAGGCACGAGCAGCGGCTTGTTGCATCGTGTCGGAAGGGGACGGATTCATGAATTCTATTTTCTGGCACAACTTGTGTGTAGCTTGGAAGGTTTGATTTCGACTGCGAGGTCGGTTTCAAAAACGCTTTTGAAAACAACACGTTGGATTATTTTTCTTCGGAACTTTCCAGGTAATGCACAGTTATTCTTCGTATCTATCCCCGCTAGCTGTCTTTATATTGTAAAGAAGTTGTTGGAAATTCTTCCTTTATATTGTAAAGAAGTTGTTGGAAATTGTAAAGAAGTCGTTGGAAATTCTTCGTATCTATCCCCGGATTAACTGTCGAACCCCAATGAATAACTATCCCTGATACAAACAAGACTCTCTATTGTTGTATCTGTTATATGTTTTATTCACGGGATTTGTTTGCAGAAATGGCCGGCTCCTCACAAGTTTCTGAGAAAAAGAGGGGGAGAGATGAATATTTGAATAGTGAACTGGCTTCCCCGGATGCGAAGCGAAATGTTAGCAGAACTTTGGGGCATGACTATGATCTCATGGTCTTGCTCGACAAGATCGATACAATGGATAATAGATTAAACATAACTATTCTAGAAGATGCCCATATTGCTATGAATGAGGCCGAGGACAAGATAAGGCTCAACGGGGTTATAATGTCTACGGAAGATGAAATTTTGTTGCTAACAGATCATAATATTAATATCTAGTTCACGGATGAAAGGGGAAGTACTGAACATACGGGTTCAGAAAAGCAAGATAAGTTAACAGCGGACGAGAATTCTGAAGCGACTTGGGTGAGGTTTGATACAGGAGACTTCCGGTATTCCAACGATGTTGGTGGAGAGCTTGGTTTTTTCCTAGACAATTTTAGTCTATCTGAACTTGGAATACTTCAGAACCCTATTGGTGAAGATTCAATTCGGCATATTATGGATTCCGATGCCGTGCATGGTTATGTTGAGACCACAGAAGTTTTGTATGGGTATATGTGGGAAGATGCTATTTGGAAATGAACTTCCAAACTTCCAGTCATTTAAAATGATTTTGCATCACAGCAGTGTTGGAAATATTAATCACTCGCAGATCAGTACGTGACTCTGGACTCTGTCAAAGTCTATATTAGTCAAGATCTTGTCGGTCAGTCTGACCAGAGGAGTCCACGATTCGGCAATGTAAACACGTCCAATTTATTTCTGAAGCTAAGTTGCTAGGTAGATAGTTATTACAGTCTTTATCGGTGAGTCACTCCATCCATGTAGAAGCAATTTTCTTGTTGCCTATAAATAGAAGAAGAAGATTGTAAATTAAGTTAGTCACTAGACACAATAGGGAGACAAAGGAACTCAGGGTGAGAAGAAGAGATGAAGAGAAGTTGAAGCTCAAGATTATGTGTATGTGATTCAGTC
This sequence comes from Pseudotsuga menziesii, assembly GCA_001517045.1. Classification (NCBI taxonomy): domain Eukaryota; kingdom Viridiplantae; phylum Streptophyta; class Pinopsida; order Pinales; family Pinaceae; genus Pseudotsuga; species Pseudotsuga menziesii. The sequence goes on from LPNX011089004.1 coordinate 503,060, forward strand.
GAAGAGCCGAAGCTCTATAACATTATTTCCATATTTACTTGTGTAAATGTCTTTCTTACTTGTGTAAATGTCTTTCACAATTACGGTAGAGTGAAAGAACAAGAATCCTTAAATTTCTCATCCCGTGAAAGTTCCAGGTTTTACCGCACATTGGTCTACTCAATTCTTCCTACATATTTGGGTATATGTTTTATAAGTTATGTTGGATTTGTTAATGTGTCCATTTTTTACTTCATCTTACTTACACGTAAAAAGCATTTGTAACTTCTTAAGTTTTTAGACTAAGAAACATACTCTGTATAGTTCGACCCAAACCAGACCAAAGTAAGTGAACTGACAAGGTCGCTTTACTAAGCCGACTTAAGAGAGGTCAGCTGACTTGAGAGGTCCAAGAGGTGAGCCGACCTGTGGTCGAAGTAAAGTTACCAACAAGTTGTCTAATCACTGGGTACTCGGTAGACAAGTTTCACCCAACAAGTAGAAAAAACCAACAAGTTGTCTAATCACTCGGTACTCAGTAGACAAGTTTCACCCAACAAGTAGAAAAAAGAAAAAGAGGTCGGGTTGAAAGTGAAAATTAAATTTTATTATTAAATGAGTAGTAAGCTCAAGTTTAGTCGGGGCTAACTGGTATCAAAGCAAGGTTTATATCATAGCAAGGTTTACGAAAGAAATCTTGTCTTAAAAGGTGGAAAATTAATTTTCTAATGAAAGTTAATTAAAAAATAAAAATGGCTTCCACTTATGGTTCATTGCAAAGTCCAATTTTTATAGCAAAGTCCAATTTTTACAGGAAAGAATTATGAATATTGGTCTTTAACAATGAAGGCTTTATTTAAAGGTCAAGATGTATGGGAGATAGTCCAGCATGGTTATGCAGAAGTAGCAGACATGACAACATATAACAATCTCACACAGGCTGAGAAAGATGTCTTGAGGGAAAAGAGGAAGAAAGATGGAAAAGCTCTGTTTTACATACATCAATCTATGCATGAGAGCATACTCCCAGGAGTAGCAGCAAAAACTAATGCTAAGCAAGCATGAGATACATTAGAGACTGCCTATCAAGGTTTGGATAAGGTAAGGACATCCAAGCTGAAGATTCTGAGAAGATATTTTGAATCTCTGTCCATGAAAAATTCAGATACTGTAGACACATTCTACACCAGAGTTGGTGGTTTAATAAACCAACTGAAATCTCATGGAGAAGCCATAGAAGACCAAAGAGTTGTTGAAAAAATTCTTAGAAGTCTTCCCCTAAGATTTGAAAACTTGGTTGTCACCTCGGAAGAACACACAGACATGTTGACATTTACCATTGATGAGCTACAAGCTTCACTCATCAATCATGAACACAGACTCAGCAGAACACAAACATCATTGGAGGGTGCATTCGCAGCACAGTCATCCATAAGCCATGGTAGAGGCAAGAGGAGAAACAACTTCGGAGGGAGAGGAAGAAGTTCTTCAAGAGGAGCACAAGCCAGAAGTCCTGCAAATGTCGGTGGTAGAGGAGAAAATCAGAACCCAATTCATCCAAGTGGCCATAGGTTTGATAAATAACAAATCCAATGTTATTATTGTAATAAATTTGGTCATTATGAATATGAATGCAGGAAGAAACAATATGACCAAGGAAGGCAAAGCCCAGATCAGTCAATCAGCACCAGCACTTCGACAAGTGCAATGTTAATGGCATCGACATCTCCACTCAAATGTAATGTTGTTCAAGAAATTCCACATGACATATGGTACTTAGATTCAGGATAAACAACCACATGACTGGTAATTTAAACTTGTTTTCCAGTCTAGACAATTCAGTACAAACTGATGTTACACTTGGAAACAATGTCCAAGTTACTATCTTAGGAAAATGCACTGTTGATATTTTAACAAAACAGGGGGAGAGTAACTATATCCCTGATGTATATCATGTCGAAGGTCTGAAACATAATTTGTTAAGAAAAGGACAGCTAATACAAAAAGGCCACAGAGTCTACATGGAAGATGATCACTGTGTGATTAAAGACAAGCGTCCAAGCGACTGGCTGATAGCAAAAGTGCCAATGGCAAGCAATCGCTTATTTCCATTGAGGATATTTCCCGACATGAAAGGGAAGAAAAACACAGGAGCAGCATTCAAGGAAGAAAGTAAAGAAACGGTCGAGCTCCTCTACAAGAAAGAAAATGGCAGTGCTAATTTGCAAGATGCATCTCAGACAGAAGTTCAGGATGAATCCTGGTTGTGGCATTTCAGATTTGGACATCTAAATTTTGTTGGGTTGAAGCTACTACACGCAAAGAATATGGTGAAAGGATTTCCATTGATCGACACAACAAAAAGGGTTTGTGAAGGCTGCATTTTTGGAAAGCAGCACAGAGAGACTTTTTTAGCCAGAAAGTCCTATAGAGCACGCACACCACTTGAGATTGTGCACTCTGATATTTGTGGTCCAATGCAGACATCATCCATTGGTGGCTGCAAGTATTTTCTAACTTTTATTGATGACTACTCAAGAAAAACATGGGTATATTTTTTTAAACATAAATTTGATGCATTTAGTTATTTGCAGCAGTTCAAGGCACTCGTGAAGAACTAGAGTGGACGCCGCATCAATATATTAAGGACCGACAGAGGAGGTGAATATGTTTCAAATGAATTTCTCAATTTCTGCAAGACCCATGGCATACAAAAATAATTCACTGCACGATATACACCTCAACAGAACGGTATCGCTGAAAGAAAGAACATAACCATCATGGAGATGGCACGTAGCATGTTGGCAGCTAAGCATTTTCCAAATGAATATTGGGGTAAAGTAGTCGCAACTGTCGTATACATTATGAACCGGTGTCCTACAAAGAGTGTGAAGAACAATGTTCCCCAAGAAGCATGGACACGTATGAATCATAGTGTTTCTCATTTAAAAAAATTTGGTTGTGTTCCAAATGAGCTGAGAAGGAAGCTAGACAAGAAAGGACACAAATGTATTTTTGCCGGTTATTCAGAAGAAACAAAAGCATACAAGTTGTATGATCCTGTCGCAAGGAAAGTGATAATCAGTCGAGATGTTTAGTTTGTCGAGAATGAATCATGGGATGGAACCGTCGACATAAATGTCAAGATTGTGTCGAATTTCAATAATGATGATATGGAAGAGGAAGTGGTTCAAACACCACATGTAAGTCAACCGATCACAACACCGTCGACTCCCATGACACCACGACATGGTTCAGCACAAGGAACATCGACACAAGTAGCATCTCAAGCTAGACCGACAAGTATACCAAGAGGACAGCAGACTCCATCAAGCATTTCGTCGATATCGACATCGACAGAACCAGTGAAGATAAGAAGTATGCGAGAGATATATGAAGCTGGTACACCAAATTCATTCTCTCTCTTTCCATTATTTTCTCCTATATATGATCTGCTAACATTTGAAGAATTTGTTGAATAAGAAGTATGGTCACAAGCCATGGATGAAGAAATAGAATGCATTTAGAAGAACCAGACATGGGAACTGGTTGATGTACCAAAATACAAAGATGTAATTAGTGTCAAATGGATTTACAAGACAAAGCAAGATACTGATGGGAATGTGCAAAAGCACAAAAAAAGAATGGTATCAAGATGGTTCACACAGTAACCTGACATAGACTTCAATGAAACGTTTGCACCTGTCACACGTATGGATACACTCGAAATAGTTTTGGCCATTGTTGCAAAAAACAAATGGCCTGTTTATCAAGTGGATATCAGGTCGACATTCTTAAAAGGCTATCTAGAAGAGGAAGTATATGTGGAATAGCCACAAGGTTATGAATTTCCAGTTCAAGAGCATAAAGTGTACAGGCTAAAAAAGGCACTCTATGGGTTGAAGCAAGCTCCTAGACCTTAGTACAGTCCAATTGATTCCTATCTCACTGAAAATGGACTTCACAGAAGTGAAAGTGAACCAACATTATACACCAAAGTGAATGAGCAAGGTAATATGTTAATTGTCTTCTTGTATGTAGATGATTTAATATTTACTAGTGATTTTGGCATAGCATATTTTAAAGCAGTCAAGGAAATTGAATTTAAAATGACTGATCTGGGGCTTATGAAATTTTTTCTGGGCATTGAAGTTTAGCAGTCTAAAAGTGGTATATTTATATCACAGTATAAGTATGCAAGTGAACTTTTAAAAATGTTTAACATGTCTAATTGCAAGACAACCCCAACACCAGTAATAATAGGTTTAAAATCGAGTAAGGATGATGAAGGATCAACTGTAGATCCTACGTTGTTCAAAAGGATTGTTGGCAGCCTTATGTATTTGACAACGACAAGACTAGACATTATGTATGGAGTAAGTCTAATCTCAAGGTTCATGGAGTCACCAAAAGACTCACACTGGCAAGCAGGTAAAAGAATTATGAGGTATGTAAGTGGCACAAAAGACCTTGGCATTATGTGTTCAACCTCAGAAAATTTTAAAATCATTGGTTACACTGACAGTGGCAATGGAGCAAGCATAGATGACAGGAAGAGCACATATGGGTACACATTTTATTTTGGTACATGTGTTGTTTCATGGGCTTCAAAGAAACATCCCATAGTAACTTTTTCTTCAGCTGAAGTAGAGTATGTTGTAGCGACAAGTGTTGCATGTCAATCTATCTGGATGAGGAGAGTGTTAAAAGACTTGTCATAGAACCATCAATAACCATAAACCATCTTCTGCAACAAAAATTCAGCCATAGAATTATCAAAGAATCATGTGTTTCACAAGAGAACCAAGCACATCGACATAAGGTTTCATTTCATAAGAGAGTTGGTGAACAACAAGGAAATTTGTTTCGAATTTTGTAGGTCTGAAGATCAACTTGCAGACATCTTTACAAAACCATTGGAAAATGAAACATTCCAGTATTTGCGTAGTTATCTTGGAATGACAAGTTCTGCACAGTGAACTTTGTCATAAACAGAGCATGTCTAAGCTCTGAAACATTTTGTAAATTTTGTTTTTAAAAATCCCCATCTATTCATAATTAAGGGGGATTGTTTGAAATATTAATCACTCGCAGATCCGTACCTGACTCTCAGCAGACTCTGTCGGAGTCTATATCATTCAAGATCTTGTCAGTTAGTCTGACAAGAGGGAAGAGTCCACGATTCGGCAATGTAAACCAGTAAAATTTATTGATGAAGCTAATTTTTTAGGTAGATAGTTATTACAGTCTTTAATGGTGAGTCAGTCGATCCATGTAGAAGCAATTTTTCAGGTTTCCTATAAATAGAAGAAGAAGATTGTAAATTAAGTTATTCACTAAATACAATAGAGAGACAGAGGAACTCAATGTGAGAAGAAGAGATAAAGAGAAGTTGAAACTCAAGCTTCTATGTATGTGATTCAGTCGAAAAGCCGAAGCTCTGTAAAAGGATCAGTTGGTGAGACGACAAGTTTGGACAGACAAGTTTGTAATACCTTTGTCATTTCCGCATAGTTATATATTTGAAATATTTTATGGTTGAATGCACGTTTATTTGGCCGCACATTATTTCCAAATTTACTTGTGTAAATGTCTTTCACAATTATGGTAGAGTTAAAGAACAAGAATCCTTAAATTTCTCATTCCGTAAAAGTTCCAAGTTTTACCGCACATTGGTGGACTCAAGTCTTCCTACATATTTGGGTATATGTTTTATAAGTTATGTTGGATTTGTTATGTGTCCATTTTTACTTCATCTTACTTGTAAGTGAAAAACATTTGTAACTTCTTAAGTCTTTTAGACTAAGAAACATACTCTGTATATTTCGACTAAAACCAGACCAAAGTAAGTGAATCGAGAAGGTCAGCTGAGTAAGCCGACATAAGAGGTCGAAGAGGTCAGTCGAATTGAGAGGTCGAAAATGTCAGCCGACTTGAGAGGTTGAAGAGGTCAGCCGACTTGTGGTCGAAGTAAAGTTACCGACAAGCTGTCAAATCAGTCGGTAGAACCGACAAGTAATTTGAAGTAAATTAGTCAGGTCTAAAAGTCCTATCAAAATTTATAAACTTGTCTATTCGGGAGCTAGACAAGTTTCAGCCGACAAGTAAGAAAAAGATAAAGAGTTCGGCGTGAAAGTGAAAATTAAATTTTATTATTAACTGAGCAATAAACTCAAGTTTAGTCGGCTCGTGTTTTGCTAACACGCAGTATAGTGGAGCCGAGTTTTATGGTGTTTGGGATGAGTAGATCATACATGTGAGCTTTATTCATAAGAGATTGTAGTTATACTGATTGGTGTTTAGATATTATTTCATATTTTTTTGAATTTTTTTAAAGTTTATCAATATGATTAATTTCACTGTATAATAAATATTTATTTTATTTCATGGTTTTTTATCTTGTATCTTGTTATAATTAAATGCATCTTAACATTTAAATAAGCTTCACTTAAAAATTCAGGGTTAGTGCAAGAAGATGAGGGACCTTTTAGATGCAATCCTAGTTTTCAAAAACATGATCACGTTACCAAAAAAGACAACCTATTTCTGCTACATAGCACTTGCTATGGTTCAACCCGAGCCTAACATGTCATGGGACATGTAGGATAGGAAACCATATCATGTACGCATTATATAACTACAAAACGCGCTCGTGATCTGCAGTTCTAAAACGTGTACACGATTTGGAAAACTAAAAATAATTTATATACACAGGCCCGAAACCCGCGACCTATTTTACCTATCAGGAACGTGAAAACGACAGCGATTTGGAGCGTTTTGGAGAAAATTAAGTGCTTGGGATTATTGGAGGAGCTGATTTAGTTGGAGGGGAGGAGATTCCACTGGTGAATTATCATCCAACCAGGTAATTCAATCACCCAAAGCATTCTTTTTTGTCAATTTTTAACCTATAATTGTGTTTTTTAATAGAATAATCAACCCAACAACTCCCAAGCTAATGTTTGATGGATTCAAACTAAAGGAGGCTATAAGAAACAAAAACATAATGTCTAATAGATATTTAATGTTCCAAAAGGATAGAAATGTATAAAACAAACACAAGTATAGAGTGTGTGTGTAAAGAGGCTAAAATTAAAAACCAAGGGTTTTAACAAATAAAAAACAATATATATCTACATTCAAATTAAAGACAAAGAAAGATAGAAATCCCACATCATAACGAGATTGAGAGGCATAAACAAAAAGGAACAAAAATACTATAAGAGAGACACAAAGTTACTACTGAGTAGGGTTGTAAACAACACATATCTCATAATTCTCCACAATATTCAAGAGAGAGTAATGAACAAGCTAGCTTATGTTCCAATTACAATAAAAGCCCTAGATATTACACACCAATTGGTAGAACTAACATAAAAATACGGTATAAGGCACAAGGTGTAGGAAACCCATGTTAGTAAACACAAGAACACGAATTCTGCTTCTTTTATCCTATAAACATAATAAATAAAATTAGAAACATGTGAGACCCCATGTCTCCCTAAGATCCCTTGATCTAGCAAAGACATAAATGACTTTACTCAAATAGTCCATGCCCTTACATCACTAGGTTTATCAACCATTTTTTTAAATAGAAAAAACAATGGGTAATATATTTCTACATGTCGAGTCTCTAAGCTCATCTACAACCAATTGTACTCCATTCCACAAATTCTCCATTTTCCATGTAACTTTTGGTTGGCTTCCATGGTCATACAACAATAGAAATGGTGAACACCCATGAACTACCTAGAGTGCGTCGTGAGAGTGTTCCCAACCATGATCGAGTCAATTATATTTAGAAGATATGGTGGCAGCCCTATATCACCCCTATTCTTGCCTCACATGTCCTAATAGTCCCTTGCCCCTTTCTTTTACATATCCAAGGGGCATAAAGGCCAAAACATGTCAAAATAGCACTCCTAAATTCAAAGAAGTTTAAACCCAAGTGTGCATGGAAAAGTCACCAATGAGGGTGAAGAAGTGCCTTAACTTCTAGAAAGAAGTTGAATGAAACTCACTATTTAATTTTTAAATGTTTAATTTTAAGTTTTAAATGTATGTAAGTGAATGCCATTAAATTGCTTACTTGAGTTTTCCTTAATTTACATTTTCAATTTTGAAGACATGTCATTATATACCATATATACGTTTCTAATGATTTCCATATTGATTTTTTTATTGCAGTTGCGGCTATGCACACCAATGCTGAAATACTAATTGAGCTTTCCCAGTTGAGAGGACTCAATACTGCTTTTAGTGGTGGTGATAGGATTCGACGTTCACTTGCATCCACTCTGGATGTAATTGTTGAGACTATTACATTGTCAAGCAACATACTATATGATATTACATCATATAGAAAAAGAAAAAGACAAGAGTACACTGATGGGCTTGGCTACAATGCAATAAAACAGTTGAAAATTACCAAAAAGCATATATTTCATTGTTTAGGGACCCTCGCATGGGGGAAATCCCAAATGCAAATAGGCCACATATCTGTATTGAGTGGTGCATATATCAGCCATTTCTTGATAAATGGATGGACAGATGGTATATGGTTTTTGATATGCCACCACACAACAACAGGGAAATCCCCCTGTATTTCCTTCGGAAGATGTATCCAGAGTTCGTGTTGGGTAAACATGTAAACTATTTTGATATATTGATGTTTCAGGGGATCAGTGGGGGGATGCCCCAAAACCAACCAAATGGCAGGCTTCGAGACGTTGATCTCCCTATCCCTACACCTCGAAGGCAGTTGCCTGGGCCATATGTCCCACCTATACATCATGTTATTCCACAGACACGTGATGCATATTTGAGTTTGGCACAGGCAGTTGTTCACCATAGCACTATGGTTTAACATATGGGTGAGGAAGGGACATCTGTCCCTGGTGTAGTACATACACTAGGTCGTCATGGTGTAGGACCATATTCTAGTGCAGTACCCCCATCTACTGTAGGACCATCTACTAGTGCAGCACCATCAGCACATTCCCAGCCTACTTTTGAGCTTCACTAGTGCACATCATGTGGTCGTCCCTGCTATGGTCTTTCGTCAGATGTTGTCTTCAATGGGTTTTTGAGTGATGTATGTATATGGTTAATTGTAATAAATTCATCATTTATTTTCCTCTTTGTACACATATGTATAGTTTGAGCTAATATATTAATTTTGTGAACTTGCAGTTGATGCTTTATGCCAGTAGTGATGCTCCATAGTTTCATGTTCCACACTTTATAGAGGGGCATGCCATTCCATCCACTGATCCCTTGGTTGCTGGAGAGATTCCTATAGCACCCATTTCCATATCTCACACCGAGGTAAACATTTTAAAATTTCAGTTTTTTAATACTTGTTAATTTGTTAATTTCCACATACTGTACATGTTAGTTCACTAATGTTATCTATGGTCTAATATTTACAATTATTAAACTTGTAGATGCCAGATCCTTCACTGGGAAAAGAAGTGATGGAGGTAGGATCCATGGTCGTATCGACCGAGGAAATATATGGGCATGGAATTTCATCCACTGATCCCTTGGTTCGTGGAGAGATTCATATAGCACCCATTGTCGTATCTCACACTGAGGTAAACATTTTAAAAATGTCAGCTTTTTAATACTTATTAATTTGTTAATTTCCACACATTGTACATGTTAGTTCACTAATGCTATCTATGGTCTAATATTTACAATTATTAAACTAGCAGATGCCAGATCCATCACGGGGGAAAGCAGTGATGGAGATAAACATTTTAAACATTTGAAAAATGTCATTTTTTAAATACATGTATGTCCGTTCAATCATGCATGTCTAACTACATGAACTCTTGTTGACTATAGGCACCAACCGAAACACCTGGACCATTTCCTGGAGTTGTATCTCCTCATAGGCCATATGTGAACAAGGGTCATGTGTATATGTGGAGTCCTACTCCTAGAAAAATTCCAGTTGTCCACAACCATGGAGATATCGATACCATGGTAATGTATATCCTTCGATGATATTTTTTGGTTAACTTGAAATCCAGTGCATAAAATGTTTTGTTAATGTTTTATTTGCATGTTTAATGCATCAGGAGCCATAGTTTACTATTGAAAACCTTGTAGGGATGGTTGATGCAACAGTCAGTGTTGCATCTACAATGGCAACAAGTCACACAGAGGTCCAACTATTTCAACATGATCGTTACATAGTTTATTATTGTTGGCGTATGTTTATTCATGTATGTCTAACTATTTTAACATTAGGTGATTGTAGCCACCAAGAGCAGGAGTTATTGACGCAATAGTCAATGTGGTATCTGCAATAACAACAAGCCACATAGAGGTACAACTATTTGGACATGATCTAGACATAGTGTGTTATTGTTGCCTATTGTTTATTCATGCACATTTCTAACTATTTCAAGATTTGGTGATTGTAGCCACCACCACCACCAGCAGTTCCTACCCCCTTTGGTTTGACCATGGATGCAACCACCCTTGATGTTCAACCAATAGCTCCATCTTCTAAACAAGAAACACAATCCCCTTTGTCAAAGTCTCTCATTGAGGTGAGATGTCCATCAATGACCAATTGTTTCATGCAATGTCCATTAACATTTTGATAATTGTTGAGTTAATTTAGATATGGTATTTTATTGAGCTAATGTATTAGTACATAGTTAGTTGAATTTAACAATTGATATTTAATTTGCAGGATCCAAAGATGCACACTAGTCCTAGAGTTGTTCCTACAGGATCAACCTTGAGAAAGAACAAGAGGAAGCTTGAGTTTTGATGTGTCTTATGGGATATGTACATTTCGATACATGTACATGTGGCTTGGACAGTTTTGGATACATTTACTTTTGGTGACATGTACATTGACATTTCACTTACATGTACATGTTGCTTGGATAGTCTTGGATAGTTGTGGAGACACATGTACTTCTTGTTACTTTTGGATATATATGTACTTTTGGATACTTTTGGATATATATGTACTTTTGGAGACATGTACATTGACATTTCAGTTATAAATTAATGATACATTTCACTTTGAATTTGTTCTTTGGTTTCCACATGTTCTTGTGTCAATCTATTGTATTGATTTGTGAGGATTATCTATTACTTATGAATGCACTATGTCAAAAGAAAAAGCTATTATATTTAAAGGTTAAATAATCTCACTACATGCACACTAAATTCAAAGTTCTTGCTTGTGTAATTTAATAAATATAAGTGCAATACAATGTATTTCAAGGTTTCAATGAACTCACTACTTGCACATCAATTGGATATATCTAATTAAAAATTGTGAGTTTGGATTCATTAAATTACAAGTTAAGTCAATGCTCAAGTGTGTTGAAATATTGTAACTTCAAAGAATATTCTATATGTATCTTTTGTGGTCCCCGATGGTCCTACCGGGAGAACCACTTGTATTATCTTGTACCCCGATTCTTCTAATTGGAAGAACTAATAAGAGTCATGAGGTTGTCCCCTCTATTTGTAAAGGTGGGTCATTAGCACCCCAGTGTGGTTACTTGAGCCTACATGTGTAACTCGAGCCTACATGTCGGATGAGTTAATTCAAGTGAATGGATGAATATAAATAGAGGTGTGGTGCTCCTCATTTGAGACACACACACTCTCACTTGTGTAGCGCATTAGTGGAGAAGAGAAGTAGCTGGAGAAGGAGGAGGATCAGGCTTTGATCTCCTTGTTGGTTTTATCTTTTATCTTTTGGGGCATCTATATTGAGGAAGCTTTTGCTGGGTTTTTCTCTTTAGGGTTTTCCCAGGATAAATATTTGTGTTCTCTTTTTGTATGGTTGTGCTTGTTTATCTTTCAGTGATCCTATTTATATGCTTTTGATATGAAATCGAAATGAAATACTAATGATATAGCTTAGCATATGAAAATTTAACATGGTATCAGAGCCACCCTGAAAGAAGACATTGCGTAGCTAAAGAATATAGGGATTCTTATTTTTTGGGTTTCTATCCATGATCGATCAGGAAAAGAAGGCTAGACTAACTCTCCATTGAAGGGCGCATCTTTCTGTCGAAGCTGAATTTGATTCCGAGCATTTTCAGTTTTGGTGCAGAAAATTAGGGATTTCTACAGAAGAAGAATTTTTGAGTGAGCCTAGCATAGGATTGTTCTCCTCATCAAAATAGAAGTTTAGAGACCTGGATCAAGAAATTTGGTTGGGTGAAACTATGGGAAAGTCAAACCCTAGTTTGACCTTGATCTGGAAAAAAACCCTAAATACTAAAACTACTAAGTTTTGGTACATTCGTTATATCCTGATATTGGCGAAGGCTCAGGAGTTGAAAATTGTATATGATGAATATAAAATCCTAATTTACACTGTATCCAAAATAAAGCCTCATATTCGCTATATTCTGGGAGATATGATCCCTCCAATTTAGGGTTGTAGCCTCTTCCAGAATTCATCCCTAAACAGGACACCTGGGGATAATTGCTGTAGCGTGGGAAATAGAGGTCCAAATGGAATTCCTGAAGATGTTCCAAAATGAGAACAGACTATACTTTTTTTGGTCCAAATTTTTGAACTTGAAGATGAACCAGTGACATGTGGCATGCCATACAACTTCAATGTTCTGAACAGTCCTGTAACAGGTCACCTTGGGAAAATGATCATAAATCCAAATTGGTGAAAAAAATTATGATGAAACCTATGGTGTTGTATCAGGGACATGCGAGGTTACCTCAGTGAGAAATTTTAGACATAGAGGATCATTAATTTCAGAGATATCATAGAAACAGTAACAGGAATTTCTGCAGAAGAAATTGGAAAACTTGGGCTTCTTGTTCCAGGAGCTTCCCTCCACTGTTTTCAGAAAAGGAGTACATTGGACAAATCCATTTGAAGAGATATATCTTTCTATCCAATCAAATCTAAAATATTGAAATTTTTGAAAATTAGGGTTTCTCTGACAAATCCTAGATTAGCCAGCTCCGGAAGCAGGACGGACACCTCAAATCGGTAAGATCTAATCTTTTGCTATTTGCATTTAAGGTTCTCATTTCAAAGTGATCTATCACATCA
>LPNX011089004.1:516584-528267 GCA_001517045.1 Pseudotsuga menziesii
GGATGAACCTCGTATCCATCTTATCATTTGGATAAGAAATAAAGATTTCATGGATGAAAAAGGTGATGAAGAAGAATGATCAAGAAGGAGTCTACCCATGAAACAAACAAAAGATAAGTATTCAATTGTCATTTAATGATATTGTTTTGTTATGCATTTTATTATATTCAGTTGATGTGTTGTTTGCATGCATGTGATGGGTAAGTAGCTCATGGTTCTATACAAATATCCATTGCTACTTATCTAGAATGAAACCTATTTGCTGACATATTGGATTAGTGCACAATCTCAATGATGTCATGGTAGAGATGGAAAGCATATACAAAGTTTCTGTGAGATATGGATGAATGTTGTATTGGCTAAATAGTTGCATGATGCATAAGAATTTATCGTTATGCATATGTAGTTCTAACCATGCAACTGGTGCATTTGAATTGTAGGAAAGGTCCTGTACAACCTCCTAAAAGAGAAGAAGGATGAGACTTGTTTCGAAGAACAAGTGATGAAAATTCAATAAACATGAATCTGAAGCTCCCAGGGTCAGAGACACCATGATGAAAGAAAAAGCTTCAAAGAGCGGTAGATCCACCTTGAAGGATGAAGACCATCATGGGTATGAGAGATAACTCAAGATGAAGAAAAAAAATGCTATGAAAGAAGCTATGATCAAATAATATCAGTTGATTATGGGGAATGATGTATATGATATGATTTCGAGACATAAAGGGAAGTACATAGTATCTTCCATATGGATCTGCAAGAACAAGTGTACAAAGCAAGAATCATGATTTGCCTCAGAAAGAATAGACTATGACATGACATACTCTATTGACCAATATATATCAAGCATAGAATCACCTATACATAATGAAGAAGGAAGATAATACTCCACTTCAGGGGGAGTGACTACAGAAGATATCTGAGTTCGACACAGTACGATATGATGGACAGCTTCCTGATGGATCGAGACTTTACCAAGAGTAAAGTGGGTTCCAACCTTCAAAGTTGAATGCAGAAGACTAGGATATGTTGATGATCTAACAAGATGAACTCATGGAAGATGTTATGATGATGTTTGGGATATAGTACTCAAACCAGAAAGCAAGCATGTGGTATCTTACAAATGGATTTGCAAGATAAAATATGTCGCTGATAGAAGTAAGGAAAGACTTGTGGCTAGAGGTTTCTATAAGAAAGAGGGAATTAATTTTGAAGAGACACTTACTCCAGGAAGCAAGGTACACCTCCTTCAGAACTGTGATGGTAGTTGCTTCCATGATGAAGTAAAGACAATCATTCCTTAATGGTATGATTGGGGAAGAGTTTTACATCGAAAGGATTTGAAGTTGAAGATATATGGACTCATATATGTAAGTTGAAGAAGGGCCTCTATGGCATGAAGCAAGTTCTTAGAGCTTGGTATGGTAGTTTCCTGTCAATTATGGGTTTTACCAAGAGTAAAGATGATCCTAAACTTTATCTCAAGGTTGTAGAAGATGAACCTATCATCCTTTTATTATATGTGGATGACTTATTCTTGACAGGGAAGGAAAAACAGATCATGGAAAGCAAGAAGAAACTAGCAGAAGAATTTGAGATGAAAGACCTTGGGTTAATGCACTATTTCCTAGGTCTGGAAATATGACAAAGTTCAAAAGAAATATTTCTCAACCAGGGAAAGTATGCGGTAGAGATATTGAAGAGATTAAATATGTTGGAATGCAAATCCATGGCCACACCCATGGACTCTAACCTGAAGCTGTTAGATGATGACTCATCAGAGTTAGTAGATGCGACTCATTACAGACAGATCATTGGGTCATTGATGTACTTAACAAATACTAGACCAAACATTTGTTTTGCTATGAACACATTAAGTCAACATCTTGTTCAACTAAGATGGGTTCACGTAGTAGCTACAAAACATGTGATGAGATATCTGAAAGGGACTATAGACCTTGGTCTATACTATGATGGTAGCCATGAATACAGATTGTATGGCTATATAGATGCAGATTGGTTTGGAAGTATCTCATACAGGAAAAGCACATCAGGTAGATGCTTTTGTTTGGGGTCTGCTATGAGTTCATGGTTTAGCAGGAAATAGTCCAGTGTTTCTCTTAGAACAACAAAAGTAGAATACATAGCAGATTGCTCTGCTAAGTTGTGAAGCCATATGGCTTCGAAAGTTGATATCAGGTCTCCTTGACCTGAAGATAGATACTACATTGATTCTATGTGTTAACGAGAGTTGTGATAACAGATAACCCTGTGTTCCGTCATAACATATAGAAATCTGATATTTCTACATACAAGATAAAGATGCAGATGATTATGTTTCAGTATTCCCATACTAAAGATATAGATGATGCTTTCAGTATTCACATACCGGAGATACAGATGGTAATAGTTCAGTATTCACATACTGAAGATGTAGATGATGATGGTTTAGATGGTGATGTGCTGACGAAGCCTCTGTCCAGAGTAAAGGTTGAACACTTTCGAGACAACCTTGGTGTGGTTTGGAAAGACCTTCCTTGAAAGGGGGAGTAATGATGTTGCAATGGGATTGTATCATCCTGGGACATATGTCCAGAAGTGATCCGGAGACCTCAGTTTTTGAGAATGAAGAGGGATTGTATCATCCTAGGACATATGTCTAGAAGTGATCTGGTGACCTCGGTCATTGAGAATGTAGTAGGATTGTATCATCCTTGAACTTCGGTTCAAAATGGATCCGGTGAGCTTCGGTCATCGAGAAGGTGGTAGGATTGTATCATCCTTGGACTTCGGTTCAGAACGGATCCGGTGAACTTCGATCATCGAGAAGGTGGCAGGATTGTATCATCCTTGGACTTCGGTTCAGAATGAATCCAGTGAACTTCAGTCATTGAGAAGGTGGCAGGATTGTATCATCCTTGAACTTTGGTTCAGAACGGATCCGGTGAACTTCGCTCATCGAGAAGGTAGTAGGATTGTATCATCCTTGAACCTCGGTTCAGAATAGCTCTGGTGACTTCGGTACTCGAGAATGTGTGTTGATCCCGTAATTCCAATAGGAAGGATTGTCTGAGTTCCACAGCTATGTTGATCCTGTAATTCCAAAAGGAAGGATCGTTAGTAACTCCGTAAAGACCTAAATCCTGTAATTCCGAAAGGAAGGATCATTGAATTGATCCCATAATTCCAATAGGAAGGATTGTCTGAGTTCCACAGATGTGTTGATCCCGTAATTCCGAAAGGAAGGATCGTTAGTAACTCCATAAAGACCTAAATCCCATAATTCTGAAAGGAAGGATCGTTGGTAGCTCCGTAAAGACTTGATCCCGTAATTCCAATAGGAAGGATTGTCTGAGTTCCACAGATTTGTTGATCCCATAATTCCAAAAGGAAGGATCGTTAGTAACTCTGTAAAGACCTAAATCCCATAATTCCGAAAGGAAGGATCGTTGGTAGCTCCATAAATACTTGATCCCGTAATTCCAACAGGAAGGATTGTCTGAGTTCCACAGATGTGTTGATCCCGTAATTCCAATAGGAAGGATTGTCTGAGTTCCACAAATGTGTTGATCCCGTAATTCTGAAAGGAAGGATCGTTAGCAACTCCGTAAAGACCTAAATCCCATAATTCCAAAAGGAAGGATCGTTAGTACCTCCGTAAATACTTGATCTTGTAATTCCGAAAGGAAGGATCGTTAGTAACTCCGTAAAGACCTAAATCCCGTAATTTTGATAGGAAGGATCGTCTGAGTACCATAGACATGTTGATCCCGTAATTCAGAAAGGAAGGATCATGTTGATGTTTTGATGATGATGATGTTGATGTTTTGATGATAATGATTTTATGATGATGATGATGTACTGATCGAAAGATCAAAGTGTGATGATGATGATATTTTGATGTTTTGATGATGTTGAATGTTTTGATCATAATGATGTTTTGATGATGTTGATGTTTTCATGATGATGATGATGTACTGATCAAAATATCAAAGTATGATGATGATGTATTGATCGAACGATCAAGAGTATGATGATGATGATGTACTGATCGAAAGATCAGAGTGTGATGATGATGATGATCAGTATGTGATGATGATGACATACTGATCAAAAGATCAGAATATGATGATGATGATTCTATTCGATAGTTGAAGTATGATGACAGTGCTGATCACGATGTTACTAATCAGAATGTGATGATGTTGTTGATCAAAAGGTCAAAATGCTGAAGATGTCTTTGCTGATTGAAAGATCAAAGTGCTGAAGATATTGCTGATCAAAATGCTGAAGATATTGGTGATGATCGAAAGGTCAAAGTGCTGAAGATGTTGCTGCTGATCGAAAGGTCAAAGTGCTAAAGATGTTGTTGATCGAAAGATCAAAGTGTTGAAGATGTTGCTGATCAAAAGGTCAAAATATGCTGATGTTGATTAAAGAGTTGCTGTCGCCAAATATTGAAGAAGAAGACTATATGATGTTGAAAAGATTCCAATGATTTATAGATGTGTTACCCTGATGATGTTGATGATGTCCTCTCCTACTATTGTTGTTGTTGATGTTGTTGTAGAATACCCTTCTCGTTAAGGGGGAGTGTTGAAATGTTGTAACTTCAAAGAATATTCTATATGTATCTTTTGTGGTCCCCGATGGTCCTACCGGGAGAACCACTTGTATTATCTTGTACCCCGATACTTCTAATTAGAAGAACTAATAAGAGTCATGAGGTTGTCCCCTCTATTTGTAAAGGTGGGTCATTAGCACCCCAGTGTGGTTACTTGAGCCTACATGTGTAACTCAAGCCTACATGATTAAATCGAGCCTACATGTCGGATGAGTTAATTAAAGTGAACGGATGAATATAAATAGAGGTGTGGTGCTCCTCATTTGAGACACACACACTCTCACTTGTGTAGCGCATTAGTGGAGAAGAGAAGTAGTTGGAGAAGGAGGAGTGTGGCTTTGATCTCCTTGTTGGTTTTATCTTTTATCTTTTGGGGCATCTATATTAAGGAAGCTTTTGCTGGGTTTTTCCCTGGATAAATATTTGTGTTCTCCTTTTGTATGGTTGCGCTTGTCTATCTTTCAGTGATCCTATTTATATGCTTTTGTTATGAAATCGAAATGAAATACTAATGATCTAGCTTAGCATATGAAAATTTAACAAAGTGTAATTTAATAAAACTAAGTGCAATACATGCTTCACATTTCATCAACAACCAAAAACACTATTCAAAAAACCTCATGCACCCAATGACTAATCACTCAGCATTAAAGGAACTACAGTAGAATCCAAAGACCGAGAACCAACTTCATGAAACAACATGATTTGAAGCATAAGTCCACCAGATTTGAAAAAGTTGAGTTGGACATTAGATTGATTCTGAATTGAGTTGTGACAGTAAGATAAGATTAGGGTTAGGATTAGGGTTTCCTTGGTAGGTTTATGGTTATGGGCCATGCATGTTAAATAATAAACCCTAGTTAGGGATAGGTTTTTCCAATTTTGGCCTTCATTGTCATGAAATGCATTGTCCAGCTTTGGCCCTCATTGGCATGACTGCATTGTCCCCTACTGAGTGAAACCCTAGATTCAGAAACCACCATAGATGAAGGTCACCGGGAAATGGACAAGAGGGAGAGGCCAACCCCTAGCTAAAATCCCATGTCATGAACCCAATGGAATCGACTGTTCTTCGATCGGAGGCCTGAGCATCAATCTATGGTGAGTTGCAGGTCACCTGCAGATACTGTTCAGGGACACCTGGTGGACTTGTGCCCGGTGCGCAAAAAACCTCATAGAGCCGCAATTTTGAATTCTGTCAACTCCTGCTAGCGTGTTTGGGCATGGGAAATATGGGAACACCAACCGCAACCCCCACCATCTGTGTCTTTCCAGCTTTGGCCCATGTTGGCATGACTGCATTATCCCCTACTGAGCAAAACCCTAGCTTTAGAAACCACTGTAGACGAAGGTCACCGGGCAATGGACAGGATGGATAGGCCCCCCCTCCCCAGCTAAAATCCCATGTCACAAATCCAACGGAATCGACAGTTCATCGATCGAAGTCCTGAGCATCAATCTATGGCGAGTTACAGGTCACCTCCAGATACCGTTCAGGGACACCTGGTGGACTTGTGCCTCGTGCGCAAAAAAACTCATGGAGCCGTAATTTTGAATTTCGTCAACTCCTTATAGTGTGTTTTGGCATGGGAAATATGGCAACACCAACCACATCCCCACCATCCATGGCTTTCTTTCTTTGGCCCTCGTTGGCGTGACTGCATTGTCCCCTACTGAGCGAAACCCTAGCTTCAGAAAACACCGTAGATGGAGGTCACCGGGCAATGGAAAAGAGGGAGAGCCCCCCCCTTAGCTAAAATACCACGTCACAAATCCAACGAAATCGATGGTTTGTCGATCGAAGTCCTGAGCATCGATCTATGGCGAGTTGTAGGTCACCTCCATATACTGTTCAGGGACACTTGGTGGACTTGTGCGTGGTGCGCAAAAAACGTCATGGAGCGGAAATTTTGAATTCCGTCAACTCCTGATAGCATGTTTGGGCATGGAAACTATGGTAACACCAACCACATCCCCACCATCCATGGCTTTCCAGCTTTGGCCCTCATTGGCGTGACTGCATTGTCCCCTACTAAGAAAAACCATAGGTTCAGAAACCACCACAGATGGAGGTCACCAGGAAATGGACAGGAGGGAGAGGCCCCCCCTAGCTAAAATACCACATCATGAATCAAATGGAATTGATGGTTCATCGATCAGAGGCTCAAGCATCGATCTGTGCTGATTTGCAGGTCACCTCCAGATACCGTTCAGGGAGACTTGATGGACTTGGGTCCGGTGCTCAAAAAAACTCACGAAGCCACAATTTTGAATTATTTCAACTCCTGCTAGTGTGTTTGGGCATGGGAAATATGGCAATGCCAACCTCATCCCCACTGTCCATGGCTTTCCAGCTTTGGCCCTCGTTGGTGTGACTACATTGTCCCCTACTGAGTGAAACCCTAGCTTCAGAAACCAACATAAACGGAGGTCACCAGGAAATGGACAGGAGGGAGAGGCCCCCCCCTAGCTAAAATCCCACATCACGAATCGAATAGAATCGAGGGTTTGTCAATCGGAGGCCCAAGCATTGATCTATTGCGAGTTGCAGGTCACCTCCAGATACCGTTCAGGGACACCTGGTGGACTTGGGCTCGATGCGCAAAAAACCTCAAGGAGCCACAATTTTGAATTCTGTCAACTCCTCCTAACATGTTTGGGCATGGGAAATATGGCAACACCAACCGCATCCCCACCGTCCGTGGATTTCCAGCTTTGGCCCTCGTTGGTGTGATTACATTGTCCCCTACTGAGCAAAACCCTAGCTTCAGAAACCACTATAGATGGAGATCACTGGGAAATGGACAAGAGGGAGAGGCCCCCCTAGCTAAAATCCCATGTCATGAATCCAACATAATCAACGATTCATCGATTGGAGGCCCAAGCATTGATCTATGGTGAGTTGCAGGTCACCTCCAGATACCGTTCAGGGACACTTGGTGGACTTGGACCCCGTGCACAAAAAACCTCATGGAGCCACAATTTTGAATTCTGTCAACTCCTACTAGCGTGTTTGGGCATGGAAAATATGGCAACGCCAACCGCATCCCCACCGTCCATGGCTTTCTATGCATCAATGACTTAATGTTACTTTTGAGTTGTCGAGCTGTCATTGCTAGTATGTTGTTTTGTTTCAGGATTTTTATAATACATGATCAATGAGAAACATGAGTAAATGAGTTTCTTGTTATATTTTAATTGGTAATTAAACTCCTTAATAAAATCATATCTTTTAATTGAAAATTAAAATATCACGATTTCAATTACACCAATGACCCAACATGTCAACCTCCCAAAATTTTCTATTATGCATTACATGAAACATTAACCTTTCGAAATCATGAGAGGTTCCAAATTTTGTTTGTTTATTAAGTTTATCACTTAATATCTTCACATGCATGATGTTGACCTATTTCACATGCATAATGTTAGCGCATGTTACTTTTGAATACTTCATATGCATAATGTTGAAGCATGTTACTTTTGAGTTGTTTGTGTCAATATTAGTAGGTTATTTTCTTCCACTTTCAATGTTTAAAAAAACATAATCAACTAAAAATAAAGTTAAATAAATATCTTATTATCTTTTATTATATTTTAAGTATAAATTAAACTTCTCAATAAAAAAAAATTTGAGATGAAATTCCAACACTACTAGGCACTACCCCTTTGGCAATGGACATGTGGGTATAAGAGGTGAGTTGTCAAGAATGAAATTATACAAGCTTTAAAACATAAGTTTATCATTGCGGCATCTTGTTTCCATCATCCTAGTTGTATATATCGGCTGAAAACATTGACAATATTACCTACTTGAAAAATTAGGGTTTTGGTCTTGTAAGAGAGCCTACAAAGAACTTTGATAGGTATGACCTACAGAGGTACATGTATGTATTCTAATGTTATGTATATCATGTGAATGAGATCTTGAAATCTTCATATGATTGATATATGTAAAATTTGGCATGTTCATTAACTTGACATACAAGAGAACTTTTGGCATATTTATAAACAACATTATGGAAAATTTCACATATCAAGAACAAAAAATTGACATATTCATAAGAAACATACATGGGAAAATTAAAATTATGATACATACCTCATCATGCTAGATCCCACCTATTATCATACAACCAAGCCCTCCGGATCATCTCTTATAATGATGGTCTCCATTAGTCTCTCATGCTCTATATTCGGTAAGAAGTAGCGTACCTTTGATGAATTTCGGCTAGGCATTGTTCGTACCTGGAGGTCTGTAGCAATGATTAAGTTGGTAAAGTGATACACACTTGCACCTGGTTGGTAATCCCTATAAAAATATCCACCCTTCTTTCTTGCATTGTTGTCATGTGTAAGGTATTCACCTTTAACAACCATAGACTCGATGGGGAAGTGGTTGTTTTCATCATCAATCATGGACATAATGAGGGTTTCCTTTCCCTCTATACAACGTGCCAACTAGTAATCACCACCCCATTCACTATCTTTTGAGGCAACCATTGCGTATATGTGTCCTGCATAGTATGATTGTAGGTATATGATCAAATATTTTTCGTGTGATACAAGGCCATTAATGTGAGTTTCAAGACTAAGTAAATTTTACAAAAAAAGTTAAGGAAATGCATCATACCGGGTTGTATAAGGTCTGATACATAATAAAAATCTATAGAAATAGACGATTGGTCTTCTTCCAACGGAGTTAACTCAACAATTACACGCTGATCAAGTGGAAGTGATATGCGATCCCATCCATCAACCCAATCCAATGATTCACACACATCCCAGTCACCATCACAACAAGGTGAGCAAAAACAAGCAAGTTTTCTGGTCCAAATTTAAAATATTGGGTTATCAGAGCTTCGAACTGAATGAAAGCCACAAGTCCCACGAACAGTCTTGCATTCCCATGCATGTGAACGATTTGTGTCTACCACCTCCCCAAAAAATCTCTTCACGTGTCTCTTTCTTGTGGATTCTACTCGCATAGTTGATTCCTCTCCGATTACTGACGTGCACCACCTGACTATAGATTGAGCATTTCGAATAGTATATATTGTAGATAATTACAATTCCTCTCTTCATAGGGCTATTTTGACACATGCTCCGGCTCCATCATGCTCTTCTTTACCATGCCCAGTCTCAAAATAGTTCCACATATGTGGAACTTTGTAGTTTTTATGCAATGAACACAACCATTGAAGTATGCATGCATTTTTGAATTGACCAGCACATCCATCAAACCAAATCTAGTGTCGATCCATCTATATGTTCCTACCCTTCAAATGATCATAGAACATGATGAATCAATGGCATACATAGTGGAAGTCATGGCACCTAACATCACTTATGTAGAAGTGATATTCCTTTAAAATTTCTCTTTGCTCTTCACTGCTATTTGGGCCATGCCTATATTTGATATGCACAATCAAGGAAACCTGCTCAGAGTGATAATACTCACTTTGGATCTCATTTTGAGGTTGCAGAGTGTAGTTCTCGACAAAATCAACAACTGAAAGTATAGTACCACGAGGAAATGTATCTCTGCATATTCTAAACTTCTCATCCTACCATCGTGCCAAGTGGGCATGCTGAACATATTGATGTGTCTTTTCAATAAATTCCTTGACGAAGACACTAACTTGTACTTGTTGACACAAAATGATCTCAATATCAGGTTTTTTTGTAAGGAATGAAATGCAATTGTTCAAACATAAATTTATAGATAAATGCATGTACCTGAGATGTCACCAATTGTATTTTTTTGCTTTCTTTCCTTGGGACTATTTAATAGCTGATATATTTGAAACTTTTCATGTCTGTAACCATATTCCCAAATTCATTGTCTCTAGCCTCGTGCATACATTGGCTCAATAATGCCATTCCAGCACAGTTGGAGCAAGTTCCATCCAAACAAGATTTTGCATAGTAAGTTTTCCCCTCAGGCCTATTGCACATGATACTATGAATGAATTCTCTTGATGAGGTCGATGGTATTGTCAAGGAACAATTTTGCACATGGTTAGTATGCAACACATGAAAAATGTACAAAAATGTTTCATAGTAATATTCATATTCTACATGGTATCTACAACAACAAGTGTTACGAAGAGTATTTATTTTAACATACCAGGGCTTACATTTCTCAAAAGATCTTTGCCCCAAATTCAATTGTCTATGTTCATTCCTAAATTTCTCTTATAGTTCTATCTGTGTTATATCAAGAAGATGCTTAATATGTGGTTCATGGTCCTTTGAAACCCTTCTTAGTTTTAGTACACCCTTCTGGTTTGAAGAAATCCTTGTGTGACCATGCCAAAAAATCTGCACTAGTCCCTTTATTGCATCAACTAGCTTCATGTCATGATGTGGCAACCGACCAATAAAGGCCCAAAAATCTGTTTGGGTGGTTGTGTCAAGATGTTCGCTTCTAATAGAATACGTATGGAGGGATTTTACATTCAAATTAACTAGTTTAGATGTAGGCTTGAGAAAACAAAGGACCTTGGTGTTCTTATTTACAATTGCTTGTGACAACACACGACAAGCCCCATTGCGGTCCTTTGACCGTGTGTTCTTACCAATTTTACCAAAGGAATCTACTAAGCTTTTAACTATATGAGAACTTGGTCGAGAAGTCTTTATCATCTTTATCCCTAACGATTTCCTAACAATATTCATGCTCCTAGATTTTAACAATGATAAAAATAATCTACATTTATCTCCATCACATTTAGAAACAAAATATTTATTTAGTATCTGTTGAGTTTGATAAGCAATACTACGTTTAGATAGCGTACCTTCAATGAATTGATGAGTCCTTCATCAACTTGTATATGCTTCAAAGTTCTTCGACGTGTTCTTTTTAATGGAGGTAAGGGGGTTGGATTTCTATCATCTAGTGCATCAACAATATGCTCTGGTGTTTCAGTAGCAGCTTGTTGTCCTTCATTCTCTTCTTGGTAGTTGGATGGTGGAAGTCCAACATCCTCATCGATGGTCTGGATAATATTTTCTTCTTCAATAGTAGGATCCATGTCCAACGCCTCTTCATGAGCT
>LPNX011089009.1:0-32255 GCA_001517045.1 Pseudotsuga menziesii
CCTAATTAACAAATTGTGGTGAGCATATTAAGAATGTAATTATCCATTCATATATTAATAAAAAATATGATTTTTCCTTTGGAAAAAAATCTAGACAATCAAAAACATACTCCCACATCTCATTATTACAAGAATATTGGATCAATTGCACAAATACATTACATTTACTACAAGGCCCAATAAGGTTGAATGCATAATCAACAAGACACTATGAATCCAAGATTGACAACTATCACTTTCAAGGTCAAGTCTCTATATTGACTACACCAATTGAACTCCATTGACAATTTCAAATCCATATGGTTGGTTCTCCATGCTGATCAATGACAAATGATCAACTCACCTTTCAAAGTCAATAAGGGATGATTCAAGTGGTCAACACTCTAACAACACTATTAGGTTCCCTTCCTCCAACCATCTCCCTCCCATTTATAAACTCTTACAATAGTTAACTCAATATTGGTTTTTCCATCTTAACTAAGCTTTATCTCTTGCTCTATGAGCTCACCACAATTCCTCCATTACTATAAGTTTACCATATTATGTTTGAATTGAAACAAAGTGTTAGTGAGAGTGATGGACAAGGTAGTGTGACTTGAGTGACCTTGGTGTACTTGGCCTTATGTTTTTATAGACTTAGTCGTGTCAAACATATTACAAAAACAATTGAGTTTCCTCATAATAATACCATCATTTCAATGTACTTGTGTAATCTATTCATGAATCATTACATTGAAAAATAAATTTCTTTTTTGGTTTTCAGGTTGAGAGCAACAAAAGAAGCGATTGTAGTGGTACCGAACAGGTACCACATGATGGTGGGGAGTTGCCTCATGTTGGTGGCAAGCAGCCTAGCCATTATTCAGGTATGTCTGCTATAAAATAGAAGTATTTATTATGATTTCAAATATATAATTGATGACGTGTAGTAATAAATTTTCTTCTGTGAATGGCAGAGCATGTACCTGCTCATGCTCAAATGGAAGAGGAACAAATGGCAAAAGCAATGAACACTCCAATTGTCTCAGCTAGTCATCCAACAGGTAAAGATCATTGTAATGATCTCGAAAATAATGAAATATGTATGTGAATAATAACTAAACATTTATATCTATATAACTTTATTGGTTTTTGTAGATGATTCCCCTCTCCATCGACCCCCATTCACTACTATTTAACGAACCAGAAGTATGGTATGGGAGAGCATGCCCACACAATCAACAAAAAGAGAGGGCACAACAATTTAAATGAGAAATGACAATGAATTAGATGTCGCCATCTTGGACTTTATGAAAAAAAAAATCAAAACAGAAAAAAATGTAGTTCTATACATTTAAGATTTGTATTTGTATTAGCCGGTGCATACCTTATTTTTTATAATGTGTGACATCTTCTGAGGACTATAGTTATCCTCAAGGGGATGGCTACCCCTTCCTGAGTTAATCTGAGGAAGATGATATGAGTATATGATCTTCCTTATCTAGTGATGATGATTATGAGCTTCCACTATTTTCATGAGACACATGAGACGTATGGCCACATACAATTGAGAAGGTCGGGTAACCTACCCTCGCGTTGACTTGATGTGCATGAGCCTAGTATGAGGTCATGTTGCGTTGTTATGTTACGTTGACTTGCACGTTTACTTGTATGTAATGTTTAGCCTTGTAGTGAATCGTGATTGACCCTTGCATGGTAATGTTGAGACATACAACCCTTAAATATTGACGTCCATCATGCTGATGACTAGTGTGACCCCTTAATGGGGTCGTCCACCCTTGTGTTGACCTTAAGAGCCCTCCTTAGGTGCCATCCACCATAGCACTACCATATGTCAATTTTTTGGAGTACTTTGTTGTCATTTTTTTATTGTAAGTTGGTCGTATTGTTGTGCTGCTACTATTTTTTATTTGTGAGGGTTGGATGATCTATTTTGGGATATTTTGTGGTTCTGGGTTCTCTCCTTTCATAGGCATTTTTGTCTAGTTGAGTCTCATGCAAGTAACCTAATGCTAAGATGTTGAAGTCTATTTAGAATAATTTTTTGTGAGGATAAGGAAGCTCTACCCTAACATTTCCATAAGGTACACAATTTTACTCAATTTTCAATAGCAAACCCCATTACCTTTTGAGAAGAACTTTAAAGGAGAAAACAATGAGAAAAAGATATTCAATACTAAAATTATATTACTACCTCACTACCATAAGCCAAGAAGATTACAAAGCATTGTTGGCCCAATTTTGTAACCATTCAACCCATCTGATGTTAACCAATAATTGATAACTTCATTTACAAACTTTATCCTGCTATAAATTTTCTTGTGCTAATACTTGGTGATAACTATTTGAACAGAGGAGAAAGATCCATGTTATCAATCCATCCAATGGCCAACTCATTTCTTATATTCCAGGGATGACAGAACTGTGATTGAAAGATCTACCCACCTTCCTGAGAGTAATAGATTTATCGGATCTCATGTTTCAAGACACCAAATACGAGGCACAGAAGATTCTCAAGACTTCTTTGGTTTTTCTTAACACTTTCGAAGATGGATACACTTTCTAGAACCTACTAAACTCATGCCACCTCTTCTTTATCTTATTGAAGTTACTTTCAGCTATCAAGGTAGAGAGGTTTTCATACTTAGTAATGTCAATGTGGGTATTGACATAGGAACATGAGTTGCAATTATCGGGCCCAATAAAGTAGGGAAATATACTTCACTTAATCTTATTGATGCTGATTTGCAACCTTGAGTGGGAGAGGTAAAGAGGAGTTAAAAACTCAGAATTCGAAGGTATTATAAACTCTTGATTTACTTATTTACCACAAAGGAAACACCTGTTCAATATATTCTTAGGTTACATCTAGAACAAGAGGGTTTTAGTAAGAAGGAGGTACGTGCAAAACTAGGAAAGTTTGGACTACCCAACCATAATCATCTCACCCCAATTGCAAGGATTTCAGGAGGTTATAAGGAACGTGTTGTTTTCACATCAATTTTAATTGCTAAATTCCATGTTATTTTGTTGGATGAACCCATAAAGTTTAAGTTGTCATCTTATGAACTCGTGTTATTTGAAAATCACAACTCACATATAACCAGGTAATAATTAGTTGTATGAGCTTAGATTGGGACATGAAGTTAATTGGTACAAAGAAAATTCATATGGTACAAAGAAAATTCATACAACAAAAGGATTTGCTTACAATATTACCTTTAAAACAAATCTCCACAAGTTTGGAACAAGAAGCTACTAAATTTACTAATCTGCCTCATACTTCATAGACGAATTTATTTAGAAATACTCAATTGAGAAGTACTAAGTTGGCCTTTACTTTTCAAAGGGTCCTCTACCATTATCGCAATAAGGCTATGCGAGCATTAATGAAAAATGGCCATTGAAACGGTTTTAGGCATTTAAATAATCCCAATCACTAGCCTAATGTGTAAGGCTTGGATAAACCATGTGGCCCCCACACGAGAGAGTTAGCATGGTGTAAGATAGAATAACTTATAAATATCTAAGTCTAATTGGGACCTTTTCTTAGGTAAACCTATGTATTTGACGAAAGGAATTTTTCTCACATCGACACATGGCCACATTGGCTATACAAAAACTTGAGTCACATTTGACTGTGATTATAAATCAATGGATCCATTCTCAATCTTTAAGCATGCATGGCTCTAACACTGGCCTTTTATTGTTGTCAAATGATGAATATGTGGTTAGTGACATAACTAAGCAAAGAGCCTATCAAGCTTGCACACAAAATAATTCTCATAATCCTCGATGATGTGTGGAAATCATAAGAAGTAATTTAGTATGTTGCTTCCGAATGACAAAAAAAGGATGTGCTAAATCCTACACAAAAAAACACTCCAAGGATTATCTTAGGCGTATCGAAGAATGATAAAATTATCTTTCAAGGTATAATTGCACTAGGATGTCATATGGTTCCCTAAATCCTCTAGGGCATTCCTAGAGACAAAAAAAAATGGGGTCCCATGTTGTTTTTTGACATGGGATTGTTTAGTGATCAATACAACCAATCAATTAAATTGGTGACAATCATTGCTTCGTTATACATCACTCTAAGTTGAATGATATATTAGTTGGTGACAAATATTAAGATCAACATGGCATTATTAAAATCGGTTGTATTATAGCTTAATATGCAATTTCATTATAATCATTAAATTTTGATGAAAATTAGAATGGTAACTTTATATGTAATTAAAAATACAAAGAAAAGAAAATGGTAAATTGTAAAGCGTATAATGTTTTACATATTTATTTTAATTAATAGAAAGTAGAGTTGTGGGATAGAAAGTAGAGTTGTTGGAGATTGTTATAGAGAGGATGGAGAAGAAAATTGATAAATTGATAATAGAACTTTTGGTCTTGGCTTCCAAGTTTTATGTATGCAAGAAGATCTCGACCATTACTTATGCTTACTACTATTCTTTTTGGGTTTCATTGAAAGTGGCTTACAAATTGTCATATTACTCAAATACTATGAGCCTATGACTACATCAATTAGTTAGACTTGCTTTCAATACATAAAATTATATTATGTACATACATACAACTTTCTCTCATTTTGCAATATATTAAAGTTTTCTTAGGTGTTTCATTTCCCCGTTTTGGGGCATGCTAGTTAATTTTAGGTGCATTATAGTAGTGATAAAAATGACCCCTCTAATTATTGGACTATTATGATTAACCCTCTCTTAGATAATTTATATGGGATTGTCTTAGAAAAGAATATCAATGAATGGCTAGAAATGGAAGGTAAGCGGGCTAAAGGCCAAGCAGGTTTCAGAAGGAAGCATTCAACCACGGACCACCTCCTTACACTTAGGATAATTGCAAAGGAGTCCTGTAATAATAAGTATGACATGTTTTGTTGCTTTGTGGATTTTAGAAAAGCTTTTGATACAATGCCTAGAAATAACCTGTGGAATAGGCTAGAGGAGCTTAAAGTTCCTTTTGAGTTGAGAGTTGTTGCGATAAGGCTCTACGAAAAGCTAATTGCAAAGTTTAAGAATAATGAGGGGTGGAAAATAGATATAAATTGTAATATTGGTGTTAAACAAGGTTTCCCCCTCTCCCCTACCCTTTTTGGCATTTACATTGATAAGCTAGAAAAGTGTTTTGAAGAAGTAGGTTGCATCGGTACAATCTTAGTTGGGATAGTTACCATCCTCCTACTTATGTTGATGATATCGTTCTTATGGAAGGTGTCCTTCTGATATCGATAAGCAATTAAGAATTCTTAAATTTTTTTGCTCTAACAGGGGTATGATTGTTAACACCGACAAGACAAAAATCATGATTATAAAATCTAAGAAAGACACCTATGAAAATTTTATTTATGATAATATAAATCTAAAGGAAGTGAATTCTTACAAGTATCTCAAAATTGATATTCATCACAAGCTCAATTGGAACTATAGCATTGAGAAAATCATTAATGGAGGGTGGAAAGCTTATTTTGGTCTTGAAAATAATTTTAAATCAGTCAATCTGGTCATGTGGGATAAAAAGAAGTTCCTCTTTGAAACTCTTATCATTCGTGTTATCTTGTATGGTTGTGAAGTATGAGGGTGCAACATTTCTAGAGAATCTTGGAGGAATATTGAGCAAATCCAGAAGTGGTTTATAAAGTTATAACCTCAAAAATCAAAGCAATACGCCTTATCCTATTCTCCCATAGAATTGGGTTTTTCCCCCACCGAGAGCATGGCTATGACTAGGTACCTGATGTACAAGCATACGATAAATAACATGGGAAACGATAGGCTTCCTAAAATTGCTTTAAACTCAAGCCAAAACCAACTACGCCTCAAGTGATGTTGGTGTAAAGCTACCATGGCTTGGTTAAAGCATTGGAACTTTGATGAAAATGACATTTTGCAGTACATTGATAATGTCAAAAATATTATTACTTCTAAGTTTAAAGAGAAATTTTGGTGTGAGGAAAATTTAGCGGTTAAGAGAAAATTAAGATACTATAAGGAGGTCGTTAATCCTAACTTGGAAGATCAAAATTATCTCTCAGTAGTAACTAGCTCATAGAATTAAATTAATATAGTCAAGACTAGAATGAACTCTCATTAACTCCATAATGAAACAAGGCGTTGGTTTATTCCTAAAGCTCCATGAGCGGAAAGGGTTTGTTATCTATGTGAGTCTATGAGCATTAAGGATGAAAATCACTTTCTCTTAGAGTGCCTTGCTTACACCCACATTAGATTTGAGTTTCATAGTATTTGTTACAATACAAACGTTTATAACCCCCTAACTTGCCGAAACTATAGTGAGCATGGAAAGCTTCTTGGAAAGCTTTTTGAGTAGAGGAACAAGATTTTAAAGTTAACCAAGTATTATCCTTCTTAAGGACCAAAGTTGGTCTAAATGGACATTAATCATCATCATCATCATCATCATAGTTAAGGTTAAATAATATTAGAAAACACATAACTTCCTTTTTATAACATTAGATATAGTAATATATATATGATATTTTATAAGATTAAATATATAGTAGTATATATGATAATACATCACATTGTTAAAATATTATTTTAAATAACTTTTAATATTTCACATAGGTTGGATTATATTTTTTATTAATTATTTTATTATTAAAATTATATCATTAAAAACTAAATAAATAACAATAAATATTATATACTTTCCTTTTATTAAAAAAACAAGTTTCATTTCATGATTGAAATAAAAAAATATCAAAATACGATTTGATTGGTTTTGAAATTATATATATATGATGACGATGATGATGATGGTTAACGTCCATTGAGACCAGACTTTGCTCTATCGGGTCTAAAGAAACCAATTAATTAGTTTGTTTTAAAATTGTATTCCTATGCTCAAAGAGCTTGGTGAGAAGCGTCCTGAGCTCACTATAATTTTGACAAGTTAAAAGGCTAAGAAGGTTGGTATTGCAAAAAAGGTTATGAAACTGATATCTAATGTGGGTGTACGCAGAGCACTCTAAGAGGAAGTGATTTTCATCTTCAATTTTCCTATTCTCACAAAGATGGCAGATCCTTTCCACCCATGGTGTTTCAGGAACAGTCCACCGACCTCTTTCACTATGGAGCTCATGAGAGTTCGTTCTTATCTTGGCTATATTAGTTTTTTTCTTTGAACTGGTTAAGACAAAGAGATACTTTTGATCTTCTAGAGTAGGTTTGATGACCTCCTTATAATATCTTAATTTTCTTTTAGCCTCTAAATCTTTCCCACGCCATAGTTTCTCTTTAAACTTAGAAGTAACAATATTTTTGATGTTATTAGTATTTTGCAATGCAATATTTTCGTCGATCTCTCAATGGTTTAACCAGGCCCTGGTATCTTTATACCAACCTCACTTGAGCCTTAGGTGGTTTTGGCTAGAATTAAAAGCTAGCTTAGGAAGTCTATGGTCTCCCATGTTATATATGTTTTGCTTGTACAACAGGAGCCTAGTCATAGCTAGGCTCTCGATAGGGGAAAGACCCACTTCTAAAAGGAGAATAGGATATGGTGTATTGCTTTTAATTTTGAGGTTATGCATTATAAAACGCTTCTGGATTTGCTCAATATTTCTTCAAGATTCTCTAGAGATGCTACAACCCCAAACCTCACATCCATACAAGATAACATGAGTGACTAAAGTTTCAAAGAGGAACTTCTTTTTATCCCACATCACAAGGTTTACTTCTTTGCAATTATTTTCGAGACCAAATTAATCTTTCCACCCTCCATTAATCATTTTCTCAATGCTATAGATCCAATTGAGCTTGTGATGAATATCAATTCCTAGGTACTTGTAAGAAGACACTTCCTCCAAGTTGTTATTGTCATACACAAAATTAGCATAACTGTCCTTCTTGGATTTGATAATCATAACTTTTGTTTTGTCAGTGTTGACAGTCATACCCGTGGTAGAGCAGAAATCCTTAAGAAGTCATAGTTTCTTATCAAGATCAGATGGACGCCTTGCCAGAAGAACAATATCGTCAGCATAGAGAAGAAGGATGATGACTATTCCAGCTAAGAACGTGCTAGCACAACCTGCTTCTTCTAAACAAACTTCTAGCTTATCGATGTAAATGCCAAATAGGGTAGGGTAAAGGGGGAAACATTGTTTAACTCCTTTATTACACTTAATATCTCTTGTCCACCCCTTGTTGCTCTTAAAATTGGTGATTACATTCTCGTATAACCTTATTGCAGCAGCTC
The DNA here is from genome assembly GCA_001517045.1 of Pseudotsuga menziesii. Classification (NCBI taxonomy): domain Eukaryota; kingdom Viridiplantae; phylum Streptophyta; class Pinopsida; order Pinales; family Pinaceae; genus Pseudotsuga; species Pseudotsuga menziesii. Next base: position 8,257 of record LPNX011089009.1, read on the forward strand.
TCAACTCGAAAGCAACCTTTAGCTCTTCTAATCTATTCCATAGGTTATTTCTAGGTACCGTATTGAAAGCCTTTCTAAAGTCCACAAAGCAACAAAAGAGATTGGATTTATCATTACGACACTCCTCCACAATGATCCTAAGTGTAACGAGGTGGTCTGTTGTTAAGTGTTGCCTTCTAAAACCCGCTTGGCCTTTAGCCTGCTTACCTTCACTTTCAAGCCATCTGTTGATCTTCTTTGCCAAAATAATACCATATAACTTGGCTTAGAGGCGAATAATCATAATTGTATGATAATTAGAGGGGTTATTTGTATCCCCACTTTTAAAAATTGGGATAATGAGGCTCCAAGTCCAAGTTTTAGGGAACCCTTGCTTGAATGCTTGATTGAATAGCTTGTGGATGTGAGGGATGAAGACGGGACCTCCAATTTTTAAGATTTCTCCCTGGTAACTTCAATGTCCTTAGCTTTTCCATTTGCTAAACGCTTAACCCCAAAATCTATGTCTTCTAATGAGAAAACTTCTACCATTGTGAGCAAGGTTTCAAAGTTGTTTATGACATTCAGGGATTCATAAAGCTTTTTAAGATAGGAATTCCAGTCGTGTAAAGAAATTGTATTATTATCTTTAGTTTTTCTAGTTAGAATCTGCCTCTAGAATTTCTTAGGAGCCACCTTAGAGAGGTGTAAGAGATTTTCTTGTCTTTTATGAATATATTGTATTTTTTCTTTTAGTTAGGGCTTTGTATATTTTTATCTTCTCAATTTTAAGAGACTCATCAAGAGATTCCTTACTTTTTCTCCTCACATTTTTACAATCTTTATCATACCAAGGGTTGGTTTTTCTACTTCTTTTATTACTTGAGACTTCAATTGAGAACTTGTTAATAGAATGTGAGAGGGTTGTCGTAAAATTATGATAGAGGTCTTCTATGTTGTCTATTCTCGATAGAGGAAGCAAATTAATTTTTAGATCATTTAGAAAAAGATCATTTTTATTTCTATCAAAGATCAATTATCTTCTATGGGATCTCTATACATGACAAAATTGAGAGTTACAATTAATATGGTTTTCAAATATATATATATATTAAATAAAAAAAGCAAAAGCAATTTTATTAAAGTTGTTTGTGCTTAATCGATAGAGTCAAAAGGAAAGATACTTCCATGTCTTATGGGATAATGCAAAGGTGAATGGGTGTCTTCCATTTTATTCTTTAAAGGTTAAATGGTTGTTTCTTTGAATTTTGAATTAAAATTTTATTTTTTAAAAATTTAATTGATTAAATAATTATTAATTATGAAATTGTTAATATATGTAAATTAATTAAAAGTTGTTAATTTTTGTTAGTTTATTTAGTTAAAGGATCGGTATTTATTTAGGGGAACCTAGATTTAAATGAAGGATGGTGTGGTAAGAAAATTTAGATTGAAATAGGTTGATTTTTTCAACACAATTTTGAAAAATATATCTTGAAAATTTTCAAAATCCATATTATAACTATCAAAATTAAAAGTTGGAAAATATATTAAAAATTATATATAGTATAAGTACAATCTATATACTCTACCTAGTTGCATGTTTGGTTCATGTTATTATTATTCCATAGAAATTTATTTATCACAATAATCTAAGTTAAGGTTCAATCACTACATTATGTGTCTTGTGTTGAATATTCTATAATATTTTACATATTTGATATAATGACTAATTTTGCATGTCCAAATTTTGGTCATGGATTTAGTTAATATTTGAACGACAAAAGATGGTGGATTACACATAAACATGAATAAATATAAAATTGTTTTGGTAATCTTCTAAACTATCACCTTAATCTAGGATGAAAATCAATTTCCAGACAAAAGATGGTGGATTACACATAAACATGAATAAAGATAAAATTGTTTTGATAATCTTCTAAATTATCACCTTGATCTAACATGAAAATCAATTTCCAATTTATAATGAATAGTATGTATAACTTTGATGTAAGATGAAAGTTGAGGATAAATGGGCATTACATAATGATGATATTTTATGGGTACTATAATTAAATATAATTTAAATGAAAATACAAAATGTTTTTTTGGTAAGTGAAAGAAGTATTAGTTATAAAAAAATAATATATTTTTTTTAAGTTAAAATAGTTTTAGTTATGGAATTCAAATTATATATTAACTTAATAGTATGATTAGTATAAAAATTGCAAATTAAAAACAAAAAATATTGATCTAAATAATTCCAAAAATTCTCATTATACACAAATTACAAATATTCATATTAATGTTTATGTAAAATTCTTATTCTACAAAAATTATAAATATTTATATTTATAAAAGCTGTTAATTAAAAAATAAAATAAACAAATTATCGTATACATTTTATATATGATTATTGTCTTTTTTCTTTTTTTAGGGATTATGTTTAGAAATCTCATAGATCATTAAAATGTAGAGGTTAGATGCCCTATCAAACCATCATTTCATAAGTAAGGTAAATTTTTATTTTTATATCAATAATTTTGAATTAATAAAATTATATACATGATATTTTAACATTATACAATTTAGTTCTAACAAAGGTATTTACAAATTTTGAAACCTATTTTTATATATAAAAATAACAATTTACTCAAAAATATAATTTTAGCAAATCGCGATTCCATTCTTATAGGGTGTACTCATCAAACCATAACAGCGGCCATGAAGCATCTATTTCAATAATTTAAAGAAAAAATCCTAGTTGGTGTACTCTTTTTTTTCATAGGTTTTTTTAGTGTTTTTATAAAGAAGTATAAATAAATATGAAATCATAAAGTAAAGCTAAAAAATTATGATAGTAATATAAATATGAAATCATAAAGTAAAGCTAAATATGAAATCATAAAGTAAAGCTAAATATGTAAATATGAAATCATAAAGTAAAGCTAAAAAATTATGATAGTATAAATAAATATGAAATCATAAAGTAAAGCTAAAAAAATCATAAAGTAATTTTTAGGGGTGAAATTTTGCCAAATTGATTATTTTTAGGATTTTTTAAAAAAATAAATTCTTTATTTGATCATTTTTAGTTTCTAATATCTCCTATTTACATAAAATATGTTTTTTATCATAATATTTGTCAAAATTTACACCTTTCAATGTTAATTGTATATTCCATATTTAATATTAGTCTACCTATGTATAAACATGTTTTTCTCAATGAAAAACAATGGCCTAGAATACTATATTAAGTATAATATTAAATTCTTTAAAAAATAACCTATAAAAATTGAAAGAATCAAAGCAAATTTAATGGTGTTACAATCAAAGTCCAACTTTCGCCACCAATTAATTTTGGATGAATTTTCCAATTTTTTTGTAAAGCAAAACCAAACAAAACTTTAACCATAATACGACCAACTTATAACTTTATTTTTTTTGTGTGTTTGTAATGTTTCACATGATAATTAAAAATATTAATAACAAATTATATATTTCAACATCAATTTTTATCAAAGTAATTTAATATAAATTTTAAGTAAAAATCATATATACATAAAAGTTTTGTTACTTCAATAAAATTTCATCGTCAAAGATTAATCGAAATTAAAAACGAGCATATTTTAATATTTTTATTCTACATTAATTTTTTTACGGCTGTATGGTAACGAATTTCACACGGCTAACCATTTCCGATGCGTTGAAATTTAGAGAAGAAATAAATCATTCTTAAATGGTCTGGTTTTTTTTTTTTTTTCGCAAAAAAAATTCCAGACCTTATTATTCATTGAGAATCAAAGGGCATCGTATACATGACAGCCTTGCAAAAAAGACTTCCAGGCTATGAATAAGATAGTGGGGATCCCACTATGCACCAAACATTCTTCACATGAGTGAAAGATATAGGGGGGCCGAAACATCTCCAAATACAGAAAAACAGGATGTGAGAGATCACAAGTATACAAAATCTCAGCAAAAAAAATACCATAAGACAGATCAACACATATCTGAGTTCTGAAACAGTGGGCTATGACAATCAATCCTATAAATCAGTGAGCATGATCAGTAGGCTAATAGTTTCCTCTCAGTCAGCTCAGGGTCTTGCTAGACAAGAAAAATATAAACCGTGCCAAAAAAGAAAGGGGACTGAGTCTCGGCACAAGACTTTAAAAAGTCAAAAATTTCCATGATCCGTGATCATGCCATTCATAAATTCAGAAAAGAACCCAATACCAGGATCCAACACGAGAGCTTTCTTAGAGAGACAGTCAGCCTACTGATTATGCTCACAATAAATATGATTGAGAGTCAGAGGCGAAAAGAGTTGAATGAGAGATCTGATATCCTTGCACCAATGACTCAGATTGGGTGAGTCCAAGGATGAAATCCTGTTAGCCCAGTTGATGATGACAAGAGAGTCACCATATATAGTATGCAGAGGGATCCCCATAATCTTAGACACAGCAAGAAGAGCCCAAAGAGCAAGGATCTCAGCTCTGGTATTAGTGCTAGAGCCACAACCTAGAGAGAAAGTAAGGAAATGTAAGTCGCTTAGGTGTAGAACAAATCCTGCTCCTCCAAGGCCTTTGGCAACTGCCCCATTAAAGATCTACATGGATAAGATAACCGAGGACTGGGACCAATCATTCTGATCTTTTGCTTTTGCTTCGGAGTTGGATACAATAAACAGAGAGCTTTAACCTGATGAAGAATGTCTGTCGTAGAAAACAGTTTATCATCAAATAAACAGTTGTTTTTCATTTTCCACAAACTCTAGAAGATGAAGAGAGGCAGATAGCTACTGGCTGAGTGGATCGAGATGCTTTTGTACCATAGTTCCAAAAATGTCCTTACTGAGCATTTTTTAATAAAAGGAAGACCCGACTGCTCAAGAAAAACAGAGAAGACCCTTTTAGGAACAGTGCATTCTAAGAACAGATGGTGGATTGTATCTTCATTCATTCTACAGAGAATACAAATACCAAGACCATGCCAGCCTCTTTTTTGTAAATTGTCCCAAGTTAGAACTCGATTCATGACCACTAGCCAGATGAAACAGCGTATTTTTGCAGGGATATTACAAGTCCAAAGTATATCCTGAACCATTGAAAGATCTGGGGACGGTTTATGACAACACTGAGCAATGAGATCGTATCCCTGTATTGCAGAAATACCACCCACATACTTCAAATATGTCCAAATGAGTGAGTCTATTTGTGAAGATAGTCTAACTCTACCAAATTCAAGCCCTGATATAAATTTGTTCCACAAGAGCCTCCAATCGCCTCCCAAATCCAAGTCTTCTGCTAAAAACCAATAACTTTTGGCCCCAAGAGAGAAGTTACGTGCTTGAGCCAGAGCAACAATGTCATAATCCTCTAAATACTCACGGAGATCTCTAGGAAGGACCACAAGATTTTCAGTACCCATGATCGGATCTATGCCAACACGAATATCTTCACCATTCCCAACTTGCCAAGCAAGACTACATCCAATCCAAGATAGAGTTTGCATAAATCCTTTCCAGATCATAGAAGCATTATTTATTGTGAAATTTTTACTACGAAGCCAAGAAGCCACATAGAGTTGATTCATATGCATTCTCTAATTTAACTTTGACCTTCAACTCTCCACTAGAAATATGTATAATGCTTTACACTTTTATCCATATAACATTATAATTAAGCCCACGCGAATTGTCTCTTGTTCTATAATTGGGGTGATTATTACTCAACCAACTTGTCCTCACTCCAATTATATATCCTCATTATTTAAATAATATTAAATAACATATTATATACCAAAAATAAAAAATTAAAATGTTAGCATGTTACATATCAATTTTGTAAAAATATTGTAAATTCCTACCTTACTCTTTTGTAAAAATATTCCGAAGTCCCACCTTGAAATAGTGCCCCCCCCCCGCCTAAGGAAAAAAAAGCATAATGTATTCCCATTTGCAATATCATGGGCATATAGTTACTTACAAGGCTACAATTTTTTTTATAGATATTGTTAATGTATTTAATATTATTAATCATTTTACGTATATAAACACATCATGAAAAATATAACCACCATATAATAATCCTCACTAAATGAACTTTGACTTTAAACTTTACACTAAAATTATCTACAATATTTTATATTATTTATCTGTACTTTATACTATGTATAAATATTTTTTTTATACGGAAAGACAACCTTATATTAAAAAAAAGTTGTGTCAAATATACAGTAGTTACAAAAGCAAAAAGAGATTACCCCATGTACCAACATAGTATCAAAATGATCATACAAACTATCAACAATATCCCAATATCCACATATTCCTTTACTCAAGTTGTCCTTAGACAAAAAAAACTAGAGCGAGTCACCCACAATTGTCATCACAAAGGCTAAACTGCCACAACAAACTCAAAAGTTTATCCGCCACCGATCATACAACAAAAACAAAAAGAGAACAAAGATAGGGACCCAAAGAAAGGGTAGAACAGAGTCCAAAAGAGCTAAAAAACTTCAAAACTCCTTCTTGTGACACAGAGTTACCAACAAATTCTTTCCAATAGATCGATCCCAGAGGCATCCCTACAACTTGCTGCGACAGTGAGTCTGCCTGAGTATTATACTGGTCGGAGACCCATGTGAGGAAACCACCAGACCTCCCACCCCAGATTCATCCATACACATTTCCTTCAGGACCCAATACCCATAGCTCAATTTTTGGGGGTGGGCTTTATTTCGTATCTGATTCATTCGGAGAAATTGATCGAGGGAAATCTTACCACAACGTCGAACTTTAGCCAAAGTTTTCGGAGTTAGTGTCGGAGTTTTATATAGAGGCAAATATTCAATATGCAAAACGCGATTAACTTAGCTGAGCTCTAGCGAGGTAGTTTTCTCCTTAGTTTCCCACTAGCTAAAGCGAAGAGAAGGTCTAGTTTTTCCCAGTATTCATTCTAGTATTCATACCCACAATCGGAGAATTAACAACCCGCAACCCCCCTTCACTAGACAAGACACCGGGAGACAAGACATCCTCTTCCACAACCGAAATATACTCTAGTACTTGTGACAGCACTAAGGAATTTCAAAAGCAGAGGGATATGAGAACTGAACTTACCTAGGAAATCCTTAGCTAAAGCCTTGTCCAATGAGAGCGGGAAGCAAATGTCTTTCTCAAGATCCACGGGACTTGCACTAGTGCACGCAAAAGGCCCACCAGACAAAGAACCACCATACTGATGACAGACTGCCTTGGACTGTCTCATTTTGTGGCAAAAATGGCAGCGGAAGGCCACTTTCCAGTAGTCTAGATGTTGAATGATAGAGCCTTGATCCCAAATGATTTCCAGCTCCGCGGGGAGCCCCTCAGAGACATCAAGATCAATGAGCATGTGTGGAGTAGAGCGTTCACCACCAAGCAGGTGCTCATCCTCCATAAGGATGAAAGTGCCAAGAGAATTAGCCGTCTTCATAATACCCTGCAGAGACCAAGAATTAATCAAAAAATCCAGAAGTAAGAACCATAAATGACAACGAAGAGGATGCTCCGTCTGTGGGTCAAAACCCACATGCCACCGGCCCAAGACCAAAGAACCCAACCCCATAATCCAATACTTAGACTCTACAACAACCCTATCCTCAATAGACAGGAATTGAAACAGAACCCACCCATTCACTATTGTCACCACCTTCGGAACGGATTTGAGCAAAGGTTTCCACACATCCTGGACCCAAGCTAAGATAACCGATCGATGCGGCCGCACATACTCAAAACGCCCAATAAGGGCCCTCTAGGACAGAGCCATTACCTTGTCTAGGGTAATGTCGCCACCCAAAATGCAGCCTAGAACGACCAAGTTTAACCTTCTCGAAGGCAAGGTGAGTCACCCTTCTAGGTGCCACTATTGCACCATGAGATGCGCGAATGACACCCACATGCTGAGACGAAGGTTTACGTGCCGCCAAATGCGAACCGGCCATAGCTGAACCTTCACCACCTTCCAAAAGACAACTAACAGAATCAGGAGACCACTTCGACCAATGGATACTAACCAAAGGGTTAGTCCGAAAACCCAAAGGTTGGGACGGAGGAGGCCCCATCCAAAAAACCACCACTAAAAGGCCAAGAGAAACCCAAATCGCACCCACCACCGACGGAGAAAACCTGGACAAAGACAATGGAGACAACAAAAAACATAAAGTAAGTTCCCACTTTTTTAACTACAAGTTGGTACTAGGTCTGTAAACCAACAGACTTAACTCCCGTAAGACCAAACCATCGAAATAACCACGACCAAATAATAAAAAACAAAACCCATGAAGTAAAAATAAGGATGTCAAAGAAAGCCAGATAAAAACACGTAAGGGCCGAAAAACCCGAGAAATCAAGACATTGACATCACAAATAAAGCTCGCGCCACCCCGCCAAAGACAAGCAGCAAGTCCTGTGTAACACAGGTGGGAAAAGAAATGCACGAGCCAAGCAAGCATAATGGCTCAACCCCCGGAAAAATTCTTCGCCACCCACAAAATAAAACAGTATAAAAACACTACCAAAACCATAAAAAACGGAACTCCAATAAAAATGAAAGCTAAGACCTAGAGATACTAAGCACAGAAAAGTGCCGCAACCACACCAGACACTGCACTAAGGTTTCAGATGTGATTTACATTATAATTAAGCTCACACGATTTGACTCCTTTTATATGACAAGGTCATTATAAATTTATATTTTCATTATTTAAATAATATTGAGATCGCCTATTATAGTCAAAAACCAAAATGTTATAATTTTGCATATCAATTATGTAAAAATATTCCTAAATCCTACCTTAGTCCAACCTTACTCTTTTGTAAAATACATTCCACAGTCCCACCTAAATCACGTGTCACATTTTTTTGCAATCGTTTCATATTTAAAGTGAAAGTATGGGTTTATTCAAAGACCAATAAATCCGGGGAAGGGACGGTTGAGTCGATAAAACAATTTTCCATGTCATAAGATTAGATTGGAACATTTAAAACAATATAAGTTAGACAAAAGGATGGGCGCTGAAAACGAAAATGATGGAAGTAGGTAAAGTAGAAGTGGGCAAATATAATTAAAATTTTAGGTCAATTGAGTATGGATTAATTGCTTTGGAGGAATGTTCTTGGGAGTTTTTGATTTTATAGAATATAAAAAGTTGACATTGTTTAATTGAAAAAATTAAAAATTTAAAAATTTAAAAAGTTAATTAAATTATTTATTGTAATTATTATTTTGATTAAATTTAATTTGGTTATTATTTATTTTAATTATTATTTAATATAATTTAACTTTTAACACGATTGTTTATTTGAAAATGAATTTTATTATTAAAAAAATCCTTTTGTAAAACTGTGTAGAAATAGCATAAAGACATGTTTATATGTATAATGATATTTAATCTATCAATCTAAAAATCTAATAAATAATTTTAATTTAAATGGTGCACATTTCAAGTTACAAAACATTCAAAGTTATAGATGTAGGTGCTCTATATGGCATAATGCTACTAGTTAATCATTCTACATTTTGGATGTTTTTTGGATTATTTTTGTCTAAATTTGGTGATGAAACTTTGGTCAAATCATGATTTTGTATTGTTCAAATTGCATTTTGATTGTATGAATGGATTCAACGTCTTTAAAAGTCCTACGCTGCCTGTTCAAATTGTATTTTGATTGTATGAATGGATTCAATGTCCTCAAAAACACTAGTTCTAGGATTCCAAATACTTGTATATATGTAATTTCAACAATTTCAGCTGGATTTTGACCAAAAAAATTATATATAATTTCAACAATTTCAATTGGCCTACCATATTCCATTTATGATGATATCAACATTCAAGTTTAACTCATTTGACACATAGTTAACAATTTTAAACACCACATTCCAATATACTCTGATACAAAATAAAAAATAAAAAAAAATCCCACAAAAATCTCAACAAACTAAAACTGCAATCTCACCTATTTAAAATTACATTTTCAAATTAATAATCTTATCTTTTTAATTTTAAAATCAATACTCTCAATCCATCAAAATACACAAAAGTGCAATTCAAACAACTAAAAGTTTTAATCTCACCTATTTTAATCTCAACTAAAAGTTTTAATCTCACCTATTTAAAGTTTTAATCTTATCTTTTTAATTCTAAAATCAATACTCTCAATCCAGCCAAATACACGAAAGTGCAATTCAACCAACTAAAAGTTTTAATTTTTACAATTTTAAGTTTGCCAGCTTATGGAGACTTAGCCGAAAATGAGGGGATCTTATGGCCAATTATCACACGCCATTACTACCCCCACATTCCATATATATGGTGACGTCATCGTTCACACGCAATTCCTGCCCCATTCCACGTCATCGTCCACACGCAATTCCTGCCCACGTCATCGTCCACACACAATTCCTGCCCACGTCATCGTCCACACTTTAAACGGTCCACGCTTTAAACGGTCCCTCCACGTCATCGTTCACGTTTTAAACGGTCCCTTGGCATACCAGTACCACAATGTAGAAAACTAAAACTATACAAAAATTAATGGCCAACAATGTAGGAATTTGAAACCGAAACAGCCGTCAATTTTAACTATTCAAATTTAACGATTTTAACAACTCTGTAACTAGTTTTTACAAATATTAAACAAAATTATGACAGTATTTTTATTTTTAAACTTTATTTAAGCAACAAATCATCTTATAACAAACAATTTGTCGATCAAATTCTTGGCATGCCGGCCATATTCAATGCAACAGTATGAACCCAATACCAAAGCTAAAGCAAACCCATGCAAACACCTTTTTATCGGAAAAGGTAGACACTGTATAGCGGTCAAAAATATTTTACATGCTGCAGCCGCAGCATTTATTACTTTACTCTACTGCATGTTGAATATTGTTCCCCAGTACAGGATAGGAATTCAAATAGATTACACCCATCAAAACTCGGTAATAATTAAAATTTAAAACGTTTTTTTGCATTCTAAGCGAGATTTTGGCGGTCTCCGTAAAATCTTAGCTGGGTAAATTGACCCATGACGGGCATTTACCCGTCAAATTATTTCTCACATTTGATTGCTAGATAAAGCAAACAATATATAACATGCCCTAAGATATTTAATGTGCTGGCGGCGGCATTGCCAGCCATATGATCTCAACCTCCACCAGATCGTATGGCTGGCAATACCGCCGCAAGCGCATTAAATATCTTATAACATTGCTAGATAATGTTCGACAAGTAAAAAGTACAATCACCGACAAACAGACAAACACGCCGCTCAAAGCGCGCCATATTCGTCTACTGTGCGTAGCGTGGCTGAGTAGTACACTTGTTTCAACGAATTGCGGAAAATGGTGTCATGAGAGAGCTTCTTATAGCCATTCATGGCAGAATCAAGATCCAAGCTGGACACAGAAACAAAGAATTAAGATACTCACTGACCGGTATTCGATATGGAAGCGGCCAGGGACTACAGAGAAGTTAAAAAAATAATCGAGGTAGAACACGCAGCTATGAAAGAAAGGAGTCGATTAAACGATTGTGAATCGACTGATTCTCCTACCATTTGAGGCCAACATATGCCGGTATTGATTTGCTACACCAATACCCACCTTGTAGCTGCATCTTCGTAATAATCTTTTTAATTTACGCGTAACAAAAGTATCTGCATCTTTTTAATAACCTTGTATCTGCATCTTTTTAATTTATTGCTCATCTTCTAACAGAAGATTTTGGCCCTCCTGTAACAGAAGATTTCATGTTCTGGATTTGTTTTTGCAGATTAACGGCGTTTCTCATTCTAACCCGTAGACTTCCTCCAAATCTACAGGTGCTGTTGCGATTTGTGGAAACATGGTCGACATCTCCAAGCGGTGGTTGCAATATATAGTGAAATAAATGTAGATAAATGCATCCTGTGCGCTCTCAATCGCAATTGGCTTCCACACATATCAACAAGTTGGAAGGGTATCCTATGGGTAAAGGATGGATTTTATTGGTGATCTGTACATCTGTGTATTAAATTTCAAAACAGAAAGATATTAAAATCTGCTCAGTAGTTAATTGACATCTCTTTCTAATCTTGGCATATTTTGTATTTGTCATCATTTCTCAGTTGTTAATCTACATATTTTTAATGTTGGTATACGTTTTCAATCTTGATATTTTTTTTTTCCAAGGAAAAAATTCGTAAATAACTTTATTCACAATTAGTAGATGGCCTTCATAGTCCATTTTACAAAAACACAACTAAGAAGTTGTCAAAACAAATTTGCCTCAGATAGAGCACAAATCCACAATCCAAATCCAAAGTACATATACATGCATCATACCAATAGTACTTTCCAATAGAAAGAGAACAAAAAATAAACTAAGTCTGATCATAGCAGACTTATATCATCACTCCTGATAAATCAGGTCAGATCAATAAGCTTCAGATCTTGATATATAGCAGACTTATATCATCACTCCTGATAAATCAGGTCAGATCTTGATATATGCGTCTGGGTTGTAAGCTTCGCACAGTTCACCTATTTAATCAATTTTAACTAGTACTTCTAAATATATATATAATTGTATTATGTATATATACATATTGGGATACTTTACTAGCACAGTTATAGTGAGTAAAGTGACCGGTGAATGCAGATAGGTATCATTAACTAGTTAGTTATGTTACAACAAGTAAAGTGATAGGTGAACGCAAATAGACATAACTAACGACTTAGTTTTGTGAACCCTTAAACAAAGGCTAAAATATATATTTTTATATCCATTATTCCTACCAAATTGTTAGAGTTAATATAAACACAAAACAAATACTATTTAATAAACAAAAACATTGATATGATAAGACAAAAACAAATTGTTAACCGTATCTTTAACCATCCTTTAGCTTATTTAAATCTTAATCAAGATGAAGTTAACCATAACAAGATACCACAACCATGAAATGAATCCCTATTATACACTTATTACACTTACGTTAATTTTGTTGATCCTTGCAAGCAAGTCCAAAATCTGAGATAATATCTAAATGCCTATGACATAATTATGCATACCTTCATATAAATATTTAAACACTTAGTTTTGTGAAGATAGCTACCCTTAAATAAAAGCTAAAATATATAATTTTATATCCATTATTCATACCAGATTATTAAAGTTAATATAAGCACAAAACAAACACTATTTAATAAACAAAAACAAAATGTTATTTAGCTTATTTAAATCTTACTCAAGATGAATTTAACCATAACAAGATAGACAACCATGAAATAAATCTCTATTATACACTTATTACACTTAGGTTAATTTTGTTGATCCACTCAAGCAAGTCCAAAATCTAAGATAATATATATATATCTATAAACATAATTAAACATACCTTAATATAAATATTTTCATTTAATTATAAAAATATCAAAAATACAGCTTCCCAATATATATATAGATAGATAGATAGATATATATATACCCTTGTGTTTACCCATATTCTTATACAATATTGGGATCTATTCCTGTGCTCCATATTATTTACCTCATTAATTGGTTTCTGCTCGGCAATCACCTAAGATTACAGGAATAAATTGTTTTTGAGAAGTTAAAATGGGGTAAGTTATTTAAGTATTAAAATAATTATTATTAGCATATATTTATTTTTAAATTTTGGAAAATTTTGGTGTTAGATAGATGTAAGTTTAAATGAATTTAGGTGGGTTTTAATTCTCTTATTTCAAAAGAGAATATGGATTTTTTAATTATTTAATTTTTTATTTTATAGATAGACATGGATTTTTCTAATTAGTTTTTATTGAATGGAAGAGGCACTTTCTACAGTCGAGTAGAGAGAGATGTGTAAGTTCCTCAGTGCTTATCCTAGAGTTGACACGTCTTTTATAAAAATTATAAAATGTTATAAAAAATAACATATCCCCCAATTTAGATTTAAAATAATTTATAAAACACCATATATAAGATTACAAATTAAAACCATAAACACTCAGTTCACATTTCCTCAACATTTTTACTCTAACAAAATGGTTTACACTTACAAAAATTGATCTGGATCTATACTGATTTTAATAACATCTTACCCATTCTAAACTATAATACCTAAATAATCTATACTGATTTTAATAACATCTTACCCATTCTAAACTATAATACCTAAATAATCTCAATACAATTATAAAAATATTCTAGATAAAAATAGTAATAAAATTTGTTTTTTACCAAACCCTACATAATCTCGGTTCACCCTACTTCTAGGTTCAACGTACTTCTATGACAATGTATAATTATTTTCCTCTCTTTCAAATTACTAGCCTTCCATCTTTAAAACCTTAGCGTTCCATCTTTAAAACCTTATCTTAATTTCGAAGTGTGATTTTTAAAACCTTAGCGTTCCATCTTTAAAACCTTATCTTAATTTCGAAGTGTGATCTTTAAAACCTTATCTTAATTTCGAAGTAAAAAAGTTGATTGTAATAGTAAATTTTCTCCAGCTATTTTTGTCTCTGCGCACCAGCGATATATTGTGCGTAGAGACATATGAATAAATCATTTTTATTAATCAATCCGTACTTTTCAAAAAAAAATCAAATTAATGTTAAACATTACAAAAATAAATATATGTTTTTTTTAAATTGTTAATTTATAAAACATTTTATTGGCCAATCAAATGTTGATGTTTGAATTGTGAATTGTGCCTTAGTGTTGGTGGCGGGGTTACATATATAGCGTTGGGTACTAGATTTTGGACCAAGAGCAGGATAATATTTTCGTAAAGTCTTCAATTAAAAGCATAATAAATGAAGGCGTCGTTGATACTAGTAATTATCATGTCGAAATCTCACACACGCATTGAATTTCACTACTTGTACAGCTAGCCTCGGATACAATGCAATTCAATGGGGAAGAAGAAGGTTGATGGCCCTCCTGCCTCCTTTCCGTGCAATCCCTTGTACACATTTTGTTCATGTCCCAAAATCCGCATTTTAACCATGTCATTACGGAGTAAGCTATCGACGCGAAGATTTTGCCCGGCAGCAATCGTCGCGCCGGCCCTCCGGCCATTGGACCGGCCTTCCCCCGTCGTCGGCCGCCCGTTCACCCACCGTTGCCGCCACCCCGTTTGCGGTCCTTCCGTTGCGCCCCCGTCGTCGTTACTGTCATAGCCACGTTTTTTAGCGCACCCAAGTGGTGGCACACCTGGGCAAGGTGTTGCGGTTATGATGGTTCGACATGGAGTTGCGCTCTCACTTGGCTAAGTTAGCAAGCGCCCACATTCACCACCGGCACGGAGGTCGGGAATGTGGCGTGCCCCAAGGTCAGCGCCCACGTGACTTGGCATGGGCGCCCCTTGGCAAAGATGACATTGGTGATGGGCGTGCGACACCTTTGAGGCGCGCGACCCTTGAGCGTGCGAATGGGCATGCAAGTTTGTGGAGGCGTTCAGTAAACAGGCGCGCGATCCTAAGTGTGGGCGTGCAGCCAAAGTGTGCGGATGGACAGATGTGCGGACGAAGGTGCGGACGGACAAATGTGCGGACAATTGGGCGCTCAGGTAAAAGAGCGTTTTGGTAAGCAAACCGACGGGTGTGCGGACGACAGCAGTTGGGTGACGAGCGCGCATGCACGACGGCACGGTTAGCGATGAACGGCGGTCAACTAGATGGGCGCTTCAGTCAAAGTAAAGGGGCGCGCGGCTCACCAGCAAAGTGTGCGCGTGACACTTTAGAGGCTTCGGCAAGTGGACCCGTGAATGCCTAAGTCAAAGTGAACCTTGGTGCGGTGACATCAACGGAACGGTTAAGTGGGCCAAGTGTGTTTTGATGTTGACTTGGTGAATCGGCAAGGGGTGACTTGTGCGGTAAGCAAGATGTCAAGTTGACATGGGCAAGACACCTAGAAGGCTATAAGTAAACGAAGTGCAAGTCATTTCAAATCATCCAAGAGGATCCAAGCAAGATTGGAGGAGCAAGCTGCTGGAAATCTAAGGGAACAGAACAGAACTACATAGAGGTCTGCGGCATCGCTGAGGAGAGGCAGAGGAGGCTGGGCGTCTTTGGCAAAGAGACAGTCTTTTACATTTTTGTATCTCTTGTATTTTCTGGGTGTAGCAGCCGAGTTGGGCGTGCACCAGGATCTCTGCCTTGGGCAACTCCGTTTATGTAATACTGTTCCATTTTTATACAAGTTTAAAGGGCTCTACCAGGTTGGCCAACCCACCATATTTCTCTGTGTACTGTGTTTTACTTAGTGCTGCGTTTTACTGGTTTTTGGCTAAGTGTTGAATGTGCCGGCAAGGCTAATGGCTAAGTAAACAGTATAAGAGTTAAAGTTAAAAAGACATAAAAATCGTTTCCGCAGGGTTAAGGTGTAGTCTGCAGGCTAGGCACTTGGGCGGGCAATCCCTCAAGTTGTCTTCCTGGCAGTGCCGCACACCACCTTTGGCGAGCCAAGAGCGCTTGCGAAGTGTGGCTATGACAGGTGGTATAAAAGCAGATCAGAGCTAAGACTCGGAGAATTTTTGAGCAGAGCTGCAGTTTGGAGAAGTTCGTGCGACAGGTGGTTGCAGCGAGGAAATTTTTGGTAACGCTCCGTAGGCTCGGACAGACGTCCGCAGCTCAGACGCTCCGCAAACGGACGCTCCGCAAGGAGGCGAGCGCTCCGTAGTTCAGACGCTCCGCAGACAATGCGCACCACAGAGGGTGCGCACCGCAGACAGTGCGCACCGCAGACAGTGCGCTCCGCAGGGTGGGCGCACCATAGACAGTGCGCACCGCAGAGGGTGCGCACCGCAGACAGTGCGCACCGCAGGGTGGGCCCACCGTAGACAGGTCGCACCACAGTAACGGTCGCACCGCAGACAGTGCGCACCGCAGCAGGAAGTTGCGCACTCTGCAGGAGGAGCCGGGCGCTCAGGGGATAAGCGCTCCGCAGCCGTAGAGCTGCGCGCTCAGGACGAGCGCTCCAGAAAAACAAAAACATGCGTTTTAGGGAAGCATGCATGTTTAGATAGCCGCAGCGGCACGAGGAGGTGCGGTTCGGCAAAAAAACGAAAAGCGCCAGTTTTTGAAGTGCGCTCAAGAAAAACAGAAGTGTGCCAAGGTGGGTGCGTTCCGCAGGTGATCCTGAAGTGGTGCGTTTGGCAAACGCCCGTTTCAGCAAATTGACCCAGAAAAGTTGTGCGCTCCAAGAGTGCGACAGCTACAGCACTTAGAAAAGTGTTGGACGTACAAGTAAGTGGCTTGACGTCAAGGTTGGATTCGGCAGTAGTTTGAGTCTGCGGATCCACAGCAACAGGAAACGAGTCAAATGGCAAACTTCGGCAAGAAGGAGACACTTGTGCAGAAATTCTTGCAAGCGTTGAAACCACTTGCAGAAATGACAGGAGTTTCGGTCGAAGGGCAGACCACCGATTCGGTTGCAAAGCTGAGTGAAACGTTCGCAGCAGGATGTGAACAATTTTCAGCTGCATTGAAAGAGACGACAGGCTGCATTCGAGAATTGGGACGAGTTCTTGAGGAAATGCTTCAACATGAAAGGGAGCAAGAAGAATGGCGGTCGCAGGCTACTCGAAGTAAAGCTAATTCAGAAGGCACTCAGGGAGGGCCAAGACAAGAGAAAACGGAAAAATAAAAAACGAAGACAGTTGCGTGTTATCATTGCGCACAGAACCACTACGTGAAGAACTGTCCGTTTAGGGCATGAGCTGTTGCGGGAGAGGGTTCTATAGCAAGGTTGACAGCAATGAGAGTGCTGGAAGAGGCACCTTCTAATGAGATTTCCAAGACGGTGAAGGCAATTGAAGCTTGCCTTAGCGAAACGGCCAGGGGTCGTAACGCAGATCTGCAAGGTGTGCAGCAAGGTTTGGACTTCGTGGAAACGACGGTAAGTGGCCTAAGGGTTTCTGCGTTGGTTGACACAGGTTCATCTCATAGTTTGGTGAGCAGGAAGACTGCAGTATCCATTCACAGCGGCATGGAAAGCTGCCAAGCAAAGTTCAAGGCAGTGAACTCTATGGTAAGAGATGTGACAGGGAAGATATGCGCAACACCTATTAGAGTTGGAAGGTGGCACGGCAAGATGGACTTGAAAGTTGTTCCCTTGGACGATCACTCTTTGATCTTGGGACAGGACTTTCTTCGGTTGGCCAAGGCAGTGCCAGTTCCGCATGCAGGACGGTTGGTGTTCTTAGGAGAGGACAGAACGTGGAGCTTACCTATGACGCAGAAAATCCGGTTGGGATACAAACCGCGGGTGACTTCGGTACGGATTTTTGAAGACCCGGGTAAGTGTAAGCACTTACCGCAGCAAAGCATAGGGAAGAAGACAGTTTCAGCAAAGAACAACAAGCCAAGTATTGAGGTAAAGGCTGATCTATCCGCAACAGGAAGGTTAGCAGCGTTGGAAAAATGCATGGCTTCGATCTATGAGGAGATTGATGCCTTGTGCATTTCAGAGGATCCTTTGCGGCAGCATGAGAAGGAACAGTTGAGTTTTCCGGTAGCATGTGCGAAGGTTGCTGATGAAGGCACATTGGAGATGTCATGCAGCAAATTGGGAAATGACACTTCGGTTGAAAAGAACCTTGAGCCAGAGTCACACGAGGAGGTGTTGGCCAAAGCGCAGGTTCTAGAGGAAACGCAGGTTGCGGAGGAGACGCAAGTTGCGGCAAAGATGCAAGTTTCAGAAACGCAGGTTGCGGAGGAGACGCAGGCTGCGGCAGAAACCCAGGTTTTGGAAGAAGTCTTGGATGGAGAAAACACCAGAGAAGTTGATCCACCACATGATGCGGAGGACATAGTGGCATTTTGCATCCATGCCATAGGCATTCTAGAAAAATAGTTGACAAGAGAGCGGTTGCAGCAGGTTGGCTGCCAACCAATCGAAGTTGACGCAGTACTTGCTCATTTGGAAAGCAAGCGGTTGTTGGAACCGGTAAAAGAAGAAGTGGCTAAGGAAGCTGTGGCAGAGTTGTGCATTCTTCAAAAATAGGAAATGTTGGCATGCTTGGAGACATCAAAGCACATTGAGACGTGCAACGATAAAGCAAGCAAGCCATTTGAAGGGACAAGTAAAGCAGCCAAGAAGCGAGCCAAGAAGAGGTCGCAGTAGACAAAGATGGTGTCTTCGGTTGGCTCAGATGACCACACAGAGCATGCGGCAGACATGAGTACTTGGACGGCTGATGGTGTCAGGTTTGCAGAGTATTGGGCTCAGTTGAAAGAGCTTAGTGCAAGCAGCGACGTAGTCGACTTTAGACAGTATGGTTTGGAAGATAGGGGCGATGGAGGCCTATGGCACCGCCCATGTCTTTTTGCTTGAGCTAGTAGCAGTTGAGCTCACCGTCTTTGGCGACGGCAGTGAGGCCCTAGGCACCTTTGGCAAGGTGGCCTAAAAGACTGTTTTTCGCCAAGGTAAACAAGGTAAAGTGCAGGAGGCTTGCGGACACTGAAAGAAGAACACTGGCAACATGATTCCAAAATGGGGAAGTTTGTCTTAAGTGATGAACACACAGTTGGATTAGCTACCTAGCTGGTTCATCCTTAAGGAGCTCAACAAACGGAAACAGGAAGGAAGGCATGGAGCACAAGTTGGAAGTAGGTGATCAAGAAAGCAGTACTGCAGTTCAGCCATGAACAGTTCAGATGTTGCGACAGTGTGGCTTCAGTTCACGCAGAGGTTGCAGCAGTTGACGTTGCCGAGACAGCAACAATTTTAAGTGGGGGAGGCTGTCATAGCCACGTTTTTCAGCGCACCCAAGTGGTGGCACACCTGGGCAAGGTGTCGCGGTTATGATGGTTCGGCATGGAGTTGCGCTCTCACTTGGCTAAGTTAGCAAGCGCCCACATTCACCACCGGCACGGAGGTCGGGAATGTGGCGCGCCCCAAGGTCAGCACCCACGTGACTTGGCACGGGTGCCCCTTGGCAAAGATGACATTGGTGATGGGCGTGCGACACCTTTGAGGCGCACGACCCTTGAGCATGCGGATGGGCATGCAAGTTTGTGGAGGCATTCAGTAAACAGGCGCGCGATCCTAAGTGTG
Organism: Pseudotsuga menziesii; assembly: GCA_001517045.1. NCBI lineage: Eukaryota > Viridiplantae > Streptophyta > Pinopsida > Pinales > Pinaceae > Pseudotsuga > Pseudotsuga menziesii. Next base: position 28,339 of record LPNX011089009.1, read on the forward strand.
GGCGTGCGGCCAAAGTGTGCGAACGACCCCTATGTGCAAACAGACAGATGTGTGGACGAACAAATGTGCGGACAATTGGGCGCTCAGGTAAAAGAGTGTTTTGGTAAGCAAACCGATGGGTGTGCGGACGACAGCAGTTGGGTGACGGGCGCGCACGCACGACGGCACGGTTAACGATGAACGGAGGTCAACTAGATGGGCGTTTCGGTCAAAGTAAAGGGGCGCGCGACTCACCAGCAAAGTGTGCGTGTGACACTCTAGAGGCTTCGGTAAGTGGACCTGTGAACGCCTAAGTCAAAGTGAACCTTGGTGCGGTGACATCAATGGAACGGTTAAGTGGGCCAAGTGTGTTTTGATGTTGACTTGGTGAACTGGAAAGGGGTGACTTGTGCGGTAAGCAAGATGTCAAGTTGACATGGGCAAGACACCTAGAAGGCTATAAGTAAACGAAGTGCAAGTCATTTCAAATCATCCAAGAGGATCCAAGCAAGATTGGAGGAGCAAGCTGCTGGAAATCTAAGGGAACAGAACAGAACTACACAAAGGTCTGCGGCATCGCTGAGGAGAGGCAGAGGAGGCTGGGCGTCTTTGGCAAAGAGACAGTCTTTTACATTTTTGTATCTCTTGTATTTTCTGGGTGTAGCAGCCGAGTTGGGCGTGCACCAGGAGCTCTACCTTGGGCAACTCTGTTTATGTAATACTATTCCATTTTTATACAAGTTTAAAGGGCTCTGCCAGGTTGGGCAACCCACCATATTTCTCAGTGTACTGTGTTTTACTTAGTGCTGTGTTTTACTCGTTTTTGGCTAAGTGTTGAATGTGCCGGCAAGGCTAATGGCTAAGTAAACAGTATAAGAGTTAAAGTTAAAAAGACATAAAAATCGTTTTCGCAGGGTTAAGGCGTAGTCTGCAGGCTAGGCGCTTGGGCGGGCAATCCCTCAAGTTGTCTTCCTGGCAGTGCCGCACACCACCTTTGGCGAGCCAAGAGCACTTGCGAAGTGTGGCTGTGACAGTTACACCCTCCACCGTCATTCGTGGTTACACAATCCACCGTCGGTCGCCGTCTCCACCTCCTCGACGTCCCACACGACTCCACCCACTCCCTTCATTTAGGCTTCCCGTCGCACTATCATTCAAACCCCATATTCCATCCATTCCCTTCATCTCTGCACTCTGCAATTATTCGACTGTGTGTGCTCTTGGCTTACAGCTCTTCTTCCTTGTTACTTGAAGAGTATCTACAAGCCTGCTGGTTCTTTCATAAATGCAAAGGTACTTATTTTACAATTCATTTCTCTTGCATCTCACTCAATATATGGAGAATTGAACAGTATAAAGCTTACTTTTGGAGGATTTTACTCTGAAATTGGATGCAATTCATGAATCCAGGTTGCATATTGCATACACAATATAGCCTATCAAGGCAGATTTGCTTTCTCAGACTTCTCGCTTCTTAATCTCCCTGATGAGTTCAAGAGCTCATTTGATTTCATCGATGGGTAAACATTTTCCCCACTTACTCATGCATCTGTGCTATAATGTTTTAAAGGTGAATTATTTCGAATGATGAGAATCCAGATACCTCAAAAGCTGTTAATTTGTGCAGGTATGACAAACCAGTGAAAGGAAGGAAAATTAATTGGATGAAAGCTGGAATACTAGAATCTGATAGGGTTTTTACAGTGAGTCCACATTATGCAAAGGAGCTTGTTTCTGGAGCAGACAAGGGAGTGGAATTGGAATCTATCGTTCGTAAAGTTGGCATTACAGGAATTGTGAATGGAATGGATATCCCAGAGTGGGACCCTTTAACAGACAAATATCTTGAAATAAATTATGATGCAACGACTGTAAGAATACATAAAAATCTAAATCTAATGCCTCCCTCATTTATAAATTTTTTCTACCATGATTTTTTCAGAGGTCAAGAGATCTTTGAATGTTTACAGTTGTATTATAGCCTCTCTATTATCTAATATAAAATCTATTAAACAGAACTGGGTTGGTGCAGGTTCTGGATGCAAAGCCTAGTCTGAAGGAAGCACTACAAGCTGAAGTTGGGCTGGCCGTGGATCCAGATATTCCGGTTATAGGATTTATTGGAAGACTGGAAGAGCAGAAAGGCCCAGATATTCTCGCTGAAGTTGTCTCTCTAATTGCAGATGAAAACGTCCAGTTAATTATCCTAGTAAGTTAGGCATTCTATAATGTGCGTATTATCGCTAATTAGAGATGCAGAGTGTCATATTTGCAAACTCAGGTCAATTGTAACAACAATTACTGGACCCTGGATATGATGTGTGCTGGGTTTTATCTACAAGTTAACTGTTGATACTTTAACACACATTCCACACAGAGGATGATGCCATGGGCCATGGCCTGATGAACTTGGCCATTGGACACTTGGCTTACTCGATATCAATATCCCTAATGTTTCCGTTGATATAGTAGTGAATTTGCAATAGTTTTATTGCATTGCACTTGCCACTCATTATTACAAATTTGTTCCAGGGTACTGGTAAAAAATACTTGGAGAAGCAGCTTGAAGATATTGAAGAGAAATATCCGGAAAAAGTTAGGGGAGTAGCAAAGTTCAACGTGCCACTTGCTCATATGATTACAGCTGGAGCTGATCCCTAGCAGATTTTAGCCTTGCGGTCTCATCCAATTACACGCTATGCGCTACGGCACGGTATGAAAAGAAATCCCTTGTCTTCATCTTTCTTGCATTTATGAGTTCTACCACTTTTCTTTTAGGAAAGGGACCATGGGCAGCATCTTATCACTAACAACTCCTATATGATTTACAAAATGACAAATGTTGATAGTCAAAGGTTTTTTACTCTAGAATCTAGATAAACTGGTGTTAGTGCTGGTTCATGTACCAGCAGATCTCTGTCAGCCAATGTCAACTTAATATCCATCATGACAATATCCTGATGACCCTTCTTTCTCATCATTCTTCCTGAACGTGATCACTGGGTATCATATGTTCCCTAAAAATGGAGACCTTCTCTCTAGTAACAATTTTTGGCCTACTGATATTCTCGATGCCAATTTCCAGAGTCAGTTTACCCATCACCGATAAAGAAGCATTGCACAAGGAGATTAGCCACAATTTCTCATCTGTTTGGTATTCATTGGTAGAAACATCGACTATGCATTGTAGTTTTGTTGTACAATCCATGAATCCGTATAAACTTGTCTTACTAGAATAACATTTTTGAATTTTCATAAATCCTCTGTTTTGGAGTGATCAACACTGGCACATTATCCAGTTGTGATATATATATACACAAATACATCCATCTAATGTATTGCAGATTAATAGTACATGCAGGCGGGAAATAATCCCATGCTACAGTCTGTTGGTACATTCAGGTGGCAAATAATCCCATGCTACAGTCTTATCCAGTTATGATTTATATATAGACATATATATGATATAACTATCTAATGTATTGCAGATTAATAGTACATTAAGGTGGCAAATAATCCAACGTTACAGTCTGTTAGTACATTCAAGCGGCAAATACTCCCATGCTAGTCTGTTTATTAATGGGATAACCACATTTTAATGTTGGCATATAAAGCCACGGAAACCAACTCTGGGAGGTCAAACACCTTCCCTTACACACACAAGGCCAGGTTCAAGGCCAGGTTTGAACCTGGACTGTTTGGATAGTGGCCCCTTGTCCCTACTACTAAACCACATCCGAACTGAGAGATGCAAAATGAAATATTTACACTTGAATAATTTTACATTTAAGCAAGCAAGCAAGCAAGGAGTGCTCTGTATGGATGGGCTGATGAGAGTTTTTTTTCCAACAATGTTTATAGATATGAACATATATGATATTTTTCTTTCTATGATCTCTTTTGAACTTGTCATGCACAGGTACCCATAGTTTCCTCTA
>LPNX011089009.1:38396-61135 GCA_001517045.1 Pseudotsuga menziesii
TTATCTATTTGTATACTGGACCAAATACCACCTCTTTCATTTATTATCTGTAGATGTCAATTAAAATCAATGTTCAATGTTCTTGGAGTAGGTAGATTGAGAAATAACCTTCTATGGAAGAGGCGTTGGTAATATATGCTTATGCCCCTGCAATGGGGGGAGACGACCTTCATATGGAGAAGCTATCTCCAATCATATAATCCTTTATATTCTTCAAATATATAATATATGAAGGAAATACGATTATGTTCACTGTGCAAGCATAAAGGCGAAGGTCGAAGGCTGGGTCATTGATCCAGGTACCATGATGGGGCGGGTCTTGGATGACAAGCGTCTGATGTTGTCCTACTGGGTAATGAAGAACCTGATGTCACATGGAACTCTGCCTTGCTGGAACTTTTCCGCGCATGGAACTCTACCCTGCCTGGAACTGTGCCCCGGTTGGAACTCTATTTTTGGCTGGAACTTTTCCCTGCCTAAAACTATGCTCACCTGGAACTCTGCCCCAGCTGAAACTCTGCCCTGACTGGAACTTTGCCCCATCTGAAACCATGCATGGCTGGAAATCTGCCTCGGTTGGAACTCTGACCAAGTTGGAAATCTACCCCGCATGGAACTCTGCCCCGTTTGGAATTCTGCCCCACATGGAATTCTGCAAACTTAACGTATTGAGCTAGCAGATATTTAGATATTTGGATTCTCAAGGAGGCAGAGTTCCATCCGCAGGGGCAAGGTTCCAGTTGGGGCAGAGTTCCAGCCGAGGGCAGAGATCCAGTCAAAGCAGAGTTCCAGTGGGGCAAAGTTCCATCTTGGGCATAGTTCCAGCGGGGCAGAGTTCCAGTCGGTGTAAAGTTCCAGTTGGGGCAAAGTTCCGATCGGGGAAAAGTTCCAGTCAAGGCAGAGTTCCAACAAGGGCAGGGTTCCTGTGAGGTTCTTGCTTCTTCCAATAAAGTTCATGCATTGCCAAACGTACTTCCTATAGAGAGTTATTGAGCTAGCAAATATTTAGATATTTGGAATCTTTACAATTATACGTTGGTAATGTTGAATGGGCAAAGTTCCAGTTGGGGCAGAGTTCCAACCGAGGCACAGTTCCAGCCAGGGAAAAGTTTTAGCTGGGGTAGAGTTCTAGCCAAGGGCAGAGTTCCAGTACATGCTTTGCATATAGGTGATGTACAAACCATCCAAGTGGAAATATTATCTACACTTGATAGAGTTTTCATATAACAATGGGAAACACGCATTGTAGGGAATGAATTCATTTGAAGCTTTGTATGGTAGAAGGTGCAAAACACCAATGACTTGAAATAATTTTAGTGAACATAATTGTGCTTGGGCCAAAATCACTTGAGGAAATTGAACGATAGGTTGTAAAGATTAAGCATAATTTAAAGGCATCCCAAGATAGATAGAAAAGCTACACAAATTAGAATATAGTGTATAGGGAATTCAATAATATAGCAGAGTCCACCGACCTAGGGCAGTTATTGGGTTCAATAAGCCTGTAAATTTTTCAATACAACTGTGAACCATAGCGCTTGATTTTAGGCCCAAAATTCTCAAGCAGTAACTTTGTATCTACAATAAAGTAGTTAACAGAGCTTGGAATGGACTAATACATATTCTCAATACGTGAAGAAGAGTTTGCATCATAGTTAGAGATTTCCATGATCAGTCTTGTCTTTACAAGCTCATTCTTTTTTATATTTGCAGACTACAGAACTAAGCACAACTTATGCACAAACAATTCCAGTCAGAAGCTTCCCTGCAAGGAAAAATGATGACCTCCCTTGTGATGCTTCATCTTATCTGAAGCATATTTTTAGAAGGGTGAGCATAATCCAACCAAATTAAATAGTCATAGAATGCTTCCACGGTTTGACTGATGTCAGGGGATGTTTTTACATATGAAATGAAGCTGCTAATGTACTTCTTTGAAGACGATCAATTCTTTTTGAGTTTTTTCCCAGTTTGGTCTCTTTTATTTACTAAAACTACCTTGTTTTGGCTATTATTGGTTCAATCTTTATTTATTCAAAAGATATTCTTCCACAAAGAAGGATACTGAAGCTCTGGCAATCTCTTATGAGGTTAAAAGACTTGAGCAGTAGTTACTGCACCTGGAGAAAATGAGCAAAGCAGAGCTTTCAAAGTGGATCCATTCAAAGATGGAACACTAATCATGGACCTAAATACAGAAAATGGAAATGACTACGAGCAAGTCAAATCAGAAAATAGATCTCTTTCTGCAATTCAGCTGTTGAAGAAGTAGTTTAAGAGATACTAGGCTCTAGTAGGAAAAATGGATGACTTATGCATGAAAAAAAAAACTACCTGGCATACACAAATTCTAGGAAATTGTGAAATTCCAGGAAAATGTGTTTTTCATCACAACAACTGAAGCAACTAACATCTATCCAATACTTGAACAAGCAAGCGATTGTCAGATGACCACATTCTCGAACAACATTGTCAAATGAGATTGTGAAATTTTTGAAACAATCCCCACACAAATTCATGAACATCACAATCTTGCAACTTTTAGAATTGGAAGCATATAATACAATGAAATACAAACAGAAAATAACAATGAAGCTACCAAAAAAATCTACACATTGACATTGGAGTATATTCTCACCCTTCTACAACTAGCATTTTTGCTCTAATCCCAAGCTTCACAACCCAATATTGAAATCATTTGGTGAATCCATTTAAATTATCTTGAATCAATGTTACAAATTGCCTTATGACTTCTCTACTAAAAAAATGAACCAAGTTAGGTAAGAGGTAGCAAGTTTGAATGATGACTGCTTGTAGGCCAAACTTTCAGCCATGAATATTCACCAAACCTTTATACCAATGGTTTTGACTGTAATGATTCATAGAGACGCCAAATCCATGAATCTATTTGCAAAAATACGAGAAGATTTTCCTCCTATTTATTTCAACCTCACAGATCCAGCCGGGGTAAAGCTGAAACTCTGCCTCGGCTGGAACTTTGCCCTGCCAGAACTCTACCCCAGTTGGAACTATGCTCTGGCTGGAACTTTTCTAGGTTGGAACTGTGCCTCGACTGGAACTATGCCCTGGCTGCAACTATGCCCGAGTTGGAACTCTGCCCAGTCTGGAACTCTACCCAGGTTGGAACTTTGCCCAGCCTGGAACTTTGCCTCACTTGTTGGAACCCTGCCGCTTGTTGGAACTCTGATGCACATATTTATCCTTCCTCCATCCGGTTAGTGAAGGCCCTGGTGCACATATTTATTGTAGGTTATCTTTCTCCCTTGCTTTCAACTTAGATGTATATTTAGACATTCCTAATCCCTTTCCATTTTTATTGTAGTCTACAGGTTCCTTCTTCTTTGACAAAAGCATTACTTTAGGAAGCTTGATGGGTCTTAAATCTAATGTTGGGGTATCTTTCTATCTGAGACCATACGGTCTACCATACCTTTTAGGTACCTCATCACATGCTTTGCAACTATCAAGTGAACTTGTCTGGGCTCAATAAGACAATGACTCAAGGTGTTCACAACAAAGCATATATCTGGCCAAGTATTCATTAGATACATCAATGGACCAATGATCTGTCTATTCCTGCAAATCCCTTTGATGTGGCTATTGAAGTTTACGATTTTTAGAATATAGCCATGTGCTTACATTCCTTCAAACATTTTGAATGCCCTGACTGGAACGCTGCCCCGGTTGGAACTTTGCCCCGGCTGGAACTCTGCCCTGGTTGGAACTCTGCCCCAGTTGGAACTTTGCCTCAGTTGGAACGTTTCCAAGGGAAAGGTTCCGGTCGAGGAAGATTTCCAGCAGGGCAGAATTCCAACCCTGGCTGGAAATCTACCTTAGTTGGAACTCTGCCCCGGTTGGAACGTTGCCAGGGGCAAGGTTCCAGTCGGGGCAGAGTTCCAGCAAGGCAGAATTCCAATCAGAGTAGAGTTCTAGCCGGGGCAGAGTTCCAACCGAGGCACAGTTCCAGCCAGGGCAGAGTTCCAGCTGAGGCATGCATGCTAGGGCAGAGTTCCAGCTGGAACTTTGCAAAGACATCTATTTGATGGCATAATGGAAATGCTTGAGTTTCTATTTTGTCGATTTCTTCTTGGTATCTGGTTGATCTTTTTGGTTCGTTGATCTCTTTCTTATTTCACTTATATGGTGGTTTGAAACCTCGTTCATGGCCCATGAACCCTAGAATCTTCAATGAAATCCTATAGCCCTTGATCTTCAACATGGTGCTATTTTGTAAGACATATCATAATGATCCCGCAAGAGGTCCCTTTGTGGTTGGAACCTGAATGTTGTCCCTTATTTTTCTAGATTTTGCCCGAGTGGACTTCGAAGATGCCTTCATGACTGTCTTTATGAATGTTCATAGACCCTAGGGGGCAAAGTTCCAGCCGGGGTAGAGTTCTTGTCGGGTCAAAGTTCCAACTGGGCAGAGTTCCAACCGGGGCAGAGTTCCAACCACGACAGAGTTCCAACAAGGGTGGGGTTCCAACAAGCGGGCAGAGTTCCAACTGGGCAGAGTTCCAGCCCGGACAGAGATCCAGCCGGGGCAGAGTTCCAGCCAAGGAAAAGTTCCAATTGGGGCAGAGTTCCAACTGGGGCAAAGTTCTAGCCGGGGCAGAGTTCCAATTGGGGAGGAGTTCCAGCCAGGGCAGAGAATGGACACATCAAACCAGGAACCCTACATGCATCAACCTACTTGGTCCCAGACCAAGAATGCAAGGAGACAACTAGGGGCCCTAGGGTACCTTATAGGGTCTTACTCCACCCTAGTTAACTGAATATGGTACCATCCTACTTTAGAATGGGTCTCGCATCTACACGAACTTCAACAGTTGTTAGCCCTAATGTTGTCACATATAGTGTACTTATAGATGGCCTTTGCAAAGAAGGCAAGTTCAACAACTCAAACATGCAAGTTCAGGGGCAGGTTTTCAATCAAGGCAAAGTTCCACCAGGGCAGAGTTCTAGTCGGATTAGAGTTTCAGCGGGACAAAGTTCCAGCCAGGGCAGAGTTCTGGCCGGGTCAAAGTTCCAGTTGGGCAGAGTTCCAACCGGGGAAGAGTTCCAGTGAGGCCATAGTTCCAACAAGGGCAGGGTTCCAACAAGAGGGGCAGGGTTCCAACATGTTTTATCCCATGCAATCCATACACACCTGGACATAAACTTGAGAAGAAATGAAGCTTGTATGTAAGGGAAGAGTTCCAGTCGGAGCAGAGTTCCAGCGGGGCAAAGTTACAGCCAGAGCAGAGTTCCAGCGAGGCAAAGTTCCAGCCGGGGTAGGGTTCCAATCGAGGCAGGGTTCCAACCGGGGCAGGGTTCCAACCGGGGCACAGTTCCAATCAGGGCATAGTTCCAATCGAGGCAGATATATTATTGAATGAGGTTATTATTTCTGCTTAGCTAGCTGTTTAAAGTTCAGTTAGTTTTTAAAACCCTATTGCATTTATTCTTGTTCTGGATTTCAACGTAACTCAATTTTCTAGTCATAGTAAATATATATTTTTGGGTGGGGTGAGGTGGATTGAAGAATGAAGTTTGTATATTTATTCACATATCATGTGCTCGGATGAAAACTTTTTTATCGGTCGAAGAGATCCGATATCTTGAATGTCTTGAATGTGGATTTTTGCAGAATTACAACTGCTAGTTTTTGCTCGGTAACTGAGGGCTCCCGTTTACTTTGAGGGCACAGTTTGAAGCCACAAATAATTGAGTTTCTTATGTTCACTTGATTTCTATGTATTGATTCTTGGATTCTTTAATTTCCGTTGTTCATTTGATTTCATTATATCTTTTGGGTGTTGTGGAATGGAAATATTAATAAATAGATCTTGGTTGAAAGGGTTTTTATAAGCCCAAAAAGATCCCATATCTTGAATGTTGATTTTTTCATAATTATAACTTCCAATTTCTCCTCAATAAACTAAATTAGGGACTCCTGTTTATTTTGAGGCCACGGTTTCAGGCCAGAAAGAATTGAATTCTGTTGTTCAAAGCACAACTAGTTTCTATCCAAGTTCTACTAGTTTCCCTCTAAAGAACCCACTTCATAAGTTCATAGAAACATTATGATAACTAGAGGCAAAAAAAAAAAAGCATTTACAGAGCAAATTTAAAGCATTTACAGCCAACAAGATTTAGGTTCTGTTTAATTCACTTGGATTATACAAATTTTTCTTCAGTTATGTGACTACACTGGGACTTGTAACATCCCTATAAGACATTAAAAGAAGTTAACATATTAGGTAATTCCTTCAATTCGGATTTCCCATGATGAAAGCTTCAGTTCCCTTACTCAAATAGTACAAATACTTTCATTGATTACTGCTGTTAGCATCCCTATTAGGGTCAAATTTTATATACATTTTTCTTACAAGTATGGGGTTCCATCAATTAATCGAGCTAAGGCTTAACAATTAGCACATCAATGGATTTTAATATAGAGGACAAGCATCATTGTTTTCACATTTAAAATTCGTTAACGCAAGGGTGGATTTCCCTATAATTTGAAAACTAAATTAACGTTGTCCCTCCTTTCTCTACAATTACATAGAAGAACACTTGTCAACTGTCAAAAAAATATTTAAATACTCTTACATCAGTTAGACTCAAAGTTCTTTTAATTAATAAGATATTTTCCTAAGTCTGAATCTAAACTGTACTCCCACATAGGCTCAACATCTAGCCATTGGGGATTTAAATACATAACAAATAGACATGGTATAGGTTGGTCCTCCCTCAAAGGTCGTCGACCTTTAGTGTATGACTAGGTATATTTAGCAAATAAAATACCCACAAACAAGGTTGGTACTCCCATAGAGATTGTCCCCTAAAAATTGTTCACAAAGACCAACATATAAGCGCTCTATACAGAGGAAACGCACCCTCTACCGTGATAATGCAGAGCTTCATTACTATGTTCCATACACAACTACACATGGGTTTATATGTCAAGGGTAGAGGAAGCGAATCCCTCGATGGAATTCTCGTAGAGTCATTCAAACACACTCAATCAAGAGAGAAACATTTCTTGTGATAGAGCTATGCTTACACAATCAACATAATCGCCTTTCCTTCATATATTATATATTTGAAGAATATAAAGGATTATCATTGGAGATAGCTTCTCCATATGAAGGTCATCTCCTCCCAATGCAGGGATGATAAGCATATATTACCAACGCCTCTTCCATAGAAAGTTATTACCTAGGAGGTTGTTACCCTATGTGGCATATTGAATAATCATCATGTGCACAAAGTGGGGGAACTGGTCACTTGATTATGAGGTACATGTTGCCACACAAGCTAGCACTCCTAAAGTGCAATGTTTTCACTAGGGTTTAACTGAGATAATCTTTTAGAAGTGTTTGCAAAATCTTCTCTTCACTTTAGATCTGATTGGGTCCAATCACTTTAAAGAGGCGAAGTTCCAGTCGGGGCGAGGTTCAAGCCGAGGTGGAGTTCCAGTCGAGGCAGAGCTCCAGCCGGGGCACAGTTCTAATCGAGGCAGGGTTCACGTGAGGGAAGAGTTTCTTCTGATAAAGTTCATGCGTTGTCGAACGTATTGAGCTACCACATATTTAGATATTTGGATTCTCATGGAGGCAGAGTTCTAGCTAGGGTCAAGGTTCCGGTTAGGGTAGAGTTCCAGCAGGGCATAGTTTCAGTCAAAGCAGAGCTCCAGCCGGGGCAGAGTTCCAGTTGGGGCAAAGTTCCATCCGTGGCATATTTCCAACCAAGGAAGAGTTCCAGCCAGGGCACAATTCCAATAAGGGTAGGGTTGCAACAAGGGCAGGGTTCCTGTGAGGTACGAGTTCCTTCCGATAAATTTCATGCATTGTCGAACGTACTTTCTATAGAGAGTTATTGAGCTAGTAGATATTTAGATATTTGGAATCTTAACAGTTCTACATTGGTAATGTTGGATGGGAAAAGTTCTAGCTAAGGCGCAGTTCCAGCCAAGGAAAAATTCTAGTCGGGGTAGATTTCCAGTCGCGGGCAGAGTTCCAGCCGGGGCAAAGTCACAGGTCCCTCTAGCAAACTTAACACCACCATTGACCTATCATTTAGGGTTTGTCGAAGTCAACCCTTTCTATATGTAAGAAGATGATCTCAAGCGCCCAACACTCTTTCCTTACTTTTAATCCCATCACATTCAAAGTGTTTGAAGGAATGTAAGCACATGGTTAAATTCCAGACATTGTAAGCTTCAATAGCTGCATCAAAGGGATTTGTAGGAATGACAAAATCGAGGTTGAGGTCAATCTTTTCATCCAAATGATGAGCAAACAACAAGCTCCTAATCTTCTTACATATAATACCCTAATAGATGGGTTCCGCAAGACAAAGAAATCCCATGAGGCATTCGGGTTTTTAGCTGTTATACTTGGGCCATGAGCCTAACACAATCACATTTCGCAGTCATGGTTTGCACATTTTGTTTATTTTTCAAAGATTAAGGAGATTATGAGTATTGTCTTGACATTTCTTAGTTTACATTTTCCATGGGAGACTTAAATTAGTTTCGAATTTGAATAACGATCACATCGAGGGATTTTGAAACATGAACTTTTTAATTACCTCCTTTTGAATGCAACACCATTCATAATCAAAATTTAAATCCATTAAAAAAAAAAACTATAATATATCAAAACCTATTATGATGTGAAAAAAATAATAAAAAATAAATATGATTACAATTAAAATGTTACAACACTCTTAAGTTGTGATTCCAATGCATTATTCATCTTACTTTTCAAATCATAAAACAAAGTTTTATTGCAAATATTTCTCCATTTATATTGACAAATCTTATCGTAAATCCATCTCAAGCATCAATTTAGTCAATCACTATTTCTTACTTTAAATATTTATCCAAAACTTTGTGCGAGGCTCGATCTTTGCTTTAAACTTGGAAGTGGTCTCTTTTATAATATCGTTCTTATAAATGAATAATTATAAAATTTAAAAACTTTTTTTATTAAAACATGTATATTTTTAAAATGGTCTATATTTATGAAACGTTGTGATATAAATATACATTGCGATATTTTATATCATTTGGTACGATATCAGAATTTGAATATTCATTTTATATTATATTTCTATCTTAAAGAGTTCAAAGAAAAATATTAATATTGCCAAGATTAAAACGAATTTTGGTGAGCTTCATAGTGAAACTAGGGGTTGCACATGTACAACCCCTAAAATATCCCGCGTTGAACTTCATAGTGAAACTAGGGGTTGCACATGTACAACCCCTAAAATGTCTCGGGTTGAAAGGTTATGCCATCTTCATCTTTGCTAGTCTTTGAGCTTTGAAGATGAAAGTCACTTTCTCTTAGATTGCCTTGCCTACACTGACATTAAATATCAGTTCCATAATCTTTGCTCTAACTCCTCAAAACTATGACCATCTAGAGAGACTCGTCTTTAAGCTTTTTGAGCAGAAGAATAATATTTTAAAACAAATTAAATAATTTTTTGTCTTATTTTTTTATCTTAAAAGACCCATAGACCAAATTTGGTTTAGACTTGGATTTTAAAAGTCTTTATCATCATCTATATAATTTAAATATTTTTATAAATTAAATTAATTTTTCATAATTTTTGTATGAATATTATACTATATATTTATTGTTAAGAATGGTTATATACATTATAAAAATTAAAGGTATAGATAAATAATGCTCCAAATTTAAACTAAAATTTTAATTTAACATATTGTATTACTTATTTTGAAAAGTTAAATATACTATAAATTATAAATTTTAATGAAAATTAATTTAATTTTTTATAAATTAAAATAATAAAATTTAAATTAAATTATATATATTAAAAATTAATTGAGTTATGAATACGATTTAAAAAAAAATATTAATTAAAACGATTGATTCCCGAATAAGATTTAAAACTTTTTTATTAATAAAATTTTTAGTGAAAATTAATTTTAATTTTTATAAATTAAAATAATAAAATTTAAATTAAATTTTATATATATATTGATTTATGAATAAGGTTTTAAAAAAATTATTAATAAAAATCATAATGAATAAAATTTAAATCTTTTTATTAATAAAAAATTTGTTTAGTAAATTCTATCCCATTTTTAAAAAAGTAACTCTATTAAATTTAAATAAAATTATTGTTATTGCAAGTTAATCAATAAATTAATAGATTTTACGAGTTAAATTTAATAACGCAAAAAATTAAACAAATTTATAAAATATGAGAAATAATGGAAAGAATTAAGCAAATTAATAAAGCATCAAAATAATGCAAAGAATTAAACAAGCAAAATGAAAAACAAATTTCAAGTAGCTAAGTGTGAGAAACCATAATTACAAAGAGCAAAGCTCAATGAAGTTTCCAAATTCCAATGCCTTTGCTATATTTAGAAATGTATGGCCTTGAGTTTTCATTCTCTAATCCGAGAACAATTCAGGAAATTCAATTTGTAAGTTTTCAATAGCTCGTAAAACGAGTCGATTTGGAAGTTTTCAATTTCTTGTGAGGAAACAAAAATTCAATTAGGATGTTTTCATTCTCTTGTCACAAAATAATTCAATTTGTAAATTTATCTACGAATGTGGTAAGAAACGCAACACAACTGGCGAATACGAATTGTCTTTCCATCTAGAACCATCCGTCCATGTTTTTGTTAAAATATTCAATGTTTATAGTGTTGGTTAACAAAGTGCAAGTGCTTAGCACTTGCTTGCAAATCTAGAACCTTGATATCATAAACTTCTTAAATATATATAAGCAAATATAATTAAATTATTTAGAGAGTATATCCTTATCCATTTGAACCTCTAAACCCAAAAGTTATTGAACCTTTAAACCCAAAAGTTATTTAATCTCATAACTGTAGGCATGAGAGTTTATTTCATTATGTATGTTGAAACTCCTTCCAATTAGAGTTCCACTTGGTACTCGTGAAACTTGTAGCTCAAGGTGTTTAGGATTAAAATGGATTGAGAAAGTTGAGAGTGGTTAAGTTGGAAAATTAGAGACTCGTATATCAGAAATCAATGAAAGTATTTGTACTATATGAGTAAGGGAACTGAAGCTTTCATCATGGGAAAGCTGAATTGAAGGAATTACGTAATACGGTAACTTCTTTTAATGTCTTATAGGGATGTTACAAGTCCCAGTGTAGTCACATAACTGAAGAAAAATTTGTATAATCCAAGTGAATTAAACATAACTTAAATCTTGTTGGTTGTAAATGCTATAAATTTGCTGATTGTAAATGCTTTTTTTTTTGCCTCTAGTTATCATAATGTTTCTATGAACTTATGAAGTGGGTTCTTTAGAGGGAAACTGGTAAAACTTGGATAGCAACTGGTTGTGCTTTGAACAACAGAATTCAATTCTTTCTGGCTTGAAACCGTGGCCTCAAAATAAACAAGAGTCCCTAGTTTAGTTTACTGAGGAGAAATTGGCAGTTGTAATTATGCAAAAATCAACATTCAAGATATGGGATCTATTTGGGCTTATAAAAAACCTTTCAACCAAGATCTATTTATTAATATCACCATTCCACAGCACTGAAAATATACAGTGAAATCAAATGAACAATGGAAATTAAAGAATCCAAGAATCAATACATAGAAATCAAGCGAACAGAGGAAACTCAATTATTTGTGGCTTTAAACTGTGCCCTCCAAGTCAACGGGAGCCCTCAGTTGCTGAGCAGAAACTGGCAGTTGTAATTCTGCAAAAATCCACATTCAAGATATCGGATCTCTTCGACCGATAAAAAGGCTTTCATCCAAGCACAGGATATGTGAATAAATATACAAACTTCATTCTTCAATCCACCTCACCCCATCCAAAAATATATATTTACTACGACTAGAAAATTGGGTTACATTGAAATCCAGAACAAGAATAACTGCAATAGGGTTTTAAAAACTAACTGAACTTTAAACAACTAGCTAAGCGACATAATAACCTCATTCAATAATATATCTGCTTGATAGCATAACTGTCATTAGATAAACCTAGAAATGTCTACCAATGTTCAAGCTTTTGATCCGTTCTCCAAAGTTGATTCTTTTGTATCAGTTGGTTTTGGAATGCTGAAGGAACCCTTGCCATACAATGTCTCATAAACTGGCCTTCTCTGGATTGTAAGAATAATGCTCATCAGAACCCCAAAAGCACACACCCTTTCCATGAAATAAAGGAAACCCTGAAGCAATTAGGCCCAAAACAATCAACATTGGTGGCACGCATGCTTGCTGGATAGGAATAGCCAGACTGCCTTTGAGCTTCTTGATCATATATGTATCCAACAAGGAGATATAAACATATCCTGGAAGATCTGAGGCAAAAAATAGATAAGCCCCTATCATAAGAACCTGTGTGGCTTTCATCCAAACTGTCCGGGGAATGGCCTTTTGCCTGCATATTTAGCATCCACTGTGTTTTAATAAGAATGAAAACTCATTACATGAAACAATTCTTATTTACTTACATGAAAAATAGTACACTCAAGATACTCATTAAAAGTAGTCCATGAATAAAATAAAATGAGAATCCCAAAACAACAAACATAATACTCTGAGATAGCTCCACCGCCAAGACGACCAATGAAGTTGCAAACACTGATTATTGTTAATAGGTTCGTGACATCTTGATAGCCTTCAGTCAGTCCTATTTGTGCCAAATTATTGAGAATTGTAACCCCAGAACCAACCCCATAGAAGAAGACTACTAAAAGCAACCAAAAATTAGCTTTCACCAATGCTTGACGAAAATTCAAATCTTCTCCTCACCTTGGTCTTCGGTCTTCTCTTTTTCCTCACAGCTCCTTCTCCTTTAGCTAATAGAATATCTACGTTCATGTCCTCAAAGTCATCAAACGGAAGTGAGTCTTCTAATTCTTTCTGCAATTCACTGATATTGTCCTTTGACATGTTTGACACAGGGTTATTAAAATATAGAGATTCAGCAATGTACTTATCTACACTAAGCTTTGTGTTCGACCCTCATTCTCCTTTACCCAGAAGTGGTTTTCTACAAGGGTCCATCTGCAAGTGAAGAGAGTTCTGCACATCTACATGGTCTTCCTTGATTGCATGTAATGTCAATTTCAGAGAAACTAAAGTTGGCGACAAAAGAAACAACAGCATTACCACTACAAATAGCTTGGATATAGAATGGCTTTCCAAAGAAAAATAATAATTTGCTACAGAAACTGAAAGAAGATACAGAGTTAAAATAATGCCAATCACTTGGATAAAAGCAAAGTACCCTTGCTCTTCTCTATCTTCTCCAGAAGCTAGAGTTTGCCTAAGCAATAAGATCCTAAAAGAAGTATCACTTTCATTAAATATAAGCCATATATGAATCTGTTCTACTCAGAGATTTGAAGGCTCCATTTAGAATGACCACTCATAAAACTATATACAAATAAAGAAAAGCCATAAACATTCAAGCATAATATTTTTACAACGCATTTTCTTACAGTAAGAGAAATCATCTAAATAGAAAATAACCTATTCAATGACAGACAACACTGAAAGTTCAAATGGCCATAGAATGGATTTGATTGCACAGATTCAAATTAGAATCTGTACATGAGCAAGATCCAATGCTTGTACTCAGTATACTATCCACATTGTTGTCTGCACTGGCGGATAGGAAAACGCCTAAGCTATATGGCCACGAGTCAGCAAATGAAGTATCTGAGAATCCAATTTTATTGGACAAATTGTTAGCAAATATAGTGGTGTTTGTTATAACAGGAGGCTGGTTGGATAAACGGGGTCCACAAGAAAGAAGACCACTGCTAAAATGGTGCATAGTGAAGAGATCTACAAGCAAAAGTGCATCATTATAGAGATGAAGTCAACCGTCTAGAGTAGTGTATCGATAACATTCAAAAGTAACAAAAAGAATTGGTGAAAATTTTGACAAACAAAATGATGAAATATTTTAGATAAGAATGAAAAATGACCAATAGGAGAAGTTCATGTAGATGATACACAAAGATAGAGCATTAATAAACCAAACAAATCATAAACCCAAAGACGTATGGAAGAAGCCTCAATCTAATAGTTGCTACAAGAGCTCTCTGATAGGATTCGAGACACCAAAATGATGTGCAGGACACCATAGCAGATATCAAAATAGTGGATTATCGTATTGACAAGATAGAGCAGAACCTTCTGCATATTAATGCCCATACTACTATTATGGACATAGCTAGAAGGAATGGAGGATACAGGGATTGACTCACACCAGAATTGATCGTGGTGACTAGGTTATGAGTAGTGGAGCCAACCCTTAGTTTTCTAGTTATTTTATGCAAGGTTTTTGCAAGCTATATCTCATTTAATACAATCGACTATATAGTGGATGAGTGTAATTGAAACTATGTTTCTTTAGACAGTCATGTGAAAGCTAAAATCTGAATGACAAAAAAAAAAGATACAGCAAGATTCAAAACCTGGAGTGGTAGAATTGTCACTCCTCCAAAACCTTGCAACACAAATCTTGCGCTAATCCCCTGCACCCTGTAAACGAAACCTTAGCAAGGAATGATCTTTTAAGGGCTTTCAAATGGTAAGACGATCTGGCAGCTGGGTGCTGGGTATTATGGGCAGAACATGGGGCTATAAACAATAATGGCAGGGCTAATTATAAGAGTTTATGATGGACCTCCGTAATCAGGTCGGTAGGTGCTTGTCCAGGGAACAGGGACTCAGAGAACAGGGATGATGTTCACATTAAGCAAAGGCAGGAAATCAGAGCACGAGACGATTACTGTGTAGCCAACAGCTGAATAAAATGATGGACTTTGGGTTTTTTTTACGATTCTTCTCAACAATGGACGATTTCCCTCCGTAAATCTCCTAAACTGACCAGCTGAGCTGAAATAGCCTTCACAAATTGGTGAATTTGAAACAAAATGACCGCTGCAAACCCAATATTCAAAATATGGAGGCGTTACAGTCTTGCATAACTAAATGACCACTACACCAGTGGCTTATGGAAGCTTATCAAATCCAAGCACTAGATCGATGGTAGATGTTTTAAGTCTAAGGCAAGGCGGATAGGGACTTAGATAACAGGGATGATGTTCACATTAAGCAAAGGTAGTTGCTAGAAATTCAGTTTAGAACAGGGATCGGAACATTGAGAAGAGGCAGAGAATTTCTTCCCGCTGGATGAAGGTTTGAATTTTGGGTGAATTAATTGAATGGAGACGCCGTTGAAGACTAACGGGACACCGGACGGAGGGAGACGACGTTGAATACTAACGGTGAGGGAAGGATGACAGAACCAGACACGGCGACAGTAGATGAACGGGGTTGACGATGGGGAGGAGGGGCTATCCGATGGCCGGAGGGCCGGCGCGACGATTGAAGCCAGGCAAAATTGTTGCGTCGGTAGCTTACTCCTTTCATTACTGTGTGAAATGTGCCACATGCCCTAACGCGGGTAATTGATGCAACACATCGTAGCCTCACAATCAACAAGACTTTTCTTCCTTCCTCCATGAATTATAGTCATCGTATCGTGATACCCATCATTGAATTATTGTTGTGCTAGCTGTGTGTTTGAGTGAATGATGGCTTAATTCAGTTTCACATGGAGGAATGGAAGACTAATATTTGATCAGAGTAGACATGGGTCTTGTAAGCTGGTGAAGGTTTGAGTGAGAAATTTGTGCAAGAGTGGGAACATACCTTGATTTTGTAGTGTTGAGTGAGGAGGAGAAGATGAAGTTGAGCAATGGTGACCTGGTGGAGGTGTCCAGCGATGAAGAGGGGTTTAGAGGGGTCTGTTTTTGTACACGACTTGTAAAAAAATAGGGGTAGGGTACTTGGTGGAGTACATAGACCCTATGAACGATGAGGATGACACAAAACAACTAAGGGAAAGAGTAGATGAGCTTCACATAAGGCTAAGCCCTCTGGAGCAGAGTAAAGATCAGTTTATTATGTATGAGGAAGTTGATGCATATGAGAATGATGGGTGTGGTCACGAAGGGCCTTAACAATCACAAGTATATAATATACTTCTTACAGACAAAAGAAGAGATGATATTTAATCATGCCAAACTATGCCCCCACCTCGAATTCATAGATAACAAATGGGTTGAAGCTTCCAAGGTATTCACATTACTTCTCTTCTTTCACTTCACGAGAATTGGTAGTGTTTTTTTAATGAATGACAAGATTTTTTCCCTTGGCTTAGTCGTCAAATGGATATTTAAGTGCTTTTAATTTCGTTTTTTTCCCATTGTTTTCTAATTTTTCTGTAATGTTTATCTCTTATTTCTTCCGTTGTCTAGGATACCCTATTCATGTCTGAAGATTTTTTTTATTGAACACATTAGGTTCAAGTATCTTGTTCTAGGTTGGCATACTTTTAGGTTTGTCCGTGGACTTCTAAGTGGATTTTACTGTGTTGGGACCTCTGTCAATGAGGACGCTAAGGTTCAAATGTTTTCCTTTATAAGGACTATTATTGGTAATCTAGCCAGTGTTATAGATAGGATATTGTTCCTGAGTTGTGAATATTAGACAGGGCAGCAATCAAGGGGTTGGTTAAGGCTGAGTTTAATGATTGTCACAATGTTTTATCTGTCATCTTAAATTCCCTAGAGACCTTAAAGTTCTTGAGAACACTAAATGAGGAATTTTTACTTTTATTAGAAGTGCAAGTGTTCTAGAATGACTGAGTATGCTCCAGTTTTATTGATATTATACTACATTCCTTGGTTATTCTAGCTAATAACCAACATTAATGGGCGTTGATTATATTCTGCTCTGAATTCCTCTTCTTTCTCCTTGGTTGATTCGCTTTTAAATTTATAGAGTTAGGGATCAATGGATGCCTCGTACATTTTAGATTCCCATGTTCTACTGTGACTTGGGTGATATGCATAATCATCAAGGCTGACAAGTAACATCCCACTCTTCCAATGGTGTGGAGTTTTCTTGAAACTAGTCACTTTGTGGTTCTAGGAAAGTGTATGAATACAATCTCTTGCAAAAAAATGTAAAACCATTGGTCAAATTCTAGAAATAAGGCACACCTTAGTTAAAAAGGCTTCAACTCAATGGACCCCAAGATAAATCACTTTCTGCAATGTGTAGAATTCACGATTGAACAAACGTTTCCTATGACATCACAGAAGAACGCAAAATTGACGAATACCCAAGTTGGGCAGTTAGGACTTTTGATGTAAGGTATAGCTTATTGTTAATTGTTAAAATACCAAAAAACATTTACATCATTGAAACACAACTCCAAGTTCCAATTTTATTTTGGGAATATATCAAATGTTATTTGATGTGTTATGGACAATTCACTTTCTTATAACAATAAACAAATAACCAAAAGATTAAGAGAAGAGTTGTACAGAAATGTGTAGTAAACTAATTGTTTTCAATACCTTAATCAAATAAATAAAATACATTAAATAAGCACTTGGGGTAAGGTAAAATTATTAAAGGCAAAATGTCATGTGTAATGTGTAGCTTGGTTTAAATTATGAATTAATTTATTTTAAGTTAAATATAAAGAATAGGTAAGTTCCAGTTCTTATCGCCATTCTTAAAACTAGACAGAATTCAATGCTTTTATTATTCATATATATTTTAAAGCATCAATTAGATATACACTATGTTTTGTATATATTTTAAAGTTACTTTATTAAAGCACCAATTAGATATACACTATGTTTTGTATATATATGTTAAAGTTCCTTAATTATTATTTTGTTTTATTAAACCACCGTTTAGATGTTTTATTAAACCACCGTTTTGATTTCACATATAGTTTTTGAACGCATTTGATATAGTTATTAATGGAGGTAAATTTTCAATTTTTAATGTTGAAAGTTTATATATATTTATTAATTTTTTTTTAATGTTAGATGTTTTGAATCCTTATTATTTGATTTCACATCGAGGCAAATTTAGTTTTTGAACGCATTCGATATAGTTATTAATGGGTGTATATAATTTAATGGAGGCGAGTTTTCAATTTTTAATGTTGTAAGTTTATATATATTTATTAATGTTTTTTTAATATTAGTTTTAAGCATTTTATTGTGTTGAAGAGGTGTATTTTATAACTTAATAGAGAATGTATATTCATCCTAAAGTTTATATGTGTTTTTAATTATTAAAATATTATACAAAATAAATGTCACCTATTTAAAAATTTTATAACTTCATAAATATAAACTATACAAATTCGATAAATTAAAAAGCTTCTTCAACATTTTGCACTTTAAATAGGGGTTTGCATATGGAGATATTTGATCCCTTTTGGGCCTTGGTAGATCCCTTTTTAACATGGATTTATGCTAGTAACCCACCTAGAACTGAAAACATTTTATTTTTGAGAAAGACATTACTTTAAAAATTATTGTAATTTTTTATGGTGTTGACCAATGATGGTCAAAGATGACTGTAATTGAATTATTTTATTATTTAATAATGAAAAAGAAGAGACACCTATCCAAAGAAGATTGTTGAAGAGTGTTCACTGACCCACTAGGAGGAAGGATCTGATGTAGAAGGCCAAAATGACAAATGTCAGCAACAACATTCACTTTCTAGATGTTGCAGGAGGAAATATCCCTATAATTGTGGTCATGTTCTCAAGAAAAGAGGAACTGAGTAGGTGGCTCATTTAATTGCAAAACTGACCCAAATACCTAGACAAGCTTATATATACCATCGAATGAGTAGGAGGCTCACTACATTCTAAGAGATTAGAACCTTGTGGTTTCACTGGAAACTGAAAAGTTAGGCACACATGAGGAATTCGATGAGGGAAAAGATAAAATGATGTTGCTAGAGTTTGACTGCAAGTGTGACTGTTAAGTTACAAAGAGTACTGAATAGGCTTCTTGGCAGTATCTTTATCCTGGTGGTTCAATGAACATGCCCGGGGATCCTAAAGCAAGTGATCTTGGCTGCTTTCAGGAGACGGTTGGGAGGAACGATCTTCTTTGGGTGTTTGTCCACTTCGATAGCTAACACGTTCTAAGTTGTTTTGGTTATTATTATTAACCTTAAATTTATTTTATGTTTATATCTGTAGGATTTATGAATGATAAAGCTTTTTCAAAACTTTTATATGTTCTGTAATAAGTAGGAAATATTTATGTTTACCTATAAATTTATCAGTTCATGAATGCTACTGTTTATACAAAATTTCATAGTAGAATAACTAGGTTATCGTATACTTCTTTTTAGAAATAGTATGATAATTTTGTATATAGTTTCATATGAGAATACATAGTATACATAGTTAAATAGTAATTAGTATTTTCTTTATTTATCTTTTAAAACCTTGCAGTTTAATCAGAAGGTAAAAATAGCGATATCATCGTTTAAATTAAACAATGAATCTCCTTACAGTTAGGGCTCGATCTTTTTCCTTTGAATATAGTAAATGCCTCAAAATGAACAAACTCTTTGCTTTTAACAAAATATATATATAGACTAAAAACACATGACTCTGCCAGACAATAGATCTAGGTTCAAAACCTATAAAGATAATAATGTATATATGTATTTAAAATATCTTTCAACACTACACTGAAAAACCTGTGATTAACGTCTCTTTTAGCTTCCTTTTTAGCGTCCACCATCACTTTTAGTGTATTTTTCATCATTTTTTAGACAAAGTGGATGCTTTTCCACGGGATGGCGCTTTTAATGGCGTTATTTGCATCCATTTTTAAAATTTGGCACTATTTTGGACGCTAATTAGCATCCCAATTAGCGTCCCAATTAGCATCCCAATTAGAGTCCCAGGTAGCGTCCCAATTAGTGTCCCAATTAACATCCCAATTATAGTCCCAATTAGTGTCCCAAATAGCGTCCCAAATAACGTCCCAATTAGCATCCTAATTAGCATCCCAATTAGCGTCGCTTTTTAAAAGTTGGCGCTATTGTTTATGATAATTAGCATCCCAATTAACGTCCCAATTAGTGTCCCAATTAGTGTCCCAATTAGCATCATAATTATCATCCCAATTAGCATCCCAATTAATGTCTCAATTAACATCCAAAAAGCATCCCATATAATGCCCATAATAGCCTCCAAAAAAACGTCCTGAATAACATAGCACCACCTATTAATCCAGGTTTAGCGACAGGAATTGCGCCATGAATTTCGACAGGAAAAACATCCAACATAGCGCTAAGAATAGAGCCAAGAATTGCGCCTAGAAAACATCCAACATAGCATTACGTATAGAGCCAGATATAGCACCTAGAATAATGCCATAAATTTCGAAAGAACCCAGATAGGAATTGCACTAGGATTAGAGCTAGGAATTGTGGTCGGAAAACGTCCGACATAATGTCAGATATATCAATGCCAATGTCAATGATCATGATTCATGTGATAGTACTTTTGGATCTTGATTTATCATAGTGGCACCTAAATGATCATAATCATAGCACTTTTGGATCTTGATTAATCATAATGAAGGGTAAATTACCTTAATGTCACCTAAATTGCTCCAGTGGCATTTGAGTGTCCCCAACAACATTTGATAAACCCTAATTGCACCTGATTGGCCCTAACAACATGATGATGATGCATTACGATAATTATGATGGAGCGTATGGATATGATTTGATAAGTATAAGACTATATCATCCATTCTTGTGATGTAGTAGGGCTCCTTGCTCATTATTATCACAACTATATTATTGATGACATTGATGATGACTATGACGATGACAATGATGTTGATTTATTGTATGATGATGATGACGATGTGGATGCCAATGATGATTATGCATGTGGTAGCACTTTTGGATCCTAATTAATTCTAATGGCACCTAAATGTTTGTAGCAACATCTAAACGACCCTATTATCATCAAAATGACTATAACGACATATAAATGAACTTAACAATTACATGACATGAATCCTAATGGAAATGAGTGATTAAGAACACTAATGGCATATGAGTGACCATAATGACAATGATGACAATGATTTTTTTAACGATGTACTTAATGCCGTCGATGATGATGATAATGAGGATGATGATCAGATGATGTTGATGTACCATATGGAATTGATGATGACGATGATGATAACGTAAATGTCCACGATGATGATGCTTATCATAATACTTCTTTATACTGCAGGACTTGAGATATTGGAGTTAATAACAAGTAATAGAGGTTGTGAGGTGTTGACCATAAAAATATTGTTAGCCATTGGGTTTTACATTGACTGATACAACCATCTTCATCATCATCATCATCGTCGTCTTCATCATCGTCGTCATCGTCCTCATCGTCGTCGTCATCATCGTCATCATCATCATCAGTGTCGGCATGACCCTCTTCCTCATCAACATCTTCATCATCGTCGTCATCATCACCATCACCATCACCATCGTCATCATCACCATCATCATCATCATCATCATCATCATCAAATTGACACCAAATTAGCTATCATGATGATGTCCTAGCAAGCTATGGCTTATATCAATATTACCTTCTATCTTTCCCCATCAACTAGTATTTGAACTTATTATTGTATTAATTCAAATAACTAATGTTTTCCTCATTAGTTCTATAAACAACACATCCCTAAATGTACTTGGAAACTTATTCTTTCATTTTAATCCAATACACATACCTCTATAGAGTAAGCTGCAGACCCAGTTCCAGGACCATCCTTAAACCAATTGTGGGCTTAGGCAATCAAACAAGGACCACCCTTAAGTTCATGAATATAGGACCAACCTTAAGTTCATGAATGGGATTTTCATAAAGTTTATAGAAGACATGAGGTAGATGATGCAACTACATTAAACCCATGGCAAAAGGACCATGCATACTAAGTTGGATACAACAATCCACAACCCTAAAAATTTTAAGGAGGAAGAAAAAAATGTGAACCTTTGGGGAATAAGAGGTAACACCCCTCCAAACTTGTCAACTATATGATGATGACGATGATGATGATGATGATCGTCATCATCATCATCATTGACATAATCATCATCATCATCCTCATCAGCATCATTATAATAATCATCATCATCATCATCATCGTGTCCATCATCATCACCATCACCATCATCATCATCCTCCTCATCGTCATCCTCATCCTCATCATCATCATCATCGTGTCCATCATCATCACCATCACCATCATCATCATCCTCCTCATTGTCATCATCATCATCATCATGATCATCATGATCATCATCATTAGCATCACTGTCATCATTAGCATTAGCATCATCATTATCATCATTAGCATAATCGTCATCGTCATCACAATTGACCTGTGATCATCATCACCATCATCATCATCCTCATCTTCATCATCATAATTAGCATCATCATCATCGTCATCATCATTGACTTGTGATCATCATCACCATCATCCTCAACATCATCATCATCCTCATCGTCACCATCGTTAACATCATCATCATCATTGTTGTCATCATCATCATCATCGACATCATCATCATCACCACCATCATCATCGTCATCATCATCCACATCATCATCATCATCATCATCATCATCATGTTCATCATCATCATCGTCATCGTCCTCACCATCCTCCTCCTCCTCCTCATCATCATTGTGTCCATCATCATCACCATCATCCTAAATAAGATTTGATTTGATGAAGAACTAAATAAGATTATATGTTTTTGTATAAGATAGAAGTAAAAGATATAATA
>LPNX011089009.1:61428-93425 GCA_001517045.1 Pseudotsuga menziesii
TTGCCTTATCCTACCCTATTCAGCATGCTAAACAGATGTTTTCCCTTCACTCTATTCCTCAAGTCACCAAGGTATGATTGGTTATTGTCTTATTTTATTAATACTTACGATTGTGGTAATTAAGGCTTTATATCTCTCAATATGCTAACATATGATGGTTTATAAAGGTATTTTGAGATATAGGGACTGCATGTATAGCGGGCTGAACATGCTAAGAAAAGGATGGGAATTCATTGCTCAAGCTGATCGCCATCCATCCTACCATTGCCCAAATAATGTGGTCCCAGTATATTGTTCTAGGCAAAGATGTACAAAGATAGCTGCAATAGAATGCGACAGATTTTGAGGTCAACAGTGCACGGCTACTCGTGTATAGCTGTGATATGAGGATATCATTATTTCTGGGTTAATTAATAGTTTCCCTATATTTCCTATCTTCCATCCTGCCATGGTTGTAACAGCTGTTGTAATTTAGGGCGCCTGAAGATCACAGATCTTCATGGCTGCCCAATAATAGGGATAGGATGTTATGATTTACATTGTATAAATACGGAGAACTGTTTTGAGCTAGGGGTTGAACCCCTAACCAATTCATTGTATTAGTTGTGACTGAGAGTTGTGTAATTGATCTGCCTTTTTAATACAAGGAGTTAGAGTCAGATCTAAGGGTTTTAACGTGTGTTATATCCAACATCTCTGTGTGAAGGTTGGGTCCGCCTTCCCATAGGGATTGCTGAGTTAAATTAGGCATTTTAATTATTCTATCGAGTGATGTTATGTTAATTTTATTTCTTCATAGGAAGCTGTAACAGTTGTGGATTTACAGTGTGTTATTAACTGCATCTGTTGGAAATCTGTAGTGGCATGGTGTGACAGTCGACTGGGTAGGTAATTATTCCTTATGCAATTGCGTGATACTTGTAACAACTCTGTTCATCCTTAGATCTTTTAGTTGTTGTTTCCATGAATCCTTGCAGTTTGTTTCTTGCTTTTATGGTTGCAGAATTTCATTCCTATACTTTGAATTCATAGGATAGTTGGACTCAATTTCTGTACCCTGAATTCCTAGACTAGCTAAACTCGATTCATGTCTTTTGGATTTCTAGGATAATTAGATTAAGATAGTTGGGTAAATCATTAGATGATTTGGTAAACAGGATCTCATTTTCTGCAAGAGTAATCTAGATGTGATTTCATGAATCTTTCAATTTCTAGATTAAGAACAGTAGAAGGTAATTGTGACTGTATTCTTTAGAAGGTAAACTAGATTAAGTGGATTCTTGGGATGAGCATAGCTGAACAGAGAATAGGATTGTTCATTTACAACAACTCAGTGTTTAAGCATATATTGTGCATGTTATCCTTGAAATACAAGACTTCCCTAGGTTGAAAATAAATATTGCACACTCTGTATGTTAGTTGTAATTCACTTGCATATTGGGTGCCCAAAATTTTGGCGCTATTGCCGGGGAGGATAAATATTAAACACTATCATAGTTGCATCCTGTAATTATTTCTATTCAGTATCTTTTAGTTTTTCGGTGGAATTATTTGGGTTGTATGAATACAAGAAGGGTAAAGCGTGATCATCTTAAAAATCCCAAAACCTCACAAAATACTAACAGTGCAGGTGGTCGAGGTCGTGGTCGAGGTCCATAATTGGGCAGAAGAACATTTATTGACGATCTGGTTAACATAACTGATTCTTCTACCAGGGGTCGCTATCAGGAAACACCTATCAGAAGAAGCCCTACCAATCCTGGGGTGCCAATGTCAGGATCCACAGTGGAGAACACACGAGCAGCTGCAACACCCTCAAATACCCCTACAGAAGAGGACAAATTTAGTACAGCAGGATCTGCTGATCGAGGTCCAATCTATCACATTAATGGAAAGGTTGTAACTGAAGAGGAGTGGACACAGTTCCATAAGAAATTTGTTGATCAGTGGAAGGATGAAGAGAAGAACGAAGAGGAGAAAACAAAAGAAGGAATGAGTAATAGACATCAATATGACGAGGAAGAGGCAATGGGAGAAAACCATCATCATGAAGATCATTCTCTGCCTGAAGGGACAGTTGCTACACTTCAGTTCCCAATTCAACAACCGGAAGGGACAACCCCTATGAAAAATATATAGCCATCGGTGTTGCCTCGCTTTCATGGAAAAGAGGTAGAGGATCCAGATGAATTTCTTTTCGAATTTGATATCCTCTGTCATAGATATGACTACATCACCAATGCACAAAAGTTGAAGCTCTTCCCTTCCACTCTGAAGGACAATGCATTACTCTGGTTCATGAGCCTAGGAGGCGGAACTGTTACTAATTGGGACAGGATGAAACAGGTGTTCCTGGAGAAATATCAGGAATATTGCAACACCAAGGACAAGAGAGAAGAACTGTTTAAAATGGTGCAAAAGGAGGATGAAAGTCTGGAAGATTTTGTTGAGAGGATTTTATACAATGTGCAAAGAGCTGGACAGACGAAAATGGAGTTAGATGTGCTCAAGATAATCCTGCTTCATGGGATTAGGGATGATTGCCTAGATATGTTAAACCTTTTAGGAAAGGGGGATATCTCCAAGGAGTCTTTCGAGAAAATTGTGGAATTATGTAAAAGGTACTTCAAGGGATCTTCCAGGAATAACAGGAGGGACAAACGGGACAAGCTAGAACATGATGTATTCGATAGAACTCAGAAGTCATCTAATGGAGGAGCCACCCGCGTAGAGATAGGAAACCTCCTTGAAAATTTCAAAATAGAAATGATGAGCTCTATCTCCTCGAAAATTGACATCTTGAGGGCAAGGAAAAAATAGGTAGTAGAGGATCTCACACTAGGTGTGTTCTGTCCTCCATGTAGAAAGAACCACCCTTTGAAGGAGTGCCCGCTCGAAAAGGTAGAAGTGTGTCAGCTGTGTGAGCTGAACCATGACACAAAAGAATGCCCATCACTTCCCCAAGTGAAGGCTATTCTGCAGGCGTCAACTCCAGAGGTGGAACTGGCCTACTTCATTGCACAAAAGAAGCCCTGGTAGCCTCGAAATAAAGGTATGACTCCAGACTCGTTTCCATTTTTGAATAACATGAATAATTGGAATAATATGCAGAACATGAATACACAATTTCCTTCATCTTATTCTCAATGCAACCCCTCTCAACCTTCAATGAAAAATTATAACTCCTAGAATCCCTAGGTACAACCACCACAACCACCACACCAACCAACTTCTTGGTCTCCTGGATGGAGGAATTTCCATCTAGGGAACCAGTTTCCTTAACAAATTCCACATCAATAACAACCATACCCTCCTCAATATCCTCAATATTCCTCATTAGTAGTCGCAGCTGCAGTTGCAGAACAATGCTGCCCCTAATATGCCAATACGACCTCAGCTGCCTGCTTAACCTAATCCTAACCCAAATAATAAAACAATCCATCAATTTCAGACTGTCAACATGCTTGCCTACTCCCTTTCTCCTGTGCCTTGTAACGATATTCACTTACGATCAGGAAAGGTAGTAGAGCCTGTAATAATTGAAGATGTTCCGTCCCCTGTACATGAAGAAGGGTCCACATCATCTATCTAATACGACCCCCATCATTGAAGATGTTGAACATCTGACTAATGGGTCGGCTGAAACACAGAATGATATATCTAGCGACACACAACCTACCCAGCTGATTAGGAAACCACCGTACCCCGAGAGATTAATGCTACCAAAGGTAGTGGGACAACCTCAGTTTAACCTCTTAGGAGAGTTAAAGAATCTTTATGTTAAAATTCCCCTCCTTCAAGCTCTTCAAGATGTACCTATCTATGCTAGAACTGTTTGGGATTTGTGTAGAAGGAAACCAGGAAGGAAACTTGTTATACCAAAATCCTGTCACCATCATGTGATAAGACATTTGACATACCTACTTGCCCTGAATCCCAGCTTCTGGAGTGGAAACTCATATCATTTGTCAATCTTTTCATGCAAATTCCCAGCACCACGCTTGACCCTTTATCCATAAGCGGTACCCTTATTCACACTGCCCATCCCATGTTTCCCATAAGTGGTGCCACTGCTTATGGCCCTTGGTCCATAAGCAATTATTATCAGAACCGCTCTGTCAGTGAAGGAGAAACGTGGTACCCTGGGTAAAAAGGGAAAAAGAGAAGCTTCTCGAGGCTTCTAGATGATAAGCCTCGAGATATCCCTTATCCCTACTGTTGTTGGTTAGTTGAGCTCGAGATCCCTCATCCTAGGATCTTAGAGGCCACCTCACCCACTTATCTCTCAACCATCCCTATCCATTTAGCCTTATAAATACAAGCTTATGGCCATGGTTTAGGGGGAGAATTCTTAAAGTATTGTTATGTTGTTGGATTGATCACTTGGTCCATACCATTGGAGAGCATATAGAGAGCTAGAGTCAGAGATTATGGGGATGAGAATTCTTGGTTTCATGGAGATGCATGTCAACACTAAGGCTTAGTTGTAAACTTCTTCATATTTCTTTATTGCAAGTTGATTTCTGTCCCACATATATTGTTGATGTTTGATTTCACATGTATGTTGTTGGATTCCTTAGTCACTGACATAGATTAGTAGATTATATTCTGGTTTCTTTGATCTATTTT
The DNA here is from genome assembly GCA_001517045.1 of Pseudotsuga menziesii. Taxonomy (NCBI): domain Eukaryota; kingdom Viridiplantae; phylum Streptophyta; class Pinopsida; order Pinales; family Pinaceae; genus Pseudotsuga; species Pseudotsuga menziesii. The sequence goes on from LPNX011089009.1 coordinate 66,058, forward strand.
GTGTTGAGCTGATTGTAGGTACACAGGGTGACTATCAAAGCATTGCATTCCAGGTATCTATGGCGTTTAGGGTTAGTCTTCAACCTCTCTCCTCTATTTGTTCTGGATCTAAACCATTCAGACCAGTGGAACACCTTGTTGTCTGCAGGAGGTGAAATATTCCAGCTAACAAATTTGGTGACTCCGTTGGGGATTGGATATATGTATCAGTTATTCTGATCTTCCTCAGTTCTTCAAATCTTGTCCAAATCCAGGCTCCTTCTCCAACTCTCTTCAGTCAGATCTGCTATCCGACTCAGTGAATTTTGGTTTGAAACTTCCAGATCTGTCTAGATCTAAATTTTTTTCGACCTTTTATGCTCTTTCTCACTCTCAATCTATCAGTTTTTACCTTGATCTGTCGTTCTCCTTGATGTTTTGGATTTACACAGGGAACCGCACATGTTCTGTTGGAAAGGAGCGGTGCCACCGCCTAAGTCCAGTTAGCAATACGAAGTGCCACCGCCTGAATCCAGTGAGCAAGGAGTGGTTCTACCTCAAAACCGCCTATCAGCAGCTTCATCTGCGTGGTGCCAGGTAGGCCCTGTTCCAGAGTTTGTATTTTCATTTTTTGTGTGTTTTTGGATTACTTTTTGATGAAAATGAAGTGTGTTTTTGAAAAAAAAATGCTCCCTCATGGCCATGAGGGGCCATGAATTGTGTATTATGCAGTCTCTTTGATTGTTGTATTCCCTCTGCATTCAAAGAGAGTTTGTGTTTCTTGCATTAGATTTTACATTATTTTCTTTGATTGAAACCTCTTGCTCTTTTCTGTAGATATTATTCATTGGAATTGGAAATATACATTTCATTTTCATGTGTAGGATTTGGTTTGTTTTGGACTTGGAATGCATGTGTGATCCATGTTGTTTTGAGTCTTTCTTTCCTTGGGGTGATTCTTGTTTCCTTTTGCATGCTGATTTTTTCAGTGCTTGGTAGGAGAGATTGGTTCTTCATTTCCTTGTCTATTTCAAAGAGAAGTTTTAGTTTTCTCTCTCTTTTGCTTTATTTGCAAGTTTGTTGAACAATTTTCTTCTTGTTTTGTGCATGATTGTTTGAAATTCTAGATCTTACTTTCATCAAGAAGAAATATTTGTTTTCAGCTTTGCGTACATTAGAGTTAGATTTGTTTGGAAACATTAGTGAAGTCATCTTTCCATTGAGTTTTTATGTGTCTTTTTCAAGCATGAAAAGATAGGAAACATTTCTGGTTTATTTATGTTAAATGTTCTCTAGATCTCTTTTTTATTTGCTTTGAAGATTGTTTGGGGTGCATTGATATTTCACTTTTCGTTCGGAAAGGTAGAACTGCATTTGCATTTGGGTGTGCATTTTTGGGAAGAAAAGTAAATCTCTCTCCCTCTTTTAGGTAGAATTTCATTGAAGAGTAAAACTTGCATTATCATATAGATCAGTGTCCATCTTCTTTAATTTCAAGTTTTCATGCCATGGTTCCACCTAAACGTACAAGATAAAATTAACGGTAGTGTTAGGTTAAAACTTTTAGCAATTTGAGTCATAAGTTAGAGACATGTCCGGGTGTCGTTAAGCGTAGGAGCTGTTGTTACTTGTCCACATTACATCCCAGGACTCGTGCGGTTCTTCCACATACCGTCGGTATATCGAATGGCCTTTCACGTACCCTTGAGGTATATAGAAAGTTACTTCATGTACTTGATTGTATATTAGAAGGCCCCTTGTGTATGGTTATGCATTAGACAACACTACTACCGATTTGAGCTCCCTCGTACCTTGCGTATATCAAGAGACCCTTTTAGGAATCCTCAAACCATCTGAGTTATCCTTTTGGCCTGTCCTGTGAGGTTCCTGACTCTTATCCACTCCTTTCACATGTTTGCTTGTTGCTTTTATTTTGAGTAGTAATTTCTTGTGCATGGTAGTTAGGGGGTTATTAGAGAGCTTAGAGATGGCATCCTCATCTGGGACTACCACTCAAGAGGTCCCTTTCCAAGGTGTTCCTTTTGTATTCCCTTCAAGTGAAGGTATTGGTCCTCCCTTTATTGCCACTCTAAATCTTCCTGGATTAACTATAGGATTACCGGTTTGGATTTTTAATTCGATAATTCTTGTTACACCTAATGTCTCAAATGTCACCTCTCCTGTGGGAGAGGATCGACCTTAACCTAATCCCTCTCCTTCTTCACCGGTTGTGGCTTCATCTCTTTCTTCTTCTTCGCTTGACCAAATCTCTATGGTTAGTAGTCATGTGGATAAGAAGAAGAAGAAAGGGAAGGGTAAAAAGAATAAAGATAAGAAAGAGAAAAAGCAGCAACCATCTGCTCTTGATGGTGCTCGTTCCAAGAGAACATTCGAAAAACCCAAGTTCCCTTGTAAGCTTTGAAAGGGGGACCACCTTCTTAAGGAGTGTCTCGGTCTCTCCCGTGTACAAGAAGAGTGGTCTAAAAAGTCCAAACCATCTGTGTCATCAACCTCTAATCATCGTGTTGATGATACTCCCTCAACCAGTGACCCATTGGTAAAAGGTCGTAAGGGTAAAGTCACGTATCCTTGTTTGATATGCAAGGCTATGCATCGTACTTTTCTTTGTCCAAGCATGGATGAAGCTTCACGTTGGTTGGAAAATATTACTGATCATCAACAAGTTATTCCAACAAGTGATAGTAAGTTATCCCTCGAACCCCCACTGGTTGACCAAGTGGTCGATTCGGATTTATCTATGGTTGATCCCACTCTTCCTTTGGAGAGTGAAGTTAAAGTGGTCGAGTCGGTATCATTTCCACCCGATCCCGCTCTTTCATCAAAGAGTGTTAAGACTGAAGTAGTATCTTTCACCAAATATTCGTCTTGTTCTTCTCTTCCAGTAGACAATGAACCAAAACCTGCCGAAGTTTTTATGCTTTATTCTGATTGTTCTCGACAAGAGGAAATTTTGTCTGTTTCGACAGAACCCTCTCCAAGTACTAAGGTTATTTCCTTTGACTAGAGTAACCTAACAAAGTCTTGTCTTCATTCAAGTGTTCCTTTCTAGATAGTTTTGAATGTTATTGCTAGGAGGATACTTCGCACTATTGTTGACGAAGGGGCTTCTGTTAGTATTCTATCCTCAACTGCTTGGCAAGCTTTAGGTTCTCCTTAGCTTGTGCCAGCCACCGATCAGATACTAGCTTTTAATCGAAGGCCTACTACACCTTTAGGGACCCCCCCTTATTTGCCTATTACATTAGGAGGGAAAACTGTTTTATTGATGTTATGGTGGTCCAAGGTCCTTTAGATTTCAATATGCTCCTTGGACGTGATTATGTTTATGCCATGAAAAATGTTGTGTCCACACTCTTTAGAGTTATGCATTTTCCCCATGATGGGAATATTGTGACTATTGATCAACCGTCCTTTGTTACACCTGACCATTGCATTAATCCTGGTAATCAGACTACCCTGAATGTGCCGCATGTTTTTGTGGTTCCTTCCCCTTCTTCTAGTTAGCTTCTTCCCATCGTAGGTGAAATGGGGGGCATGGCTCTAGTCTACGGACTTCATAATGGAGCTAATCCGCTAGCTTTAATGTAATGGGGGAAACCTACCAACCTCTGGATGTCATGTTTGTAGGAGCAGGTTGTAGAGCCTAGTTTACTTTTGGTTTCAAGCTCGTTAAAAAATAAAACCACTCCTTAAGCATAGTTTACCTTTTGGTTTCAAGCTTGCATAAAAATGAAACCATGTCTAGAGCATAGTTTACCTTTTGGTTTCAATCTTGCATAAAAATGAAACCATGTTGAGAGCATAGTTTACCTTTTGGTTTCAAGCTTGCATAAAAATGAAACCATGTCTAGAGAATAGTTTACTTTTGGTTTCAAGATCGTTAAAAAATAAAACCACTCCTTAAGCATAGTTTACCTTTTGGTTTCAAGCTTGCATAAAAATGAAACCATGTCTAGAGCATAGTTTACCTTTTGGTTTCAACCTTGCATAAAAATAAAACCATGTTGAGAGCATAGTTTACCTTTTGGTTTCAAGCTTGCATAAAAATGAAATCATGTGCTAAGCAAAGTTCCCATTCTATGTCAAGCTCATTAAAAAATGAAATGGATCTCCTCAAGCATAGTTTACCTTTTGGTTTCAATCTTGCATAAAAATGAAATCATTCTTGAGAATAGTTCATTTCCTATTTCAAGCTCGTTAAAAAATGAAGTAGGTTTCCTTAAGCATAGTTTACCTTTTGGTTTCAAGCTTGCATAAAAATGAAATCATGTTCCAAGCATAGTTACCTTCTATTTCAAGCTTATGTAAAAATGAAACAGATCCCCTTCCCTTGAGTCAAGTCTTCACTTTAGTGTTAGAACTTGAACCTTATTTTCACCTGCCCGATTCTCATTCTTCCTACCCCCCTGGCAAACATTTTCACATTAGTAACCAGGTTTTTAGGTTGGGTATGGAAGAAGAATCATCCGATGAAATGAAGCTTGGGGACATGTCGAGCTGCTAGCAACCATGCTATGGGTAAGCTTCACTAGCAATCATGCTGGGGGCAAGATTCTGAACTCTGTATATCATGTTAATGGGATTTTTCAAGCATAGTTTACCCATTGGTTTCAAGCTTGCGTAAAAATGAAACCAATCCTTGAGCATTCTTTTAACTGATCTTCGAGCTCGTTAAAAACAATAAGATTGTGTTGAGCTTACTTTTCATTTTTCATGCTCTGGTTAAAACATGAAATTTGGTTTGAGCTTAGTTTATTACTTTTTCGTGCTCTGGATTCAAACATGAAAAAATCTAATGGAGTCCTCTTTAAAATATTTTTAGGCTCCATAAATACGAAAAGATTGTCGAGCGATCTTGTCTTCTTCACGCTCGTTAAAGTATTAGAAGAGTCGTCCATCCGACAGTAGGTTATCTCTTTTTCGGTTCGGACAGGACTATTTACGAAAAAGGAACACTCCAGCTAATCATGACTAGAAGAGTTCTCTAAGGTATGATTTTATACTTTTTCAGGCCTTAGAGACTAAATCATACGAAAAAGGACACCTTTGGAGTCTTCTTCCGTATTCGTTCAGACTCTCTAAACATGAACGATACCGAGTTTTCTTTCAGTGGACTCGTTAAATCAAACATTGAGAGACCTGTTTTGGGAATGAACCCCTCCTCTCTCAGGTTCGTAAAACATATGAGTCTAGAATTGTCTTCCGACAAGCTATATCGAGTGTTTGTTACCCTCTTTGAACTCATAAAATCGAAAAGAAGCACTCATCAATCATGATGGGGGAAATGGGAAGGGAATCATTTTGCAAATAATGGCAGTTGTTTGTTGTTACCTTTGAACATGGCACTTGTCTACACAATCATGTCAGTCAATTAGGTATTCAGCTAATCTCCGTGATGATCCACTTTCATGAGTCATGTCAATCCTTTGAGTCTTTCAAAAGAATGCATTGTCCACTGTCACATTGTGTGTCTATCCCGTTGTAGTCATGCTGCCAAGTCTTTTTTCGTGCCACCTGATGTTCAGAGGAGATTTGAAAAAGTTTTACCTCTGCAGTCTACACAGTCTGTGTTAGTATCTTTGAGTCATTCATATGGTTACTACATTCCCTAATTCCAGAACTATGTTCCAAGTTTCGTGTCGTCGATGTGGGACTCATCATGGCCCTCCTTCGATGAGACTATTCCCATCGACATCGGCTCATTATTCGGGAAATAGTCTTAGAAACAATATTTAGTACCTTGAGATATGTATGCCTTGATGACAGATTCTCTTGCTCTCGACATAGGTTCACATCATTGACCTTTGATCGAGAGAATCAACTGGGTGTTCGACATCAAGACATCTATTCACACTCAGTAGATTGTACTGGGGTACCTTGGGAATCATTGACATTAATGGTGATCTCCCTTGCACTTGTTAATGGTTCACATCATTGACCGGTAATCATGTGGTTTCTACCATGTTCAACTTCATATCGTTGTAATCACATGGATAGAATCATGCTTTGTGGAAGACGAGACGAAGACCCTGGGTGTTAGTTTAAAGCGCTCATTGATTTTCCCCAGGTTGCGATGGAGTTTTGTATATCTAGCATGGATTCACATTTGTATGGTCGTGTCTATGCTCAAATTTGCATCTGTATGACATAGATCTACATTGTATGTCTAGTATCTATGTCCAAGTTTGAGTCCTCTATCACATGGATCTACGCTGTATTCTAGTAGCCATGCTTGTTTATTCCTCTCATGGATCTGCCTTGTATTGGTCTGCAGCCATGAGTTTGGTTACTTGTGTCTATGAGTCAACATACTGATGTACTAAAGATGCCTACTTGACGACATGCTTCGATCGAGCCAACATTTTCATCTCATGGCGATGGCTTGTTCTCTCAAAGCTCTCGTTTATTGTATCCCTTTAAGACTCATGCTTTGGGGGGCATCCTGTTATACCAAAATCCTGTCACCATCATGTGATAAGACAATTGACATACCTACTTGCCCTAAATCCCTTTGTCAATATTTTCATACAAATTCCCAGCACTACGCTTGACCCTTTATCCATAAGCGACACCCTTGTTCGCACCGCCCATCCCTTGTTGCCCATAAGTGGTGCCACCACTTATGGCCCTTGGTCCATAATCAGTTATTACCAGAACCACTTTGTCAATGAAGGAGAAACACAGTACCTTGGGTAAAAAGGGAAAAATAGAAGCTTCTCAAGGCTTCTAGATGATAAGCCTCAAGATATCCCTTATCCCTACTGTTGTGGGTTAGTTGAGCTCGAGATCCCTCATCCTAGGATCTTAGAGGCCACCTCACCCACTTATCTCTCAACCATCCCTATCCATTTAACCTTATAAATACAAGCTTATGGCCATGGTTTAGGGGGAGAACTCTTAAGGTATTGTTATGTTGTTGGATTGATCACTTAGTCCATACCATTGGAGAGCATAGAGAGAGCTAGAGTCGGAGCTTATGGGGATGAGAATGCTTGGTTTCATGGAGATGCATGTCAACACTAAGGCTTGGTTGTAAACTTCTTCATATTTCTTTAATGCAAGTTGATTTCTGTCCCACATATATTGTTGATGTTTGATTTCACATGTATGTTGTTGGATTCCTTAGTCACTAACATAGATTAGTAGATTATATTCTAGTTGCTTTGATCTGTTTCGTGTTGAGTTGATTGCAGGTACACAAGGTGACTATCAAAGCATTGCATTCCAGGTATCTACAGTGTATAGGGAGAGTCTTCAACCGCTATCCTCTATTTTTTCTAGATATGAACCATTCAGACCAGTGGAACACCTTGCTATCCGCAGGAGGTGAAATATTCCAACTAACAAAACCTAGAGATCCTCCCACTGGAGCAGCATTAGATGCTATGACAGTTGAACCCGAAGATGAAAGAGCCATGGAAATAGAAGAAAACACTAAGATGGTGACCATTAAATTCTCACCTAAATGGGGAGGAACCTTGATTGAGGAAGAACATCCCGAAGAACAAGAAAATGATGGAACTAGGGATATCCCTTCCACTTCAGCTATAAATCTAGAAACTCCAGCACCACAGAGAAAAAGGAGGAGGTCAAAGAATGAAATTAATTCATCTCCACCAATAAGAAGGAAAATAACCAGGTCAGTCGCAGCAACAGAAGCAGCAAGGGAAATATGGGAAACCTTAGAAGCACAAATTGAGTTCCCCATTCTTAAACCCAAACCAATTGATGCCCCACTGGGGCCAATTGAAGAAGAACCTCAAATTGAAGGACTTCTGTTCAAAAATAGGCTATTAAAAGAGGAAGTCCAAGCACTTAGAAAAGAATTGGAAAATTGGAATGAAGCGTGCAAAAAACAGAGTGAAAGGAAGCTGCACACACTGGTTGAAGCTGTAGTTCAATTGGAAGGATCAAATCCTACCGAGGTTGGCAATGAGGAAGAAAGAGTGGTCTGTCCTACCTGTGGAGAAATCTTTGATGAGTCAGGTTATAAGGTTATAATTCATGCCTTTACAACACAACATTCTGCACCTACAACTGTGGAGGGACAGGGACAACCTGATTTGAGAGATGATGGAAATCCCAAAGAGAAACTTCATGAGAAGGAAGTTGCAGATGAGTTGGATGCTGTCACACGAGAACCAACGTCTTTAAATATTCCTGATGAAGTTACCAATTTGAGAAGTGGTGAAATTCCCCAAGAGAAACTTCAGAAGAAGGAAGCTTCAGATGAGCAGGATGTTGCCACACTAGAACTAGCATCCTTGAATATTCCTGTCAAAATTGCCACTAACCCTGGGACAGAGGAACCAGAGGATGAAGTTGTTCCTAACTTTATGGATGAAGATTGCACTGAGACCCCAAAATCCTCTCATGACACAGAAATAATAGACATAGAACTACAACAGCAAAACAATGATGAGGTTTAATAGGATGCTGTCACACAAGAACCAACATCCTTGAATGTTCTTGTCCAAGTGGATGTCCAAGTGAGAGAAGAAGAACCAGGGACTGAAGGCACTCTGGAATTTAATGAAGAAATTTGAACTATGACCCCAGAATTGTATCAGAACACAGAGATACTAGAATTGGAATCACAACAACAGGGAGATGAAGAAGTAAATCAGGATGTTGTCACACAAGAACCAACATCCTTGAAAATTGCAGTAGAGACTCCTGGGATGCAACAAGAGGAAAAACCTGACATGGATGTCATTCTTGATATGGATTTGGGTGAGGATGAACAAGATCAATCACAACCCTCAGGTGATACTGAAATCCTTGAGGAACAACTGCATACTGAAGAAGACATCCAATCCCAGCAGCATGAGGAAAAAGAAGAACATGGCTCTATCACACAAGAACCAACAATCTTACATTCTCTGGCTGAAATAGCAGCTGATGATCAGATAGAGAATAAGATTAGAATTCAAGAGGAAGTTGCTCCACAAGAACCAACATCCTCACAGTCAGCTGCCAAAGTTGCCAATGAAGAACCTCAGAAAGAAAATGATGTTACACAAGAACCAACATCTCCGTAAGTGGTGGAAGTTGTTGCTGAAGAAATTATAGGAGGGGTTGCTGTTACACAAGAACCAACACTCCCAGAAATAGCTTCATATGTGTAGGATGTCCAATGTGGAATATCAGGTGATAAGGTGTTGACTGAATCCCTTCAAAATTTTATTGACCTGGATTCTGACAAGGATGAGTATCCTGAAGAAGAAGAAACTCTGCAACCCACAAGAGAAATCTCATTTTTGAGAATGGAGGTAAGAAAGTGGAAGAGCTAGGTGGAAGAATACCAAGAAGGGATGGTTTCCCTCACTGAGCATAAAAGGACCATCAGGGGATTGAAGGAGAAATGGGTAGAAGAATGCATGACCCAAAGATTTCGAGAGGAATAACTACAGAAGGAGCTAAGGGAGCTGAAAAAGTTCCAGTCTATGCAGAAGGAAAAAGACCAGATCTATGCTCTTTCTTAAGAAATCCTGGGCACTAGGATACCTTGCTCTTCTTACCCTGTATTTTTATTTGAACAATTTGTTTGGTTTAAGTTAAGGGCTGTGAAAGAAGGGAGATAATTTGAGATAACAACCTCAGCAAAATTCTTGGTAACATTTTTGAGAAGCAATTTTGAAGACCAGAATTTGCTGTGTGAATTGTATTTGCATGAGATGGCTTGTCCACTGGACCGCCATTCAAATCCTGTCCCTTTTTCAGGAGATGTTCAGTTGAGGGATTTTTCTTCTTTTGTGAGAAATCATGCTCAGTGGGAAAGGCCTTTTCAAACCTTTTCTCACAATGAATCCCAATCTAATCTGTGGGTCCGAAGTGAGCCTCAAAATCCTCGTATTTTTCTTGCTCAACATCAGAATTTACTCTCATGCCCTATCCAGACCTGGCATATAATGGAACTGCAGGAAGAAGTTATTTCTACTAGCATCATCTAGATCTCCATACATCAACAAATAGCTTTGGAAGGTAGTAAGCACAGGTGGCAGGTTGCCTCTCCTTCCCTCAGGAACAAAGACCCCTATTATTTTAGAAATTTTGAATAGGCACTTTCTAGGGTTGAGGGTTACGTTGGATGTATCAGGGAGTGTGGGGCCAAATGGTTGGGCCTGAAATTTAAATTTCCCCTCATTTTGTGGCCAAAAAAACCATACAGGATGGATTTCTCACTGACCAAGGCAGAGGAGCAGCAATGTTGGAGATATTGGGTTAACCATAGGGGGTTCATAGAAAAAGAAGGGACGTCTGAGTTCCCCTACAACTTCTCTTCTCTCCATGAACAGAGAATAGTGCAAGATTCAGATTTGGAATAATGGAGGTTGTTGCATGAGGACATGCAATAGGACAGTTGGGGGGAGATGTTGGGCCCAGAAATGGCCCCTTTTTTACCATCCTTATTCACCTCTTTTTGCCTTATCCTACCCTATTGAGCATGCTAAACATATGTTTTCCCTTCACTCTGTTCCTCAAGTCACCAAGGTAGGATTGGTTATTGTCTTATTTTATTAATACTTATGATTGTGGTAATTAAGGCTTTATATCTCTCAATATGCTAACATATCATCGATGGTTGATAAAGGTATTTTGAGATATAGAGACTACGGGCATAGCGGGCTGAACATGCTAAGAAAAGGATGGGCATTCATCGCTCAAGTTGATCGCCATCCATCCTACCATTTACCAAAGAATGCGGTCCCAGTATGTTATTCCAGGCAAAGCTGTACAAAGATAGCTGCAACAGAATGCAATATATTTGGAGGTCAACAGTGCGCTGCTGCTCGTGTATAGCTGTGATCTGAGGATATCATTATTTCTGGGTCAATTAACAGTTTCCCTATATTTCCTATCTTCCATCCTGCCACGGTTGTAACAAATATTGTAATTTAGGGCGCTTAAAGATCAGAGATATTCATGGCTGCCCAATAATAGGGATAGGATGTTATGATTTACATTGTATAAATATGGAGAACTATTCTAAGCCAGGGGTTGAACCCCTAACCAATTCATTGTATTAGTTGTGACTGAGAGTTGTGTAATTGATCTTCCTTTTTAATACAAGGAGTTACTTCAGATCTAAGGGTTTTAACGTGTGTTATATCCAGCATCTCTGTGTGAAGGCTGGGCCCGCCTTCCCATAGGGATTACTGAGTTAAATTAGGCATTTTAATTATTCTATCATGTGATGTTATGTTAATTTTATTTCTTCATAGGAAGATGTAACAGTTGTGGATTTACAGTGTGTTATTAATTGCATCTCTTGGAAATATTTAGTGGCATGGTGTGATAGTCGACTGAGTAGGTAATTATTCCTTATGCGATTGCGTGGTAGCTGTAACAGCTATGTTCATCCTTAGATCTTTTAGTTGTTGTTTCCATGAATCCTTGTAGTTTGTTTCTTGCTTTTATGGTTGCAGAATTTCATTCCTGTACTGTAAATTCATAGGATAGTTGGACTCAATTTCTGTACTTTGAATTCCTAGACTAGCTGAACTTGATTCATGGATTTTGGATTTCTAGGATAATCAGATTAAGATGGGTAAATCATTAGATGATTTGGTAAACAGGATCTCATTTTCTGTAAGAGTAATCTAGATGTGATTTCATGAATCTTTCAATTTCTAGATCAAGAACATCATAAGGTAATTGTGACTGTATTCTTTAGAAGGTAAACTAGAATAAGTGGATTCTTGGGATGAGCATAGCTGAACAGAGAATAGGATTGTTCATTTACAGCAACTCAGTGTTTAAGCATATATTGTGCATGTTATCCTTGAAATACAAGACTTCCCTGGGTTGACAATAAATATTGCACACTCTATATGTTAGCTGTAATTCACTTGCATATTGGGTGCCCAACAAAAGGCCTCATTGCTCTTTTATCTTTGTACATTTTTAATAAAATAATTAACCAAAAAAAAGATATATAAGATATAAAGTACAATTTTAATGTCATTATATTGTAAGTTTAGGTTTTAGTAAATAATAAATGGTTTCAAATTATGGGAATATGAAGTGAATAATCAGTTTTATTATCCTTGATATTGTAAGAGGGTTACACTTGTGATAAATCAAGCTTGCATGATGATTTAATGTATGGACTTGGGTACATGTGAACCTTGGCTTAGAGATGTTACTTTTCTTTGATTGATTTGATAATGAGTTGTTGATGGTAGCAATTGGATGAGGTCTCTTCATGGAATTTTGATGGATTCCATAACATGTTGTTAATAGATAACATATTGATCAGCTCTCTCCTTTTTAACAATGTTGGCATGCTTGGAATATTGTTTGTTTAGCATTGATGGAATTATTTAACACTTTGTGCATTTATTGAGTAGGAAGCCATCAACTTAGGGTCTCCCTCAGTTTTAAAGTGCTGATAATTATGCCTTGACGACATGAATGCCTATGGTTTATACTTTGCTATGTTTGGCATTACTCAGTTAAGATCTTCCTGAACGGTTCCAACAAGATTATTGATATACTTATGTGGGTTTGAAGTCTCCTAGCTAAAATGACTTAACATATATGAGTAAATTTCATACATAGTCCTTCAAATCACATTATGTTTAACATCCCTTTATGGAGAAGTAGCCTTGTGCACACTTAATAAGAGTTATTTGGGTGTATCCATCCTTGGTTGAACTCTATTTGACCACATGGAGGATTAATACTAGACCAACCTATCTCTTTGGAGTGGTATCACACTTGGAAGATGATGATTTCAAAATAACCTTTGGTTTTCCATGGACCACCCTCGCTTATAGCACATATTTTGATGCATTCACACATGTTTTTCTTAAAATGTTGGCACATGTTTCTAGGGTTCATTCTTCTTGTTCTCATGATTTGAATACCTTATTTCTAGGGTGCATTCTTCTTGTGCTTATTGTAGCAGGTATTTCTCCTTGCTATAGGGGCACGAATGGCTCCGTTATGTCTATAGGACAGAAGGGTAGGTTCCTGCTAGTGGGTAAATGCAGAAAATAAAAACGAAAACGAAAATGGACAGAACAGTAAACTAAGCTATGAACAGAAAGAAGAGAGAAGCAATGGTGAACCCCTCTGCAAACACAAGTTAGGGTTCCACCTCCAAAGACCTGCAAATAAATCCTAAGCTACAGTAAAACCCGCAAAACAATGTTAAACATAAAACCTGCAAATGGAAACAAGGGTTAGAAAGCAAAGAAAACAAATAAACAAGACATGAAAGACAAGTTATACCTTCTCTGGTGGAAATGGGCCACCATGCCCTAGTTTGTGGAAGCACCTCTCTTGGATGGGGAGCTTTGGCTCAATGGAAATGGAGGAGAGGGAGTGGGTGGCTTGAGAGGCAAAGGTGTCTCAAGGCATCCATGGGCAGCATAACAATATGCAAGGGAGAAGTTGTTTGAGAGTGACCCCCACCCTCCTTTTATAGCTTTTTCAAAGGGTTTTAGGGTTTTAAGCCCTTGGTCAGGGATTTAGCCCCTTTTTTTGGGCTTTTAGCCCCTTCCACCCTAACTTTAGCTCCTTTTAGGGTTTTAGCCCCTTTTTGCGGGTTTTAGCTCCTAGGAGACTATTTTGGGCTCCTTTTTGGGGTTTTTAAGCTCTTTTCTTCATCCTTTAGCTATTTTGAGGGTGTGGGGGTCTAATGGAGTGATATGAGGGTCGTGAGATGGTGTCCTTGGGTGGTGTAGGCCATTGAGAGCTGAGTGGGGGATTTTTGGGTTAACGCTTATGTTTCTAAGGTGCATTCCCTCATGCATTTCTGTACCTGATTTGTTAAAAAAAAATTCTTCCTTGAATCAAGGAATCTAAGAAACCACTTAGCTAGCACTGTAATTGCATGCCAGACCAATAAACCACATGGTAAGGCCATCCTAAATGTTGGATGTAAGAACTATCTATCCAACAATAGGTAAAACTGTCACTAGAGTCGCATGAAGTTTTGAAGGGTTTCTCACTTAATGGTTGAGTGTGGGTTTCCATGGAAAACAAAGGGAAAAGAAAAAGTAACCCATATATTTAAGGGAAGTAGGAATTTAAAAAACAATAACGATGTCAATGATGAGTGAATGATTTGTTTGCATAAGAACCTAATAAAAATATAAAAATGAGGACCACTCAAGGCGGACATGAAAATAAGTTTGGATCGCGTTTATATTTATCTCTTATGTTACAAATGCAGAGCTTTTAGTATTTGTTCGCGCATTCTTTTCTTTCTTTGATTTGAATCACCAGAATGAAGGGGAAGAAAGGCTCATATACCTTGGATTTTTCCAGGATGCCGCTCAAAAGGCCACAACTTGTCTTTCTAGAGTCTACGGGTATTCCAGAGAGAAATCGAGGCCTTTAAAACAAGGGGTTTATGCCATGGACGGAGTTGTTAAGATTTTTGTCATGCCCGTCTACTAAAAGGTCGAGGGAAATCCTTTCGAGATTTTGCAATTCACAAAAAAAAATTGGGTAATGTGATTGATCAGCTTGACAGTTGTGTGCCCCAAACTCTGAAATCATGAACTTGTGAAATTTATCGCACGACAAAAAGGGCACCAGAAGTTGCCAAGTCCATCGTAACCGATGTTGGACAAGTTGCAGTAGTGGAAAAGACCAAGGAAATGGCAAAGACTTTGCATTCCAAATCTTAACCCTCTGCCAAGAACTTGTATAACAAGTATGAACCTGTTGCAGAGAAATGGTACATGTTGGCATGGTACAAGATTCGTGGGTTTCCTTTTGTTCCCCAGCTTGTAGAGGCGCTTATTCTTCCCAGTGTTTATTATGTTGAGAAGTATAATTATGGGGTTCAGTATTTGTCTGAGGCGGATTACCGAGTAGCGGCATGCCTCCCTGTTGTACCTCTTGAGAAGATTAAAAGCCCAATCTACAAGGAATTGGAAAGGAAGGAAGGCAAGCAGATCGAAATAAATCATGAAATTGAAGATAAAGGAGATACTTTTGAATTCCACTGATATGGTTATGTTTGATTTGCAGTGCTTCCTACTATGAAGCCAAATTTTGAGGGATGTATTTGGAATTGAAGTTGATAGGTGCTGTAATTTCTTTTGGTAATTTCTGACTATTCTATTGTGCATTGGCTAGTGATTCCTATGACTATTGTACAATGTGGGTGGTTTAATACTATACGTTCTAAATGTTGCAAATTTCTTCTAAAATTTTTTATTTTCTTTCTTATTGATCGTTTCCACCCTTTACATCACTCTTTCCGCAGGGATCATCAAGGTTCCAGAGTTTTTTACCTACAAATGGATATTTTCCTCTCATTTACTGCCACTGTCAGGTGAGTTTTCATATTCATCCATTATTTTTTCCCTCAAAATTCTGATACAATTCGTGGCTTGTGTTTTCATGGGTACGGGTTTATTCATTATTCTCGTCAATATAGATTTGTCAAGTTTTCTGTGAGGGATTGTGATATTTTCTCAACTCACTACTTTTTCGGCCAGGGTTTGAGCGATATGCCCAAGCCCTCTTTCTTCTATGGTTATTTTTTATGTATAGATATTAAATCTTTATGTTTAAATCAGGGTTTATGCAATTTTTAGTCAGAAGTTTTCCTGGGTAAGGGTTTATTCATTATTCTCTTCAATATATATTTGTCAAATTTTCTATGCCTGGATCCCGTCCTGACTGCCTCAGTATTGGCCTCATTGACCTACCCTAAGGACTGGTACCTTCTCTGAGCACCGTACCAAACCAGACCTGAGAGTATTGACTTGACTATCGGCAGTTGAGACTCGCTCATTAATCCATGGGTTTAACCAACGTAACCTTCCATGGGTGCAGAATTGGAATTTGACGAGCATTTGCCCATTTGTGAACATTTTTCCTATCAAATAGGGGTAAAAATTGGCCAAAGCCGTTTTGTTAAATGTTTAAAATCTTTGGTTGAACATTAAAACGATAGTTTAATATTTCATAAAAACTTCATTATGCCTATATACAGTGTTGGAATCCAAAAGGTTCAAGTCCAAGTCATCAGTGTCCACCTGGCAGGCTTGCACGGTGGCACCATCCACGTGAAGTTTGCAATATTAAATGCCCATTACAATTTTCCATGGCCCAGCCCATCTGTTAATGGATTATGGAAGTGAATGCCATTGAATGTCGCTGTGTGAACAATGAATTCAACATTTTGGTATTTGGTGTATATCCCATGGTATTTTTTGGGATACGAGATAGGCGATGACTAGAAGGAACTTAAAGTGGAGTTTTTCAGCCCGACTGAATATTGGACGAATGCATTACTCATGGGAAATGGTTGTTTGGGAGGCATGGTGTGGGGTGGAGTCCAATCCGATTGATTGCAACTCAATGGTACATTTTATTGCTATTTATATCACTTCTGTTTTTCAGATTTCTCATTTGAAATTGCATATGAATGATTACTTTGTTTTTCCATTCTCCTAGTCATGGATTATTGTTGTTTCTTCCCCCCAAATGCAAAAGAAATAGGCGAAATTGAAATCAAAACCATTGGTGGGTGTCATTGGTGGTATGTGTCATAAATTACTATTGTTTATTCCCTGCCAAAAGAAGACAAATACAGATGACATTGAAATCAAAACCATTGTTGGGTGTTAATGGTGGTTTGTGTCATAGAGTACTGTTGTCTCTTTCATCCCAAAAATCAGGAAAAACCAGATAACATTGAAATCAAAACCATTGGTGGTGTCATTGGTGGCTTGTGGATCAGTGAAAGTTGATATCGCACTCACCATCATTCGAATCTCTCTAAAGACATGCTTGTATTGTGTTTATGCCAATGCTAGTAAAAGAGATTTGGATTGGGTATTATTATAATTTTGGGGCGAATTTGTCTGAAACCAAGACATTCTTTTATTTGTGTTTGTGCCAGTTCCAGTGAAATGTATTGGGTCTTGGCATAAGTTTGGGGAGACTTTTCTTGAAAAATCAAACAACTTCTTAGCTAAAAGAAGCTTGAGGAGTTGAATGTTGCAAATTAGGTTTTCTTATTAGCACTATTTTTCAGAATGGAAGTCAGAAATATCAGGAAAAAAACATTGTGGTAGACACCTGAGCAAATATAAGCTAGATAGAGTCAACCATTGTTTAAACAACTAACAAAACAGACTTAGAACTTGCAACCAATTTTGAAGATAAAATCTCACATCTACTAGCTTGACTGTAATTTGTCTTTAGAAATGTTGATAGTATCAACAAAGCCATTGCTGAAAGCAATTCCCTTGGGAATGACAAATCAAGGTCTGAATGCATTTATCTAACAAGGTATAATTCTCAATATTTCAGCATTTTCCAAAGTTAGAATTGATTAATCAAAAGAAAGATTGGAATTTCTTTAAGAGTTTTTTCAAAATTATTTTCAGACAATTTAATTCTTGTAGAGCTGTTTGTTTAATTTGCAAGTGGGGAAACTTGAACCTTGGTGGATGCCTTCACCACCTGGAAGCCCCCTATGACTTCATTTAGTTTTTGAATTGGATTTCTATATCTGGATCAGATTTTCTTATAAATTAGTCTTGTCTTACTCAAACATGTCTACATTGCATTGAAAATGACAATTATTTTTAAACAATCCTTTAGACAAACTCTGAACATACTATACATATGCTTCATTTTCCAAGTATGGAATTCATAGCTACTGTTGGTATAGGCTGGCATAGTTCATTCTCTATTACCTTGTCTTGCAATGGCTTTCATTTTAAGAATTTCACACTGTAGGATTTTTCTATTCATCTATACAAGTCGCCTGGTACTTGCTTTAATCTTGACATTCATATCAACCTACCTAGTACAAAAGTTTTTAGGGTAGAGAGAATAACTTACAAACCTGATCTCATCACATTTTTCATGTTTGCTAGTTGAAACCCATTTGAAGCAAGGTATGATATGTGTGTCTCATCGATTGTATATTTGTAATTTATATTTTATTAAAAAAAAAACACTATTTGTTATTCGGAGATGGTATGGAAATTACATGCAACATGTGCATATTGCAATTGTAGAATTAATGGATATTTTATTTCTGCCCTTATAAAAAATAATCCTCGGTCCTGCTCTTTTTTTCTTTCTTTCTTTTTTAAATCAACCCACCCCATTGGAAAGGTTATACAATATATTTTGTTCTTTCTTCTTTTTAATCTCAATCCACCCACTCAACCCACTTTATTGGAAAAGGTTCTTCCACAATCCTCTTTTTTTATTATTTCTTCCACATTAAATTTCTTCCACAGGAAATAGCTGAATACTAGACGAATGCATCTTGCTCTTGAGGTTTGTGAAATTGGTAGGCATTGTTGAAGTTCTTTATCCTAAACAAATAGTCTGATGTAATTACACATTATAGGAGGTATGTATAGTGAAAGGATGTCTTTCCTTGCCATACTATAGTTACCAGCCAATACCAAG
Source organism: Pseudotsuga menziesii (assembly GCA_001517045.1). NCBI lineage: Eukaryota > Viridiplantae > Streptophyta > Pinopsida > Pinales > Pinaceae > Pseudotsuga > Pseudotsuga menziesii. The sequence goes on from LPNX011089009.1 coordinate 84,466, forward strand.
TGTTGACTCTTTCACCAACTAGTGATTCACTTATTCTTTGTAACTGGTTATAAGTTTTGTGAAGATTCCAACTCTGAGATAAATTATATCAGACCTTATTTTTCCAAATATTATTGTGGTGAATGTCTTTTAAATATGCAATGCTTTCATTATATATATGGTGGATCTTTCTCTTGAGGTTTGTGAAATCGGTAAACATTGTTGAAGTTCTTTATCTCAGTTTGAAGCAAATACAAATTATATGAGGCCTGTATAGTGAATGGGTGTTTTTCCTTGCCATACTATAGTTACTAGCCAATACCCAATGCTCACTCTTTCACCAACAAGTGATCCATGTTTCTCTGTAAGTGGTTATCATTTTTGAAAAGATTCTAGCTCTAAAATAAGTTATATTAGGCTTTATTTTGCCAAATATTATTGTGGTGAATGTATTTTAAATCTATAGTAATTTCAGTATATATATGGAGGATATTACTCTTGATAATTGGTAAGAATTGTTGAAGTTCTTTATTTCAGAAAAACAATCCGAAGAAAATACACATTATAAGATGTTTGTATAGTGAAAGGGTGTCCCCCCCAACATACTATAATTACCAGCCAATACTAGGTGTTCACTCTTTCACCAACTAGTGATCTACGTATTCTCTATAAGCAGTTATCATTTTTGTGAAGATTCCAGCTGTGAGATAAATTATATTAGACCTTATTTTTCCAAATATTATTGTGGTGAATGGATTTTAAATCTACAGTACTTTCATTATATATATGATGGATGTTTCTCTTAAGATTTGTGAAATTGGTAAACATTGTTGAAGTTATTTATCCCAGTTTGAAGAAAATACACATTATAGGCGGTCTGTAAGTTTGAAGTGTGTTTTTCGATATATTTTTATCTCATAACTTGGGAACGCTATCCACAAGTTCTCGATCAAGGAACTTGTACCTATGCAAGTTCTCCAAATGATCTGGGCTACTGGTATATCTGAATTTTTTTTTAGTCTCCATCCTCAAAACATATTTGGTTTTGATTTTCTTTCTCACCTTAGTAAGGGAATGACATTATTTTCCTACATCCCACTCCAGATAAACTAGACTAGAAGCTTTCTTTTCGTATTCTGAATCCAAACAGGGATGTAGATAAGCAAGTGTCAATACATCTTAAAGATAATGCACAGGTACAAGCTCATGGATGCAAGTTATGAGATAGAAATATATCGAAAAACACCCTTTCACTATATAGACCTCCTATAATGTGTATTTGAGAAGTCACGATACATGTTGTCATGAATTCTCCTTATACAGTGATGATAAAACTGTATGGAACACACATGACAATATACCTTGAGAGAGAAAAGATTAATTTCCTTGGTCTTGTCAGTCCTGTGGGTAAAAGGGGTTGTTTCCCCACCTTTATTGTACACCTTGGTCTTATGGGTATGGGGGTTGCCTTACCACCTTGTTTTGATGCTTAGTAGACTTATGGTCCTTTTGGTCCTAGCACCCTTGTTGTATGTGGTACCATGAGAACCTTTGGTATGATGAAATAACCTTTTTATTTTATTTTATATGACCACTTGATTGTTAGTACCCTATCCTAAGTCAACTTAACATTATTTTATGTTATGTTTGGTAACAACCCTAAAATATAGGGGTTTGTGGATTAACCTTTCTACAAGGCTTGTTAAGATTATAAATTCAAGTCTTGAATTTCATTTTAGAGAGTGTGTTCACAAGAGAAATTTGAAGATATGATCTTTCACTTGTCTAGGGTTTGCTGCTGCTAATAGATTGATGTCTAGGGTTTTATTTCTATCTATGAGCTGCCACCACCTCTCCTCTTAGCTTGCTAGTGTTTTCATCTTCCTGTTCAAGTTGTTGTTGTTATGAATAAGTTGTGTCAATCTTCTCTGCTTCTTAAGGGTTTCCTTGACGTGTGTTGATCTTCCTTGAGATGGGCAAAATCTTTTGTAGGATGCTAATTCTGATAGAAGCCGTTCTTGGGGAGGCCATGACTAATAAACACCTTTCTGTTAAGGGTTGTGACTAATAGAATCCCCTTAGGGTTGGGATGTGATTGATCTGATCCCCTTAGATTTGAAATGTGATTGAGTTGCTAGTTGGGCCATGACTGTGTGGAACCCTTCTTGCGCTGGGTCATGACTAGGTAAAACCCTTCTTGGGTAGGTCATGACTGTTTGACTTTACCTTAACTGAACGATAGAATGTTGATGCTTTCTCTAATAGGTTGTGACTATTGATGACTTTTTTGAGCCCTCTTGGACACATCGTGACTTTTTTGTGACTTCTTAGATTGGGTCGTGATCACTGTTGCTTTTCCAGGATGTGACCCTTCTGCTGTTTGTTAGAGCGGATCGTGACCCTTGGGACTTGGGGTTGTTCAGACTTGAGCTATGACTCTTGGATTCCACCTATGCTGGGCTGTGACGCCACCTATGTTGGGCTGTGACCATTGTGTGTGCTCATTGAACTTGAGTTGTGATTTCTATGAGGTGTTTGTATAGAGCTATGATTCTTGTGGGTTGTTAGGACTCTGAATTGACCTTCCTGGGTTGCTAAGATCTCAGTTGTGACTTGTGTTAATCTTCTTGAACTGGTTGTGATCCTGCTGGTGCCTAACTATGTTTGGGGCTGGGTATCACTATTGGGGTTTTCACACTTGGCGACCGAGTCATATTGACTGCTACTGTATGTGCCTATCCTTATTCCTAACCTTTTCTCTCTCAATGCATGTCAATTGTTTCATTGTTGATCTTGTCCTTTTAGTGACAAGATTTGATCCTAAAAGTATCTGAGTATAAGGCTGATTCAAACCAGATATGAACCGGCATTGTTATTTATTAGTTTTCGGTCATTAGTTTGTTTTGTGTACTATATTATTATTTATGTTCTGTACATTGCATTTGATGAAGTGTATATCAAGGACCAACTTTAACACGGTGACAATTGGAGTGTTAAATTTAAAAGAGATGAAAGTTATGTTTTCTAAATTTATCTTGCCTTGCTACAGTTGTACCAATTTTGGGGCTGAGTATCACTGCTGGGGTTTTCACACTTGGTGACTGATTCATATTGACTGCTACTGTATGTGGGCTGAGTATCACTGTTGTGGTTTTCACACTTGGTGACTGAGCCATATTGACTACTACCCCATATTGATCTACCCCATTTAGATCAGTTTTTCATTGAGCAATATGTAATTTTTAAAATTTTTGGTTGTTGAACATCTGCTAGATTATAAATTGTTTTTCTTGGATTCGAACTTTAGAATTCATAGTTTAAGGACATATATAATGTAGTGTGTATATGATTGTAGAGAATGATAGGGTTGTAGCATAGAGTAATATAGAAAGTACTTCAAATCCGTCCCATTTGGATTATATTTACTGAACACTTTGAAGTGGGTGACCAATAAATTGTTTGAGTAGTTGGGTTGATGATAGTCAGCAACTTAGAGGAATGAGTGGCACTACGATAGAATTAGGAATTGAGGATAATTTTATTTCTCAGTTCTAGAGGGCTCAACTAGTTGATGACACAAAATCATATTAGGCCCATGATACCACCAGATCACAGGAAAAAGGTGATGCTACTGCAGATGTTGGTACTGTAATGATAGAAACTTTACAATCATAGGATAATGATATATAGAGAATCAAGGAACGTAATCAATCCCATGTTGAAGATAATACAATATATCATCCTTTGTCGACCATTAGATACTCAAAGTTGTGTATTAATCTTTTTTACCATTATAGAGCACTATGTAAGTTAGGTTCCCAAATTCTTAAAGGGTTCTAGCTCAATGGAAGAGCGCCTTCCTTACAAGCAGGAGGTTGGTGGTTCGATTCCTTCATGCCCTAATGACACTATAATATCGGTTAAAAACAACTAAATTAGTAAGCAAAAAATAAGAGATAGGTGACCAAAAAAAATGACCAAAACTTGTATATAAAATTACTAAAAATGACTAAATTAGTGACCAAAACATGAGAGATGTGAAACTAGGCATTAAAAAGGATGCAACACGTGGTGCTAATGATGAAGCAAAACATGGTGTTGATATGGTAGAAAAATAAGACGTTACTTTGGATGCAAAAGATGGCGCTACATAGGAAGCAAAATATGGTGCAACAATAGAAAAAATATTTGGCGTCGTTTTGGTAGCAAAACACGATGCAAAAAAGGAAGCAAAAATTGATGCAAATTTGGAAGCAAAAATTGGCACATATTTGGAAGTAAAACATGGTGCCAAATGGGATACTAAAGTGGTACCAAAAATGGATGCAATATTGGATGCTAACATGGTGCTATTAAGGATGTAAATATGGCGCTAACGAGGGTGTCATTTAAGAAGCAAAAGCAGACACTCGCTAGGAAGCAAAATATGACGTTATCTAGGAAGCAAACATTGACGTTGTTTAGGAAGCAAAGTTGGACGCTATTCTAGAAGTGAAAAAAAGAGACGCTATTTTGGATGCCATAAAGGATTCTATTTAGGAAGCAAAAAAAGGCATTTTTTGTGACGCTTTAAGTTTTTTCACATCATAATAGAGGAATCTGTTGAAGATGGATCACATCATAATAATCCATATAATATATATGTGGAACTAAATAATCAACCATCGGAATTACTTCAAACTGTAAAAGACTTAAAAGCTGAATTACAGACTGTAAAGGAACATAATGAAAGGATCCTAAGAGAACAGGAAGAATTAAATCAGATACTGTTGGATAAATTACATAACAAAGGAAAGGATAAAATAAAATAACATGAATCTGAATATGAAACAATATCCTACAAGCGTAAAGGTAAGAACTTAAAATTTTATGATAATGAAAGTAATTCCTCTTTAGGAATTAAGGTTTGGTCGCACAGAGAAAAGCATAAATATTCCAATGAAAGTAGTGATAGCGACAACAGTCCTAAAAGAGAAAATATAAACCTTATGAAGAAATTCAGGAGATTTTAAGAAGATAAAACCCCCTATGTTTAATGGTGAGGTGGAAAAAGGTGAAGAAGTCGAGGCATGGTTGTCAGGTATGAAAAAATATTTTCAAATTTATAATTACTCAGGTAGGCTGAAAGCTAGGATGACTATCTATAACTTAACTGGAAAAGCTGATATATGGTGGCAGGATATAAAAAGAGTGAAAAATATTAAAGAAAAATATGTAACTTGGAGGACTTTCAAGAAATACTTTAAAAGAAAATTTGTATATAAATAGTATTATGAAGAAAGAGATAAGGAATTTTATGATCTTGAGTGGGGTTCAATGTCAATGAAGGAACTAAGTAGTAAATTTTTTAGTTTATTACGCTACGTACCTTATATTATCGATGAAAATCCTACGATACAGAGGTTTCTGACTTGTTTACCTCTTAGATTCAAGGACAAAATTGAATATGACAATCCAAAAACTATTGAGGATGCAATGAGGAAAGATGATTTATGTTATGAACAAAGCAAAAATAAAAAATAAGACATACCTAACTGGAAAAGTAAAAGAACAAATAATTTTGAACAAAGAAGAAAAGGCTTTAAGGCCACCAGAAATTTCAGAAATAATTCCCGAAACCATTCTAAGAATGTCTATCAAGGAACACATAATAAAAGTAATACACATCATAATTTTACAACAGCTAAGAGCAGGGACACACCTAACAATTATGTAAAAAATAATGAACAAAGAGAACCTACAAAATGTTGGGAATGCCAGGGACCTCACTATGTAAAGGACTATCCAAACAGGAAGAGACATTTTAGCAATGTGCATACAATACATGAAGAAGCAATTGTTGGTGACGTAGCGAATGAAATGCCCAGAATTAATGCATCCTTGGAGAATCGACATGATGATCACCAAACATCCATGGTTCAAATAGAAGGTATGATACAAAACAAACCTATTTCTATTTTGATAGGCCCAGGTGCTAGTTTAAGCTATGTTTCACCTAGTATAGCAGAAAGTTGTAATTTGCGTTTGAAAAAGTTTGAAAAATCTTGGTTGGTTCAGTTAGCTACATGAACCAAAAGAAAGGTAGTTAGCTATGTTGAAAATTGTGAAATGTTTTTGAGTCAATTCAAAACTCAAGTGAAATTAAATGTGTTACCGCTAGGGTCATTTGATGTTTTAATAGGTATGGAATGGCTAGAAAAACACATCGTAGTTTTAAATTGTTTTGAGAAAACATTTACATGTATTGATGAAAAAGGAGAAACAATTGCAGTAAAAGGAATACCTATAAAAGTTTCTGTTAGACATATTTCAACTTTGCAAATGAAAACATTTGTACGTAAAAGTTGTAAAGTTTTGTTATGCATGTAATGAATGACGAACACATGAATAAAGAAGATAAGTTAAAATTCGATGATATACCAATATTAAAAGAATTTTCAGATGTATTTCTGGAAGAGATTCCAGGATTACCTCCAAAAAGAGAATTTGATTTTACTATTGAATTAGTACCAGGAGCTATACCCAATTAAAAATCTCCTTATCAGATGAATATCCTAGAAATTAATGAAAATTAAAACTACAACTACAAGAGTTGATAGATAAGAATTACATAAGACCAAGTGTATCCCCTCGGGGAGCACCTGTCTTATTTGTTAAAAATAAAGACGGTACCTTAGTTTTATTTATATATTACCGTCAGTTAAACAAGATGACAATTAAAAACAAATATCCATTTACCCGCATAGATGATCCATTCGATCATATACACAATGCACCGATATTTGCAAAAATAAACTTGAGATCTGGATATCATCAAGTCATAATTAAAGATGAAGATTTTTTTAAAACTGCATTTAGAACCCGTTACAGGCATTACGAGTTTGTAGTTATGATATTTGGGCTAACAAACGCTCTAGCATCTTTTATGTGTTTAATGAATATTGCCTTGAGTAAATACTTGGATAAATTTGTAATTGTCTTGAAAGATGACATACTGATTTATTCAAAAACAAAAGAAGAACATGATGAACATTTACATATAATGTTACAAGTAGGCTAAGAGAGCACAAATTATAAACTAAATTGAGTACATGTGAATTATTTAAAGATAAAATACAGTATCTAGTCCATGTGATATCTAAGCAAGGGATATCAATGGATCCTAATAAGATAAGAGCAAATATGGAATGGCATGTTCCTAAGGACGTATCAGATGTACGATCGTTCATGGGGATTACAGGTTATTATTGAAAATTCATACAAGGATTCTCGAAGATTGTAAATCCCATTACATCCTTACAAAAAAAGGGAAAAATATCTGTATGAGATCTAAAATGTGAAGAAAGCTTTAATAAGTTAAAATATTTTTTAACTGTTGCACCTATCTTAAAAATAACATATCCAAATAAGGACTTTGTTGTATGTACTGATGCATGTAATGAGGCCTGGGAGGAGTATTAATGTAAGAAGGTCATGTAATAGCATATGAGTCATGAAAGTTAAAAATACATGAAAATAATGATGCTACCTACGATTTAGAGTTGGTTTCCATAATACATGCCTTGAAAATGTGGCGTCATCATCTAATCGGTAGAAGATTTTTATTAATGTCTAATAACATAAGTTTGAAATACTTGTTTGATCAACAAAATATGAACGCAAGAAAAGCAACATGGTTAGCTTTCCTTAGCAAATACGATTTCAAGATCAAACATATAAAAGGAAAGGAGAATAAGGTGACTGATGCCTTAAGAAGAAATGAAAAACTGAATTTTATAGCTGCTGTTCGCAGATATAAAACAGAATTGGAGGATAAGTTTGAATATAGAGTAAAAATGGACAAAGATTATCAAAATTTAAGAGAAAAAGTTACAGAAAATAAATCTGAAAATATACAAAATAGACTTCAGTTGGAATGAAAAAGGTTTAATGTTGTATAAAAACATATTATATGTACCTAATGTACCAGATATTAAATTGTTGATCTTAAGTGAAGTACATAAAAGTCCTTACTCAAGACACCTTGGTTAACAAAGGATGTTAACAATGCTAAGAAATGATTATTTATGGCCTAATATGAAAAATGAAGTAGCTGAATATATAGCTAGGTGTATAGAATGCCAGCAGGTTAAAGTTGGGCATCGACACCCATCAGGTTTATTGCAATCATTACCAATCTCATATTGGAAATGGGAAATTATCATCCTTGATTTCATAATAGGAATTCCTAAAAATCAAAAGCAAAACGATTTTGTAATGGTAGTGGTAGAGAAACTTAGCAAGGCAGCTCATTTTATACCCATTAAAACTACTTCTAAGGCTACTAATATTGCCGATATTTTTATGAAGGAAATCTTTCGCTTGCATGGAATTCCTAAGGTGATAATTTCTGATAAGGATCCTAAGTTTAATGGTAATGTCTGGAAGTCATTTTTTAAATAATTGGCCACTAAGTTAAATTTTAATACTGCTTATCATCCGCAAACAGATGGACAAATAGAAAGACTAATCAAGTTTTAGAAGATATGTTACAGATGTATGTCAGGGATATTCCAAAGAAATGGGAAGAATATCTGCACTTAGTCGAGTTTGATTTTAACAATCATTATCAAGCTTCAACTAAACTTAGTCCTTTTGAAATACTGTATGGTAGGAAATGTAATACTCCCATTTCATGGTGTAATCTAGTTGACATATTAATGTTAGGACCTGACTTGTTAAAATAAATGGAACTAACAGTGAAACAGGTACAAAGCAGTATGAAAATTGCACAGGACAGACAAAATAGCCATGCAGACCTTAAAAGAACTCATAAATAATTCAAAGTAGGTGATCATGTTTATGTCAAGGTAAAACCCCCAAAAAGCTCCTTTAAGTAGGGGAGTTGTGCTAAATTAGCACCCAGGTATTATGGACCGTCTGAGATATTGTCAAGAGTTGGACCAATGGCTTATCGGTTAGCTTTGCCACCTAATCTCAAA
>LPNX011089009.1:93646-110280 GCA_001517045.1 Pseudotsuga menziesii
AGTCGTATGCGAGAGGCATATCCAATTTTGTTCCAAGAAGACTCAGATGATACTTAACCAACATCGAGGACGATGCTAAACTTCAAAGGGGGTGTTTGTAACCCACTTAGAACTGAAAACATTTTATTTTTGAGAAATACATTTCTTTAAAAATTATTGTAAAATTTTATGTTGTTGACCAAGGATGGTCAAAGATGACTGTAATTGAATTATTTTATTATTTAATAATTATAGGAAGGGACACCTATCCAAAGAATATTGTTGAAGAGTGTTCACTGACCCGCTAGGAGGAAGGGTATGTTGTAGAAGGAAAAAATGACAAATGGCAGCAACATCATTCACTTTCTAGTTGTTGCAGGAGGAAACATCCCTATAATTGTGGTCATGTTCCCAAGAAAAGAGGAACTGAACAGGTGGCTCATTTAATTGCAAAACTGACCCAAAGACCTAGGAAAGCTTATATATACCATCGAATGAGCAGGAGGCTCACTACATTCTAAGATATTAGAACCTTGTGATTTTGCTGGAAACTGAAAAGTTAAGCACATAAGAGGAATTTGTTGAGGGGAAAGCTAAAGTGATGTTGCTAGAGTTTGACTGCAAGTGTGACTGTTACGTGACAGAGAGTAATGAATAGGATTCTACACAGTATCTTTGTCCTGGTGGTTCAGTGAATAGGCTCATGGGTCCTAATGCAAGTGATATTGGCTTCTTTCAAGAGACGGATGGGAGGAAGGGTCTTCTTTGGGTGTTTTTCCACTTCGTTAGCTATCAAGTTCTAATTTGTTCTGCTTATTATTATTAACCTTAAATTTATTTTATGTTTGTATCTGTAGGATTTATGAATGATATATATTTTCCAAAATGATTATCTGTTCTGTAATAAGTAGGAAATGTTTTTGTTTACCTATAAATTTATGAGTTTATGAATGCTACTGTTTATACAAAATTTCATAGTAGAATCAGTAGGCTATTGTATACTTCTTTTTAGAAACAGTGTGATAATTTTATATATAGTTTCTTCTGAGAATAAATAGTATACATAGTTAAAAAAGTCATTAGTATTTTCTTTAGTTATCTTTAATAACCTTGTAGTTTAATCAAAAGGTAAAAACATAGATATCATCATTTAAATTAAACAATGAATCTCCTTACAGTTAGGTCTAGCTCTTTTTCCTTGGAATATAGTAAATCCCTCAAAACAAACAAACTCTTTTCTTTTAACAATATATATATATATATATATATATATATATATAGTCTAAAAACACATGACTCTACCAAACAATAGATCTAGGTCCGAAACCTATAAAGATAATAATGTATATATGTATTTAAAATATCTTTCAAGTATTATCTAATAGAACCAAAAGGCTTAATTGTTTTAATAAACATTCAATATCTCTATAGCCGAAAGGCTTAACATTTACAAGAAAAAAAATGAACTAGGATTTAATACTTACAAACTAACACGAAAGTCAATTCAACCGATATACCAAATAAAGTCTATGTATAAAATCACATTAGAGTTTTACAGTATAAAAACAATTTCCATATAAGTCACTATCTAAGAATGCGTAACAGGTCGAGGTTTCAAGGACTGTAAGGCCAATGTTACCAAGTATTTTAAATAATAAAAACCTACAGCGGAGTACGCTAGGCTTAACAGCAAGGAAAACACTATAACCCAAACCGAATTAAAATCCCATGATGGAAAGAATGCAGTAAATAAACAATATACAATGTACTATTTTTCTTTCAAAACCTTATGACAAATTTTACAGAGTAGTATCGAAGGTTTCCAAAGAATTTTTTTCAAAACAAATTCTTCCGTGTTGTTTATTAAAACAAAATATAATATAGACAGTACTGAAAATTATAACGATTCAAATAATATACAAAACAATATTAAGAATAGTATCGAAAACTTAAAACTGAGATAGAAGCGATTTTTTTTAAATCGGCTTATTTTCCCTTAAACTTTATAATAGATTTACAATAAAAAGCTTCATTACAATTTCCCAGACTCCATGGTCTGTAAATAAAAGAGCGGGAATGAAAACTCTGTATAATTTTCTCCAACACAGCACAAAGGCGTTTAACATCACCATATATCTCTTCCAAAACAAAAATGAGTATACCATCACGAAGGAGGTTCATAACTTCCAAAATGAGTCAAGACCCTAAAGAACTCATGTTTCCAACTTTGCCTTTTCATTGTTTTCACACTATAGATGTCAATGGATTGTAGGGTTCCAAGGTCATGGGTCTTTCCTTCGTTTCCAGGTACCCTCGACCCATGTTTTTTTGTCATTAGACCATTCTCCTTCAGCAAACCAACTTTCGAAACCGCCTACAAATAAAATGATGCACAAAGGTTAAAACTTGGATTTTTATAAATGGCATCATTTCTTTTCTGGAACACAAAAACAAAAAAAAAAAAACATGAAAACATCTTACCCTTAGTTCGAAAATCATAGCGAGGGAACCAGAGGTGACATCGAAGCGAAGGAACTCGTGGCTACATCTTGGCAACAAAAACCTGTGGATGACTGGACACATTTGTTTTCCAACCATGGAAGGGCAGAGAGTGGCCGAGAGCCTCGGCTCTCCTCATCTATAAACAACACAAAAAATGCAGATGTTTTTAAAAAACCTAAGTTCTTTTCGTTAGGGTTTAACAATTGCACAACACTTTAGAAGGCTTCACGTGATTGCATTTAAAACTCCCACCTACCTCGACGTCGACTAATTTTCCTCACCCACTTCTATATAATCAAAAAATAGTTTTGGTTTGAGGTTTATTTAGACCATGGTATAATTGTTTACTCTAAGATCGAAAGCCTTTATAACAAGACTTTTCCTTTTTATTTTTAAGACCTCCCTTTAAAACCTTGGTTCATAACCTTTGCTTGTCACCTTAGGATTGTAGATGATATGGTTTCTTGGGATGGAATGAGCCCCATTTTTTAGGACACCTGCATTATAACCAGATTAGAAATGTGTTAGCTTACAATAAGTTAAGTCAAGCCCTAAGACCCTGTAAACCCTAGCGTCGAGACATGGTTGTAAACAAAACATTAAAAATTGTTGAATCCAAACAAAACTGTAACATATGACAAGGTATCCAGGACACTTTTAACATGATGATGCAAGCACGTCAACTGTAAACCATGACAAGTAGGCTTAACACTTAAATCTTTACAATCAAACAAGTAAATTTGTCTAGTGTTGTTTTCATACTTGAGATGTCTTTTTCGATTTTTCAAAATCATAGTTTAAGCTAAGTCCCAGGATGTAAGTGGAATGTAGGATTTTAAAATAAATTTTCTTATGAGATATGTTGTAACCTAGGTTTAGATCTCTTACTGAAATAAACCCTAAGTAAAAAAAAAATTACTTATGGATTTTGGAGTTGTTACAATGTTGGTTTTATTTTATCAATTGGCTTTCCATACTTATTGTTGGCTGGTAGGACCTGTGTGCCTCCAATTGTTGACATGTAATTTTTTTGACATATCATACATGTGTTGAGTGGTAGGCATTCCAAATGATAGATCGAGAGAATTCTTGGTTGTTGGCATGTCAAACATGTGTTCAATTATTCTTTAATTCTATAGTATCTTATAGTTTATCTTAAAAAACAATGAGTTAAGTTAGTATACTTCCCCTCGACCTGGTTGATTTTCATTGTAAGCAGCTCAAGCATTCTAGGTTGTTGGCATTCCTATGTGATACTATGCACCTCCCCTCCATTCTAGTCATTTGACTATGAATTCATGAGGGGGAAAATCACGGGGGATTCACTCAGTGAACTTGTTACATAGCACAAATGTTCATAGGATATTAAAGAATATCCCTAATTTCAATAAATATTGGAAAATTCCTCCTAAAATTGTATTGTTGAACCTCCCCCCCCAAGATACCTTTCCAATTAAGAAAACCCCTAGTTTCACTAGATATTGTAGATATCCAATTTTACCAACCTATTTTTAATACAATCTTTATATAATATTATCAAGTTGTAACAAACATGATCCCTAACACATCTTAGTATAAGCAAACATGATGCTTAATAAAATAATAGTATAATTCTAATAATGATCCCACTGGGATCGCAGGGTCGACTGATCAATTTGTAGAATTGGATAGTGGAAGACCCAACAAATTATTAATGGGGGAGCCAAAATGCGTAAAAGAAAACCTATTCAAGATATCAATGTAATAAAGAATGTAAAATACGGATAGTCCAATCGTTAGTACAATGCTTAGACAATATCAAAATTGCATATGTTTCACCTAAAGCCTACCAATCTACCAATTTTATATCATGTAAATACAAGTATAGCGAGAGAGAGATCATTTTTTCTATAAGCTTAATAAATTAAAATCCATAAAAATGCAAAATTGAAACCCTTTCATGGATGGAATTCCCTACCTTCCTATCAAAACAAACATCATTGATGTTTGAACCCAAACGAACATAGAAAAGTCCTCCTACTTTCCAATAACACCATATGATCATGTGCATAGCTTGAATTTGGGTCATTCACAAGATGAAATGAATTTCCTCCACTTCCTCTACATTTATTCACGCAATCAAGGGAATTAACAAAATTTAGTTACCTTTACTTCGGTTATATCTATTTTTTTTTAAATATTTATAGGAGAGGGGAAAATATCCATTGTTAAGCTTCCAGCATGCAATAGTTATAAAGATACACAAATGATGAAACTTATATGATATCATTTCATGGTAATGATCACACATAGGGTATGTAAATAAGGATTTAAATTTTCAACTATGTTCATGTCAGTTCCAATACAATATTAAGACAAATGACTTGCATATAAGAATTGAAATTACAATTATGAATGTTCCAAATATAACTCAATAGAAGAATAAAAAGGGTAGAAATAAATAATTAGTCAAGAAAGATTGAAATAACTTTTCTTGGTTCTAGTGAGCCAAAAAATATTGATCTCAATTTTCTTGGCTGTCGTGGAGCAAGGTTTGATTAATCCTCAATACCCACCTAAACCCCAACCTAAAAAATTATTCGAAAAAAATAGAAGACTTTATAAGTCCTATGATTTGGAGGTATAAATATATCTTATGATTTGGAGGTTATTCCTTAGCATCATTTAGGATTGATATGAATTCATCCCATGTTTTGGAGGTATGAATCTAGCCCGCGATTTGGAGGTTATTACTTAGCAAAACCTATAACTATTATATATCCAACCTGAAATTGGAGGTAGGGATTTAGCCCATTATTTGGAGGTATGAATCCATCCCACGATTTCGAGTTTATTCCTCATCCCACAAAAATAAAATAACCCCCAATATTTATATTACTATGTCAATTTAAAAATCCCCCCTTGACCCCTGAATACGAAGCAATATATTTTTGAGGTTTTTAGGAGTATTCAAACCATCAATATAAATGAATGTGGTATGGTATTCCCTCGCTAGTGAACCCCCAGTAGGGAAAAGTAACAACACTTGCAAGTTATAATAACTTTGGTAGCGTTGTCAATATCAATCAACTTTAATAACTTTTATTTAATACTAAATTTCTACTGTATTTAAGAAATAAATGGCCAATTATAATAGTGCCATCGTTTTTGTAATAAAAGTAGTAATGCTAAAGCCAAACTCCAGTCGCTTTGTAGGCACCATTCTTAGTATTGGAAAATTCAAATCTATAACATCATGTTTACAGTGTTTGTTAAACATGAACATGTGAGCACTTTATTACATCAAATCGAAGATTAAGCAGTTCCAATTGCATCATGGAATCTTGAGTTGCATTCTTCCCAGCCAACGGGAAATATAAGACGTTATGCTACCCAATGGGGTCACTGAAACCATTTTGACCGGTTGTATATATAATTTTTTTGGGGGATTAATAGTATTAGTGACAATAGTATTTTTCAACAACACTTTCGTGACTACAATATCCTAATGGTTTTAGAGGGTATACATATTACATGTGTGAATGCCTTGTGTCATATATGTTAAAAGTAATAGCTAGTTGTCATCCTATGAAAAAATCTGTAAATCACAAGAGAGCTCAACAACAAATTTCAAGAAAAATAAATACTGGAACAAACACACACACACAAAATAGAAAACATGACCAGGTCCCATGTTCTAACTTATAAGTATAACATAGATGCATTAGTGCATGTGCATTGCAACTCAATAGGATGATATTATGGATGAAAAATTGATAATTATTGAGCAATTGACCTCTAACTGGAAAACTGCCAATCCTCGGCCAATTTCCCATCCTCAACAAACTATCAAGTAAATCTTCTAAAACTATTCTATAGGATGCACATCCATCAAACTTATGAAGTGTAAATACTTGGCAAATTCTCATTATAGTGGCTTGGTCAATTTTACTTTGGAGCAGAGAATCAAATAACCCTTGAAGGTGTGGCATCTCCCATGAATTTTAAGTAAAAGGCCAGTTTAAAGATATAATAAATGCCAGCTTCAGTAACACTATACTATGAACGGGTATTCAGGTTCTGCAACAAAAACAACGTTGAGGATGAAGAAAGCATCTAAGATGCTCATACAATAACAATATTGGTGTAACTACAAGAAAATTGAAAGCAACAATATGTTGCGTCCCGACTTCCTATTCAAGCTGAGCGGAAATACGGATTCCTAGTCAAAGTGAGTACCTTTTCAATAAAGAGAGAAATTACAGATCCTAAATCTACAACACCTAGTTCATACATAACACTGGGGATTGATAATGTCGAGCCATGAACACCATAATATAATTTCATTGAATTTTTGAAATCCAATAATGAAAATCCTTGATCATAGAGTACCGTTGTTACAGTCCTATAGAGAAATGCAGGTTGCTTGAACCCTCATCACGATCCACCTTATCTACACTCATCAAATTATTCCATTACTAATGGAAACAACTCATAATTATTCCCATAATGATATAAACCTAATCATTAATATCTCATAAACATTTCACTCATGGAAAACAAGGAGTGTTTAAGAAAGTCTTACTACATGTATATAAAGCTAAACATTTCTTTATTAACTACAACCTGCCCGCAAACCCAAAATGAACAAATTTCATAGCTAAAATTGCCTTTAATTTTTCATGGAGAGGCATTAAACCCTTTTAGCAGCCCACTTTGAAGCCATTAGATCCATTGCACTTTACCATCATTGTTAACCCTTCTACAAATGGGGATTGACTTCATGGGGTGCCAAACTACATTTAGTGGTGGCATTCTTCTTCTCTAAGGTTGGCCTTTTTTCATAGTTTCCTACTATAGAGAATCGGGTAACTAGTTCACTTCGATTGAAAACGCAAAGCATATCCATTAACATCAATTATTAGGTTCCATTAACATTAATTGCTGGGTTGTTGAACATAACAATAGCAGGATTGAGAATTGGATCAAATATCATGATTGGTATGCCTCTCATCCATAGCATAAATTGCTAAACTAATTGTTAAACTGTCGAATACTTATTGCACAACGAGTTCATGAACTTCAAGAACCGAATTAGATTTTTACCGGATTGCACACTTGTCTATTTGGCTATGTATATGGATGTGCATAAAGAAGAGGCAACTTTTTCTTATTTTAAGGGAAGTAAATAGGGTTGTCGTGAGTAAAGATATAATCTGTACACTTCAGAAATATCATCGGGACTAACTAATGTTCAACCTTTTAACGAAATCTATTCATACTTTGTACTGTAAAAACGACACGGACAACCCTAAAATTCCCAAACATTTCAACAATGTGTCAATCAAGTAAACAATGAACACATCAATCAAATTGTTGACATTTTGATTGAAGAAAAAATGAAATTGATCGTACTCGAAGTTAAAAAGATTGTAATTAGTATTTAATAATCATTTGAATTGTGATTTTTTCACATGAACTAATTTGATCAGGTTACATGCCAAGTATGCTATATGTCAGTATTCAAATGTGTAGTGATCCCAACACAGAAAGCTGCAAGAACAACATGTACATAATCTTCTAATTCTGAATACCATTTGCAAGCAATCATGAATCAATAGTTAGTGTTTGACTGAGGAACAAAAAACAAGATAAAAAAAAGGATGTTATAAAAACATTGCCATTAAAAGAAAATAAAAAAGAATTCATGATTGCCTAAAACACATAATTAACAAGAGCCACTAGGTAGCGCATTGGCTACTGATTTGTAGCAACAATATGATGAAATATGTTATAACAAAAAAATTCATAACTATATTAATTCCATCTTCCCCACCTGGTCATAGTTTTGTTTAGACAAATTAGTCCATGAAAATACCCGCATACAACATTTATATATACAACATAAGTAATAGCTCCATCACGTTTTATTTTTTGGGATATTTATACCATTATATAATGGATTGTTAGTGTTTTAAAAGTTTTAATGTTGTTGATATAATATTTATAACAATAATTTTATTTTTTAATTATGATCTAACTAAACTTTGAACGAGCATAACTAAATTGTGAATTAGTCTATGGAATTTTTTGTGATATAAAGAATCATTATCAAACTTTACACAAATTTATAAAATAAACTTAGTAATTAAAAGCATTTATTATTAACATTAAATAATTCTCCTATATTATATTTTAGCAGAACAAAGTATGTGTATGGCCTTAGTGAGTAAAAGAATGTAGAAATTTGAAATATGTCACTTGGATTATTGAATTTGCTACGATTCACTAGTACATATAGCTCAAAAGTTCCAGGAAATATTGCCTGCATGAATAAGTTAAAATGGTAATTTTCATGGATAAATTGATAAATATTTTGAAAAGAAATTGTTATGGCCCCCGATCATCGTCGTTATTGCGACGTAAATGACAGTTTGTCTCTATAGGGATGATGATTCGTCTCTATTGCGATGAAGAGACATTTTTGTCGCTCTAGCAATCGAACTCTAAACATTTGCAAATCAACGGTCATCACAGTAACGACCATTGACTTTTTCTTATTGTTCAAATTTGACCGTTATGCATTTTCATTATAACCGCCACGATCATTGATCTATAAATACATGTTCTTAAGACATATTTCATCAAATGTTTTGCTATAGTTGCAGCACTTTTTCTACTGATTGTTTGATCTGTGATTTCAAGATTCTAGTACTAGTTTAACACATTGAATTTTTTATCTCCTTTGGTTTCCAGGTTAGTATTTTAAAATTATTTGTCTCCTTTAATGTGTAGGGTCATATATAAAGTGATTCGACTATTCATTTTCTCCTCAATACTATCACATCCAAAACCAACATGGTAAGATATGGATGATTAGGAGGTATTGATTTGAATGTATCATGATAGAGTACATAATTTTGTTAGGGAAGGTCCATGAGAAATAATGGGTTCGTCTTAGATTAATGGGTGTTTTAGGTAATTTCAAAATATTTGTAAAATTTTAATTTTGCATTGAGGTTTGTGGTTAGTGAACTAATATTTTTACAATGAGTAAATATAATGTCATCAGGATTTGTCTCTTAATCATTGTCTGATTAAAAAAACATGAAGATGAACTAATTAGGGAAACAAGATCATTGCTTTTGAAATGTTTTATTTGTTTAGTTTCTTATTTATAGAGGGGTAAACTAGCATGTGGTAATATCCTATGTGAAAAATTGTTTAAGCATTGTGATCCTATGTGGTTGTGAGAAATCATGTTTCCTAACTTGGGAGAACATAACCGTTGGGGGGGATTTAAATTTTATCACTAAATATAAAAAATATAGTGGTTGGTGGTAAGAATAGACCCCCATACTAACTTATTCCTTAATAATTTGGAAAGGAGGGGTATTGTTTGTGATATGTAACAAGTCGAAGTAAAGTCAACTTGGATTTACTCATTAGATTTGTCACTTTCCATGTCACGTCCTTTACTTTTATGTCTCCTTTAAGATACACACACACACACACGCACACACATATATATACTCTATTTAATTTACTTATACATTGACTGAGTTTTTTTGTTCTTATATGCTATTAGAATATCAAAGAAATATACTTGGGAAGAAAATAATAAGAGGTATATTGAGTTTAAGGCAACATTGGAGGTGAAGGGCGATGGAAAGTGTTATTTCCCTTGCAATGATTGTAGGGTTTTGCGAACAAGAAGAATTTTAAGAACAAGTGCTGATAAAAATTGTAAGGAGAAGGGGCATGATGAAGGGGAGTTTGAATATAGTCCCTTGGTAAGACGTTATTCATTAGATAATGTACTTCTTGTAATAGTACTGATCATGTATTCAAAAAATGTTTTATCATTTTAAATTTATGTGTTGTATATTATACACTAATGATATTACATTGTTTGTAATTATAAAGACAATGCCCCCTAAATGTCGACCGCCAGATAGCTATTTGCAACATAAATATAGTAGAAATACTACTTTACAAGGTGAGGAACATGGATATCATAATATTGAAGATGAAGTTCTTAATGATCCTATGGACGAAGATGACATTATTGATACAAATGACGAAGATGAGATAAATATATTGATCCAAGACACATTTTCTCCATTGGATGAGGACAACCTCCATGATATTCATGATGTTCCCCTTCTCAAGAAGTCCCGAGAACCTCTTTATGAAGGCTCAACAAAAAATATTCTATTTGCTATATTGTTGTTGGTGAACTTGAAAGTTTTAAATGGTTTGCCAAACACTTTGTCACGTCCCCAACCCTTACTCGATGGAGAGGACGCAACATCATCTATCAACTCAAGAAAATTAAGCCCCATGTACATAATATAAAAATTGCTTGAAAATAAAACATTCATAAGTATAAACAGATGTGTAATGAAATGTACATGATATATACAGTGGAAGCAAATCATCCATTCAACATGTTCATCATAATTTTGTAATAATTCATAAGCAAATATAGTTGCAGAACTTAAATACACAAGAATACTTATCTTTGAAAGAAGCTCGTCTCGCAACCAGATATGTCGCTACAACGTTCACCCAACCATAGGCCAGTGTGCTATTTAATCTCTCAACAACACAGCCACCCCCGAGCTGGGCATGATATTCCCCAAGTAATAAGGAACATTAGTAGACTTCACCCATAGCCAAGGATACAATTAAAATTTAGTCAAGCCAACACAATTGGGTTTATTAGACTTACATGGGTAGTGGTTTACACTTATCCAAATTCACATGAGACACAACCAATCCATCATATGGGTTTATTAGGCTACCAGCCAAGCCATCCTTCCAGTTGGGTTTATCAGGCTATCAAGGAGGTAGAAAGACTAACTACTAAGCTAATGAGCTCAACCCCAGAGCTATGAACACTCACACCGGATCTAGCTTGATTTCTAAACAATTACACACCCAACACAAGGAAGTATTCCCTTCTCTGCTACACAATCCCTCAGGCCATGCCTTCCCTTCTAGTGCTATTCAGGGCATGCAAAGAAGAAAACCAACCTTCTAGATTGGTTTGTGAGGTTCTTTCACACACCAGGTTTATCAAGCAAGTCTAGACACTAATTCCATTCCTTCAATCAATTCAAATGCTAGACATGTATGCACACATAAGGATATCAGTCCCGGGATTTATCAAAATGTAGCAGATGCCAAGGATTACATACACACATGAAAATTTACAAATTTCTGAACATTGCCGGTGCTAGACCGATGGCTGCCAAAATGCCAAAATGAAAACGTTGTCGGTCTTTCAAAACAAAGGCACAAAATCGGATTCAGGTCATTCTTGTTCAGGAAAACGACTAGTACACTGGAGAAAAATGTGGATAGAACAAATACACACAGGAAAAAACAAAACGTGAAAGGAAACATATTGCCTAACAGGGGAAAATCGTGAAGGGTTCAAACTCAGAGTCGTTTTTGCTTGCTTGCTGCTGCGTGAATGTAGAATTGGTTTTCCAAAAATGTTTTTTTCAATCCAAATCATGAGGGAAGGAGAAACACTGCCGCATGAGGGAAAAATGGATATTTAGTATTTTCTTTCCAAAGAAATTCAAAAAAAAAATTCCCAAAGTGGGGCTCTGCCCAATTCAAATTTCCCCACTCTTCCAATCCCCCACTCCCTCATCCTTAGGAAAAATCATGCCCCCATCTCATTTAGTTGCGTTGACATAGCCGATTGTGGGTTTTAATTAAAAATTGCAATTTAACGTGATGTCCAAATTTTTAATGTTTAGCTAGCATAAAAAAATACCATCGTCCCAACTTTAATTGCCAAAACATAACACTAAATCAATGGTGGGGATTTTTCCTAGCTCCACATCACAATTATTTACATCATTTATTTTAAATGCAAACAGGGTCAAAACCGGGGTGTTACACACTTGTTTCACACATATCCTAAGGTATGTAATGTATTAACTGCATCTTCACATGGTCTATCGAAAATTTCACCATTTTCCTCTATTTTTAGTGTTAATTAATTCATAAATTAGGGATAAGCAATATTTATGATTTAGGAACGATACAGTGTAGAAGATCTTGGAGCGACGTGAAGGCCTAGAGCGAGCACTACGTTTAAAAGGTGCTTGTGATATAGGGTTGGGCTGCGTAGGTTGACACATGGTTGGTGTGATAGGGGAGCCGCAAATCACCTGGTTTCATGTTGATATAAGGTCGGGACCCTCGAGGCCTGGGGCCTGAGGGAGGGGAAGGGGGGGAATGAGATCGGACGGAAGGAAGGCGACGGGTCGAGAAGAAGGTCGGGGTCAGGAGGATGTATGCCGAAGACTCAGTCTATTCGGGCCACCCAAATAATATCTGAGGTGGTAAGAGGCAATATTGAGCTATGGAAGGAGACAACCCTCATTGGGAAATTTGTGGGGATATGGCCTAGGGAAAGGGACTTGGTTTGGTGGATTCAAACAGTTTGGAACCCTAAGGGACACAATGATTTACAACTAGGGTCTAAGGGTCTTTTCACTATTATCTTTCTCAACCAAGAAGATAGGGATAGAATCTTGGAGGGAGGCCCATACTTCTTTTTCTCGTTTGGGTTATCTCTTAGACCTTGGAAAGAAAGATTCAACCCAGAAACTGAAGATGTCACGGTTGGTTGGTTTGGATTTGTCTTTTCTCGCTTCCAAGCAAGTATTGGGATATGGATACCCTAAAGGATATTGAAAACACCATAGTGGAATTTATGAAGGTGGCTGAGCAAACCAAAGCCCAACGATACACAACTTTTGCTTGCATATGTGTCTATCTAGATCTTTCGAAGGAACTCCCAGAAGCAATCAGCCTGAATTGGGAGGATGAGGAATGGACTCAACCCATTGAAGGAGACAGAGAAGGAGGAGGAGCTTCAAACACCGATGGAAGGTATTGAAGAGGACGGAGTTGAAGAAATGGGGTTGGGGGAGTTAGATCTGGATGCAATCGAAGCTGAATGCAATAAGAAGGGGAAGGGCTATGTCTCCAGAAGGAAGTTAGAGCTTCCCCAAGAGGACATTATTAGAATGGGAGCATGCCAGAACCTGGGAATTGATCCAGAACATCAAAAAGGAAGCAAGTGGAAGTCCCCAGAGGATGAACTGCACAAGGGAAGGAAAGCAAACAAACAACGTATCGCGAAGGTAGGTTTTAAGCTCATCGAATCAGGTCAGTACCCCACGATCAGGGTGGAATTTTATAAGGTTAAAAAGTTTTGTCAACGAAGATAATATCCTGGAACATAAGGGGGTGTAATCCTCCCAGAAAGTGGAAGAATCTAGCTAGGAAGATTAAGCAGGAAAAACCAGATATTCTTTTTCTTTAAGAAACTAAGTGCAATTCTGAAACTATGGAGAAAATCAGGGGGAGGATCTGGAAGGGTAGTAGATCCATGTCTCTTGATGCAGCAGGAATGGCTAGTGGAAGCACAATCCTATGTAAACCAAACTTTGTGGAGATCACGGATTGGTGAGCTACCCAATTCGCACTAATTGCATAATTCAAACTACTGAATTTAGGAACCAACGATTTATTGATGAATATCTATGGCCCTAGTTCCTTTCTTTAGAAACATGCATTATTGGATTTCTTAGGATGGGTAAAAGGTATAACAGAGACCTGGAACTAGGTAATAGGAGGAGACTTCAATCTGATTGCCAATCTAGGGGAGAAGAAAGGGGGCAGATGATCCCCGGACAAGTATCAGGAGGATTTTTACAATTTCTTGAGCCAAATCCCAGTGATAGATATGGAAACGGGAAATGGATGGTTCACCTGGAATAAAAAAAATGGAGGTGAACACCTGGTTTCCTCGCTTCTTGATAGGTTCCTGGTCTCTGAAAACATTGTTCATGGTATGGGGGAAATTAGGGATGACGTTCTTCCTACAGCCGGATCAGACCACTGGCCCATATGCCTCAATTGGGATTGGTCAAACACTACCATGAGCAAACCTTTTAGGTTTGAGAAATCCTGGTTGGAGCATAAGGAATTTAAGGAGTTGGTTACCGAGTGGTGGTAGGAATTGGTCCCCTCCATGGGTACATTAATGTATTGTTTCCAGCAGAAACTCAAGGCCAGGAAGGCCAAAATCTACACGTGGAACAGGGAGGAGTTTGGAAATATAGTTGAGGATAAAAAGGGTTGATAAGTGAAATTGAACTGATCAATCAGAAGGGGATGAATGACGGGTGGGATGATGACACTAATATTAAGGAGAAGGATCTAGTATGTCAACTAGAGGCCAGGGAAAGGCATGAGGGAGTTTATTGGAAACAAAACTCTAGGGTAAAATGGCTCCAGGAGGGGGAAAGGAATACTAAATTCTTCCACAACTCAGTCCTCCAAAATAGAAACAAATCAAGAATCCACAAGCTCAAGAAGATGGCTGTAAGAAAGGTGGAGAGTCGGAAGAAAATAGAGGAGGTTATTACCCAGCACTTCTCTGATATCCTTACTGAGGATGGAGGAGATAGGAGGAGAGCCATAAATAGGATTACTGATATGATCCCTAGGACTGTGACCAGAGAGAATAGTGAAATGCTACTTAAGTCGGTTTCTATGCAGGAGGTTGAGGAAGTTATCCACCAGATGGCTATAGGGAAAGCCCCTGGGCCGGATGGCTTTACCTTGAATTTCTTCCACCATTTCTGGGATTTGATCAAGGAGGAGGTCCTAGAGATTGTGGAAGAATCCTGAAATAAGAGAGGTATTTTCAAATATTTCAACGCAACCTTTCTCACTCTAATCCCTAAAGAGGTAGGGGCAGACAACCCCGATAAATTTAAACCCATAGCCCTGTGCAATGTGATTTACAAGATTATATCTAAGGTCATAGCTAACCGCTTGAAACCAATCCTACCTAGCCTTATAAGCTCTGAACAATCAGGATTTGTGGAAGGAAGGCATATTTTGCATGGTGTCATCCTTGTTCATAAGGTGCTTCATTCCCTAAAAAGTACCAAGTGACCAGGTATGATGATCAAATTGGATATTGCGAAGGCCTATGACAAACTCATATGGAAGTACATGGACAAGATTTTGGAGGCCTTTGGCTTCTATCCCCAATGGGTGGAGTGGGTGATGGGCCTGGTAACAACCTCTTTTTTTAATATCATGTTGAATGGATCCCCAACTAGATTGTTTCAGCCCTCCCAAGGCATCAAAAAAGGGGATCCTCTGTCTCCTTTTCTCTTCATTTTGATGGCTGAAGGGTTGAGTTGCATTATTCGGTATCAAGCAAGGAATGGGGATCTACGGGGGCTTAAGACCCATGAAGGAAAGAATCCCCAAACTCACCAACAGTTCATAGATGACACCATGCTCATGGGGCACCCTTTAGTCCAAGAAGCTCATAGCTTCAAGATAATTCTAAACCTCTTTGCTAGGGCCTCGGGCCTAGTAGTCAATACCAAAAATCTCAGGTCTTTTTTTATGAATACTACTCCTATTGTCCAGAGGAATATTGTAAGGATCCTCGGTTTCTCCCAAGGGGTGATGCCTTCAAAATACTTGGGAGTCCCCCTTGGGGTTGGGAAGCTGAAAAAATCCTCGTGCCAAGAGCTCCTAGATAAGATGAAACAAAAGTTGTCTAGCTAGGTTATTAGACCTTTAAACCTCCCCAATAGGATGGTTCTAGTAAAAGCAGTTCTTTAGGAAATGCCAATCTATCTCTTCTCAATCCTATCGGCTCCTAAGTCTATTCTTCATGAAATAAGAAGTATCCAAAGAAATTTTCCCTGGGGTGCTAGGGAGGAAAAAGCCAAATTTTCTCTGGTAAGTTGGGAAGCCATTTTTCGACCAAAGGAGTAGGGAGGGTTGGGGCTTAGGGACCCTGAAGTTGTGGCTGAAGTTCAGGGTGCAAAAGTATGGTGGAGGTGGTCCAATTACTCAAGTGAACCTTGGGCCAAGTTATGAAACATTAAGTATGCCACAGATAAGGTCAAAGATCAACTGGTTCGACTCAATGATGACCAAACTGGATCTCCCATTTGGCAGAAAGCGGTGGGTGGTAGTTGTTTGGTACAAGATCACTGTTTCTGGGTGATAAGGAATGGGGAGAGTGCTAACTTTTGGGAGGATTCCTGGAACTGATCCAAGATGGAGACGCTTGTGTGAAAGAGAAATAGAGGAAGGAAGGGTTA
>LPNX011089009.1:110404-142640 GCA_001517045.1 Pseudotsuga menziesii
GAGTCCCAAGAATGGCAATATGGTGCATTTGGAAGAAAAGGAATGGGAGGATCTTCATGGACAAGAGGCTTAACGTTGATGATGTTTGGTTGATTCTACAGGAGAACCTTTTATCTACGATACGCAGCAAACAACGGTGTGATGAGGATAATATCATCCCTAGGGAGGAAATCCATGTTGCATCCAGCTGGGGTTTAGATAAAGTTCATATATGGATGGGATTAGGTGCAAAGAGAAAATCTGCAAGCCCTCTAGTCAATCTTTGTGGTCTCCTCCCCTGCCCCAGGTCTTAAAGCTCAATTTCGATGGGGCCTCGACGGGTAACCTGGGGCTAGTAGGATATGGAGTTGTTTGCAGGGACTCCAATGGTAGGATTCTAGTGATTTACCTGATACCAATAACTCTACTAAATTGGAGGGCTTGATCCAGGATTTTGAGTGTCTGATAGATGGAGGATGGCTTCCTGCGATCATTGAAGGAGACACTAACATCCTGATTCAGATGACGAGGGGGTTGGAAAATGGGAAGACTAGCAAGAAAATTTCAACTGGTTGACACCTTGCTAGTCATCTAGACACCCTCCGGTACTTGGTTGGAATACACTCGACGGTGTCCTTCGTCTAAGTCCACCGCGAAGCCAACAAGGTGGCTGACTCGATTGCAAATGTTGGCATGGAAGGTGGGACAGGGAATCAGAGGGGTACTATGGATGATTTTCATAATGAATCCTAGACCCAACAATACCGACAGGTGGTTGTGTGTGACTATGAGGTTAGACCATAGACAGAACGTGTTGAAGACAAAAATGATGGTGGTAACAAAGGATGGGAGAAGGCCCAGGAAATCCATCTGTCTTGACATGCGGGATCACATGGTTTAAGGCCCCTGGTGGGTTAGGTCAGGTTAGGGGTATCTTGTCGAAGTACAAGCTCAAGCACAATGGGATGGGAAAGGCAGGTTGGGATCAGTAGAGAGATTTGGCCTTAAATTCCGAAAGGATGGCTGGTACCAGACTCAGTATGAAAGATGTTGGCAGTATGATTTGGATGATGTATGCAGGGTACAAGGTGGATTTAGAAATGATGGCTTCCTTCTCCATTTATCTGGGGCAGGATCCACCACCTTCCATTGTTTTTTGTTGAGACGTCGTAATGTTGTTCAATTTGGGGGTGGGGTCTGTGTTTGTTTAGAGGCAAGCTGGTAGGATGGGGGTTCTTCTTCTTGCTTTCGGTGGAGATAATATTGGTGGCTCTGTGCTCATGGCCCCCAAGCGATCCTTAAGGAGACAGGCGGTGCTGGAAGAGGCCTCTGGCGCCATGGACAGAAAGGGTAAGGGGGTCATAAGGAAGAAGGAGGAGAGACGCCAAGAATCACGGGCTCAGCTGCAAGCACATGAGGATGTGAAACTCTACAAAGAACATGTGACTATGGTCATCCATTTGGAAATTGATAAGGTATTCAAGGACTTGTGGGAAGAGTTCAAGGTGATGCCCATGGAGGATCTTCTCAAGGAGGTAGCAGATTGTGTGGTAGACTTGAGGAACACGACGTGACGGGCATCGATGTATAATCGTTTGTCGATGATGTATTGGGTCAACATGCAACTGGTTAGACACTCCTCAATTTCCTAAGAAGCAAAACGAGAAGGTGATGAGGAGCCTGCTAGAGCTTGGAAGGAACACAATGGATATTGTCACCTGATGCACCGGAAATTAGATGTGGTGGCGGCCCATTTGGGAATTTCGTTTTATTCGGTAAGCGGGATGAAGGAGGAGCCTGTAAGGCCCTGTGAGAGGGGGATTGGTCATGACAACGAGCAACGGGCCGAGTCGATGGGAACTTCCTTGGGGCCAGGCAAGCCTTATGGTGCATCCATTTCTGTGTGCCCCAATAGGGGCATTCTGTTCAAAATCGAGATTGATCCCTATTCTCTTATGTGTTGTGGGTGTTATTTTCCTTTTTGGTTGTGCGTTGTTAGTGGTTTCTCAGACCAGTCGGCCTATTTTTGTAATTGGGGGGGTATAGTAGATGCGTCCTTGTGTTTGTTTTGTGGGGGTTTGGGGAATCTACCTGACTATGTGGTAAGAATGTATCTGACGAGAGCCGAGGCATTTTGTGAAGTTCTGTTAGCAGGATTGTCATAGAGAAATCTTTGCGATGTAATTAAGCCCTTCTGATGTAATACAATGCTTTATTTACAAAAAAATATATTTATGGTTTATATTGTTTACATTTCATTTTTTTGTCAATGTTGCAAATTGTTGGGTGATTTCTATTACCACCATCACATAATTTACCATGCACATGTTGAGAGGTATTCTTGATTATGAAAGAAATTGGAATGGACTATCAAGCTATTGATGCATGTCCTAATGATCATATGGTATATTATGGAAAATATGCATCAGAAAACAAATTCCCACAATGTGAAATTAGTAGATATCGAACTGATCAAGTAACAAAAAAGGTGCCTCGCAAAGTTATTCATTATATTCCCATAATTACACGTTTCCAACAGCTATTCAATTGCCAATGTATAGCAAAGTTTTTTGGATTTCCATGCAAAGAACAGAAGTGGATATGGTGTTCTTTGCATGCCTGCAAATGGTTCTGCATTGAATAACATCGAAGAAAAATGGCCAATTTTTAAAGATGAACCTTGTAATGTTAGACTTCCATTGGTAGCTAATGGTTTCAATCCATTTGGAGAGCTTCATTCTACTTACTCAATGTGGCATGTTTTCGTCATAAACAATAACCTTCCTCCTTGGATGTTGATAAAGAGAGAGCACACGATGTTGGAAATGATTATTCCATGTATTTTTTTGAAAGTAATTATATTATTTCATTTCTTTGTTTCATTTTTGCATCAAAACACCTTTGATATATTGGGAAACATAACTTAATAGCATCTTATATTGTTGAATAAATTAGGTAAGTACCAAGTTAAAGATATGAATGTATATATTGAGCCTCTTATCAATGAGCTATTGAAGTTATGGGATGTCATCACTATGTATAGCATCTCTATACCAATAGGGCATAAACAATTTCATCTCCATGGAATACTTGCATGGACAATTCATGACACTCCCGGGTTAACACATTTTTGTGGTATGTAAATTTCTGTTGCACTTTAAATTAATATGTTTTTAAGGTAAATATCATGTATTTTTTATTTAAATTAAAAATGTTTTGATGCTTATATAACATTAATGCATATATCTTGCAAGTCTTCAAACAAAGGGAAAATTTGCATGTCTAGTCCGTGGTCCTAGGATAAAATCTCGGTGTTCAATAAGTTTAGGAAAGTAGGTGTTTTATGGGTACAGGAACTTCCTCCCTAAGAACCATAAGTGTCGAACTACCAAGAAAACAAAATTCAATGGTAAAGAAGAGAATGGGAAGAAACCACAAAGAATGACACCTCACCTATGGAAGTTGGAATATAATAGACATCGTCATGATATGCAAATTGTATATGTAGCATATAAATATAATATTATGAATTTTATTTTTTTATTGAATTTTCTCTACCATGGGTGTCATGAATTATTGTTAATGTGTTTTCGTTTATGTTTAATATTGAATGTCATGAAGTAATGAATGGGATTCCACGAGGAATGGAGAGTTATCCCATACAATTCAGTAGGTTTCCTTCCTACAAGCACCTACAAATAGCTCATTTGTTCGATACAATGCATATCGGGAAGAATGTAACAGAAGTGATATGGAGAATCTTAGATGGAAGGACTGGAAAAAATAAAATTGGAAAAAATTGTAGTGACATTGCAGAATCCAATCACTCATTGCAAAGTGTAATTAATTCCAATGCCGTAGAGGTGTACCAAAATATTATTCTTCCATGGCTATTGACAAAGCAACAAAGCAATTATATAAAGAGGTCATTCAGAAAATAAGGTTTTCGATTGGGCTTTCGTCGAACATGCAAAATATCTTAACGAAAAAAGGTGATTTTGGTGGTGTTAAGACTCATGACTAGCATACATTCATTAAGGCAATTATTTACGTATATAATTTTCATTTAGTAAATACTTTTAGTAATTGTTGTATCTTATTTGAAAATTAAATAAATAATGATAATTTTCTTTTTGTTACAATACGTTCTACCTCTATCTCTCCCAGATAGCTTTGACGACAACATAAAACAAGTTATATATGATCTTGGTAAATACATGACGTAAGTAATATGTTACATGCATGAAAATGTTTATTCACTTTGTTGCATATCTCATTGACATATTGTGTTTTACAGTTTGGAACTTTATTATATATGCCTCAATCTTGTTGATCACTGTTATTTTCTTGCATCATTTGTAGGTGGATTTCATCTAAAAAAATCCATAAAGAATATATTAGGGATTGGAAGAGAGAAATTCCTCATCTAATGTGTGAAATGTAGAAGTATTTACCTCCAGTGTTTTTCAATGCACAAGAACACTATCTCATACACCAAGTTGAGGAGATTGAATTGTGTGGACCTATACACACAAGATCAATGTGGATGGTGGAAAGGAATTTAAAGTCATTAAAGGATTTTGTTAGACAAAGAGCATGTCTTGAGGGTTCTGTTGTGCAGGGCTATATGGTATATCAATCCATGGTGTACATTATCCAGTATCTTCCAAATTTAGCAAAAAATATCAATCTTCCTCGCATTTGGCATGTCAAATACATCAACAAATTTGAAGGGGAGGTCCTGTTGGGGAAAGGTAGAACAAGGAAAATGAAAGGTAATTAGATGCTGTAGATTTAATTTATGATACAATTAATATTTCAATTCCATATATATCTTACTCATGTAATTTTTATTATTCCATCTGTATTGTAAGGTAAATTTAATTGTCTGTAATAATAGCTAATTTACAATTCTTAATTGTTATTTTTTTGTATAGTTGGTCACGTGTGTGATGCAATACATTTATACATTGCAAACAATATTGATTGGATGGAGTAATGGATAGAATGATGTTTAGAATTCTATGGTACCTTATCATGGGAAGCGGTGAGTAAATTGATTCAAACAGTGCATCGTCATCGAGAAGAATATTCCGATGAACTTACACAAAGGGAAATTGATTTAGAATGCGGTTTAAAAGATAAAAAAAGGCAAGTATATTTTATACCTTGATCATTTTTTTCGTTGTTTCCCATTATATAAATGTATTTCTTTTGTTTATTTCTTCTTATATATTTATTTGTTGAGTCGGGCATGATGTAGTTGATACACCACAAGGCTATGTGGTCCAATGGTTGTAAATTTTGCATCAAAAATTTGGGTGACAAGAAGAAAACATTCGATTGTGGGATAAATATAGTTTTTCAATTCACTAATGTTTCCTCTAGAAGTGACAAGCAT
The DNA here is from genome assembly GCA_001517045.1 of Pseudotsuga menziesii. NCBI lineage: Eukaryota > Viridiplantae > Streptophyta > Pinopsida > Pinales > Pinaceae > Pseudotsuga > Pseudotsuga menziesii. The sequence continues at coordinate 115,785 of LPNX011089009.1, forward strand.
CGAGAAGTATCTGAAAAAATGTACTATGGTTATTTGGAAGATATAATTGAGTGTGACTTTAATTCCTGTAAAATAGTTCTGTTTGAGGTCAAATGGTACAGGCTACAAATGAATGAACGCGATCCTAAAAGAACTGTTATTGAGCATGCCAATGGATTTACCATGGTTAATACAAGGGCGCTTGAACCAGGTACATAGGCTTATGTTCTTCCAATTCAATGTGAGCATATATTTTACTCAGAGGTGCCAGGTAAAGCAAGTTGGTCATACATTGTTAGATATGATCCAAGAGGAAGATCAGCCAAGTATAATCCACTAGAGGAAGAAGACAATGTTAAAGAATAAGGTGATGAAAATTAGGAGCAGTTGGTCGCTGCATATGTGTCAGATGAATAATCTAATCAAGAAGTTGATCATCCAAATGACATAGCAGAGTATTTTGTACTCGGTGATGATATTGATGATGAATATATAACTGAAAATGACGTTGATGATGATGATTATATGAGAGATCCTTTCAACGATAGCTATTATGGACTAGATGATGATACAGATAAAGAATTTGATGACGATGATATTGATGACGAATAATAGAAATCATCATCATCATGTCATCACCATTAGAATAATCACAACCATCATCATCTTCATCTTTATGATCATCAATGGTATCATCATCATCACCATAATCACCATCATCGTCATCATCGAAATCATAATCAACCTCATGTTCATCTCCATCGTCATCATCATGTTCATACTCATTAGAATAATAGGAATCATCATCATCATGTCATCCTCATTAGAGTAATCACAACCATCATCATCTTCATCTTTATGATCATCAATGGTATCATAATAATAATCATCATCATCCTCATCATCACCATTGAAATCACAATCAACCTCATCATCATCAACGTTATAATCATCATCGTCATCCAGTTTATCATCATCAGCATCAGCATCATGTTCATCTTCATCATCATCATCATGTTCATACTCATTAGAATAATCTCAATCATCATCCTCATTAGAATAATCACAACCATCATCATCTTCATATTTATGGTCATCAATGGTATCATCATCATCATCGTCATCATCATCCTCATCATCACCATATTCATCATCGTCATCATCGACATCATAATCAACCTCATCCTCATCCTCAGCCTCATCATCATCAATGTTATAATCATCATCGTCATCAACGTTATCATCATCATCATCATCATCATCATCATCATGTTCATCTTCATCGTCATTATCATGTTCATACTCATTAGAAGAATCACAATCATCGTCATCATGCCATCCTCATTAGAATAATCGCAACCATCATCATATTCATATTTATGATCACCAATGGTATCATAATCATCATCATCATCATCACCATCTTCATCATCGACATCGTAATCAACCTCATCCTCATCCTCAGCCTCATCATCGTCAATGTTATAATCATCATCGCCATCAATGTTATCATCATCATCATCATGTTCATATTCATAATCATCATCATTATAATAATCACAATCATCATCATCAACATGTTCGACGATTTGTTGTGGGAAAAATGTTCACATGTACTAGTGATAGATGAGAACCATGACATAATTGATATGGAGATATATCCTAGGAACTCTGTTCATCATGTACTATCTTCATTTATGTGTGCATTAATGTGGTGGTGCAACTAAGGGGTTATAAAAGGTAATAAGTTAGTAGTTGTAGTAATTACGTAATACTAATTACTAGGTTTATAACCCCTAATAATTGATAAGACAAAACCTTGCAACCACTATACTTTTAACTTTGATAATCCCTTATGACGCCTTTAATTCCATCATTTTTCAACTCAACAATTGATAACTTGTCACTCCCTAATAATTATTAAGTTGTAAGTTATAGATCTTATCACCTAATACCCTTAATACTTGAAAAATGTTTATAAATACTAACTCTTACGCTTGTAAATACTATAATATCTAAACCTTATACCTTATAAACACTATTTCCTAACGATTAACACATGTAATCCATAATTTGCAATCAACCACTCTGGGATCTATTTAACAAGCCTAATTATTTAAAAAAATGGTTTCTATTTTAGAAGAAATTTAAAAAATAATAATAAGACAAGAAAAATTTCGTGTTCAATTTCCTATTTATCAAGGTTGTAATTAAATGAATTTTTCACATTTTTAGGATTTAAAGATTTGTAAGAAATAGATTGTATTACACAATGAATTATATCTAACTATATTACTTACTTATGCTAGTTGTCTCAATTATTCTTGATAGTGGACTTTAATAAGCATCCTCTCTGTGTCAAACTTCGAAATGGTCACCATATTACACTCATATGACAACTTTTTTTCAAGAAAGGGTCTATTGAAAATGATGTTCTCTATGATGGGGATGATGGCCATAAAGAAAATGATCATGATAATCCTGCTGACTATGGCGACAACGATAATTTCACTATCAACATCATCATCACTAACGACGATGATGATGTCGATGGTGTTGTTTATGAAGATGATGAGGATGACGACAATGACAATGATGTTGTTTATGACGATGGTCATGATGATCTGATCCAAGAGGATATTGGTGGACACCCACCTATTCCTATTGGACCCCCACCATTGTTTCTTTTAGTTTTCCAGTTTCCTTAATTGTAGCACAATTTACTATTTTTGGCAGTTTTTGGGTCCTAAACTTCCAGAGCCGTTTTGATGCCCTAAACGACATTTTTTCGGCATCGAATGGTCAGGAAAATATGAGTTCGTTCCAGACTCAATGTTTGTCGTTTATGGATGTAGTCCTTAAATAGATATTTCTAACGATGTATAATGCCCGTCAAACGGAGGTAGTATGCTAAAGTTACGACCCAGAGAAATTGATGTACCAAGTTACCCAACAGGGCCCACATTCTGGCGTTTCACCTCCTAGGGTTAGGTTTTTGGATGTGTAGGGTTTCCATTGTTTCTCAATAATATATAGGCCTTCAAGCCTCATTGTAACACAGATTTCAGAGGCATATAGCCACCACATCTCTTCTCAGAGATATGCTACCAGCACTCTAGCTAGTTTATTTCCATACTATATGTAAACAAGTTTCAGTTATTGATTAATGAAATGAAGTGTTATTTACGCTGCATATTTGTTTCTATGGTTATTTGTGTATTATGTTGCGTTCCTACATAAATCTGAATCAGTGATATTAGAGAAATATGCTCTTTATTGATCCTTCTTTGCATGTCCCCAACGAGGGCGAGGTATAAAGAGTTAGGATTCAATTTGGTTGAACCTTTACAAGATCATCCTCGCAAATCCCGATGGCCACCCATGGGGGATGAAAAGAAAGATGAGGGTGCAGAAGATCCTATCAAAATGTTGTTCGAGGAGGCCCTTGAAAAACAAAGGAACGCGATGATAGATAACTTCGCCCAGATCCTTCAACGACTTCCCACTGGTGGCACATCTGCATCTAGAAGCCACTCTGGAGGCGCAACCCCTTTTAAGGTACAACTAAACTTCAGCATTCCCATATTTGATGGCCGAATAGATGCAGACACCATAGATAGATGGTTGAATCTATTAGAAGGATATTTCTCAGTTCATGACTTTTTTGACCGGGAAAAGATTACTTTTTCTCTACTCAAAGCTGCCCCCCCATGTCAAGGACTAGTGGGAGAGAGAAAGGACGAGGAGGAACCTTCTTTGTTCTTGGGCATACCCACTTGGAATTATTTCCAAGATTCCATAAAGGGACAATATTATCTGGTGGGGAGCTATGAGGACAAGTACATCCAATGGACTACGATGTGGCAGCAAAGAGATATATATGTGCATGAGCTGACGAATCTGTTCCATACCCTACGCACCAAGATAGGTATCAAAGATTCAGAGAAACATTTGGTGCTGAAGTACCATAGTTGTCTACACAGATACACTCAGGAGGAAATGGAGTTCCTTGACATCTCCTCACTTGGTACGGCATATCGATATGCTGCCAAAATTGAGCAAAAATTCAAACAGAAAAAGCAAGACTTCGGATCTGTGAATCAAAATCAAGGGAAAGGTCCCCAAAACCATAGAACCAAGGACACAGCCAAGTCATGACGACTCAAGAAAAATTTCCAAAGCCACAATCAAAGAGAAATACTGCAAAGCCAAAGAAGGAAGCGGGAAAGTGGTACAAGTTCCATAAGATCCCCACTCACAACACAAATGAGTGTATGGCCAAGCAATATCTGGTGGCCGAGATAAAGGCTTATGAATCAGATGCATACTCTAACACTGAATCAGAACCCGAGAAGGGGAATGACAGAGGGAAGAAGATTATCAATGTAGAGCCCAATGCCACCGTTGCCACCACGAATATCCAAAAGGAAGAACCAGAAGATTCAGAGGAGGAGGAGCGTATTTTCCACTCCAAGATGTGGGTAAAGGGTTCCCCACTACAGTTCATTGTCGACAGTGGGAGCCAAAAGAACCTGATTTCAGCAGAGGTCATGAAGCAGCTAGGTTTGTTTACCACAGCACACCCACAGTCATACACCATTGGGTGGCTTCACCAAGGATGGGATCTCCACGTCAGCCAACAATGTCGCCTTCCATATAGCATCAAGCCCTTCACCGATGAGGTATTATGTAATATTTCTCCCCTTGATGTTTGTGATGTATTATTAGGTCAACCATACTTATGGAAGCGACATGCTATGTATGAGTCTCAGCCTCACACTGTTATTATTACGCTGGGAAATAATTTGTACAGGATACTAGAGGTACCACCTCCTGCCGCTATCTCTTTGGTTACTGCAAAACAATGCAATAAGCTCATTTCCAAAACTAGGAAGTTTGTTTTCTTGATGATCCGCCCTCAGGGAAAGAAGAATATTGTGGCCACAACCTCCAGAGAGGGCCCCTCCGCATGAAAAAAACAAATGGACAAGGTCATTGAGGAGTATCGAGACATATTCACCTCACCCACCGGGGTGCCTCTCCACTGTCAGGTTAAGCACCCCATCGATCTAACCCCAGGTGTGTCATTGCCAAATGGACCGATCTATCAACACTCTGTTCTGGAGAATGATGAAATCAAGAGGCAAATTCAGGAGCTACTGCAGAAGGGTCACATCTGGCCAAGTTCATCGCCCCGTGGGAGCCTGATTGTGTTGGTACATAAGAAGGATGGGACTTGGAGACTCTGTATTGACTATCGGGTGCTGAACAAGATCACTGTCTAGAATAGGTACCTGATCCCACAGATTGATGACCTCCTGGATTAGCTTAAAGGGGTGAAATATTTTATCAACATTGGCTTAAAGTCTGGGTATCACTAGGTATCAATCGAATCGACCGATGTGTGGAAGACTACCTTCAAAGCCAAGGAGGGCCTTTTTGAATGGTTGGTCATGCCTTTCAGGCTGACGAATGCTCCTTCAACCTTCATGAGACTTATGGATGACATCTTGCAACCATTCACCAACTCATTTGTAGTAGTGTACTTGGATAACATCCTGATCTTCAGTCAGACTTGGGAAGAGCACCTCCACCACATTCGACAGGTCCTCTAAACATTGCGGCAGCACAAGTTGTGTGCCAATTTGGAAAAATGCACTTTTGGCATGACCTAGGTTTAGTATCTAGGATACATTATTGATTAGTGTGGGGTACATGTGGATCCAACCAATATCCAAGTCATTCGGGATTGGCCAGCCCCAACTAATCTAACAGAGCTTCACAACTTTCTGGGCCTTTCTAATTTCTACCGTAGGTTTGTGTTGGGATTCTCTCATATCACTTGGCCCGTGAGTCAAGTCACCAAGGGAGGAGCGAAAGCAAATTTCTTTTGGTCGAAAACTCAATAGAAGGCATTTGCAGAATTGAAACATCGCCTCTGCTATGCCCCAGTGCTCACATTACCCGACTTGCAACATACATTTGAGGTCGAGACAGATGCCTCTGACTATGCTATTGGGGCATTCCTTACTCAACAAAGGAATCCAGTGGCATATCAAAGTGAGACACTGTTCGACACAGTCTGAAAATATCCCACTTATGACAAAGAGATTTTTTCCATTGTACAGGATTTTCGACAATGGAAGCATTACATTTTGGGGAAGGAAATGATCATCCACACAGACTACCGACCCTTGAAATTCATGTAGACACAAGGGAAGTTACAGAATTATTTCCATCAGAAGTGGTCCACATATCTACAACAGTTTCATTTGAACATCAAGTATAAGAAGGGAAGCACCAATAATGTTGCATACTACCTTAGCCGACCACCGATCATGGCGATAACCACCATGCTCAAATCTTGTAGGCATGAGACTTCTGATTGGCCGCTTCTCTACAAGAGCGATCCATAATTCAGCCACACATACCAGCCACTCTTGGAGGGAAACCAAGTTCCAAAATTTCACCTCCAGGATGTACTACTATGTCACATGGGACACCTTTGTGTTCCTTCAAGTGAGCATGCCAAGATGATTTGGGAAGCGCACTACAGTTGGGTCATTGGGCATTTCAGGGTCAAGAAAATAGTGGTAGTAGTGCATAAGTATTTATATTAGCTGAACCTTCGACAGGACATCGAGAAGTACATCCGATCCTACACTTCTTGCACCATTTCCAAACCATCCATCAAGAAGCAAGGCCTCTATACTCCGTTGCCTACCCCTAGTGGACCTTGGTAATCCATCTCCATGGATTACATGTCAGGCCTTCCTTCTACTAAGCACGGCAACGACTGTGTGTTTGTGGTCGTTGAAAAATTCTCAAAGATGGCCATAATGGTGGCCTACAAGAAGAATATCACAGCAGAAGCCACTGCTAAACTCTTCTTTGAACAAGTGTGGGTACACTTTGGGATCCCACAGTCTATAATATTAGACAGGGACAACAAGTTCCTTAGTGCATTCTAGTCTAGCCTATGGTCAATACTAGACACCAAGCTCACAAAGTCCATAGATTTCCATCCCCAGACTAATGGACAAACAGAGGTCGTCAACAGGATGATCGTACACATTTTGTGCATGTACAACTCAAAGAATCCACACACATGGGATGAGAGCCTCCCCTATGTACAACACAGCTATAAATGGGCCCTCCATAGCTCAACCAACCATATCCCCTTTCAAGTGGTCTTGGGATTCCAGCCACTATGTCCCATTGATGTAGCCATTCCATTTGCAGCTACTCAGGCTGATTCAACTCATATCCATTCTGAAGTTTCCAAGGAAAACAACTTCATTGAGCGCATTCAGCACATTCACCAACAGGTTCATGACATATTGGACAGATCCAATGCTAAGTACAAGTAGCAACATGATCAACATCTGGTGCAACACAACTTCCATGTGGGCAACAAAGTGTGGCTACATTTGCAGAAGGAGCACCTCGCTTGACCCCACCGCAAGCTTCGCCTGCTTCAATATGGGCCATACACCATCACCAAGGCTATCAGGGACAATGCCTTCGAGCTCAATATTCCACCATTCCTTGGTCTGCACCCAATTTTTAATGTGGACCACCTTCAACCCTACTTTCCACCTCTACTGGACACATCAGACATGGAAGAACAACTCACACCAACAGAGTTAAACCCTGACTGCATGGAACAAGACACAACTGATCGGATTATGGACACACAGATCAAGAACACCCACCAGCAGAAGACCATCTATATCGAGTTGTCAAAGCAGGCCAACTCCTTCACTAGGGAAAGTGGCTCACCAAGGATCAAGTTCAACAGAAGTTTCCTCATCTCATGGAGGAACTCAACGCAATGGGGACCATTGCTTCCTAAGGGGGGAGGAATGATCCAGGAGGATATTGGTGGCCACCCACCTATTCCTATTGGACCCCCACCATTGTTTCTTTCAGTTTTCCAGTTTCCTTAATTGTAGTACAATTTACTATTTTTGGCAATTTTCGGGTCCTAAAATTTCGGAGCCGTTTTGAGGCCCTAAACGACGTTTTCCCGGCATCGAATGGTCAGGAAAATATGAGTCCATTTTGGACTTAATATTTGTTGTTTTTGGATGTATTCCTTAAACATATTTTTCTAACGATGTATCATGCACGTCAAACGGAGGTAGTATGCTAAAGTTACGACCCCGAGAAATTGATGTACCAAGTTACCCAACGGGGCCCACATTCTGGGGTTTCACCTCCTAGGGTTAGGTTTTTGGATGTGTAGGGTTTTCATTGTTTCTCAATAATATATAGGCCTTTGAGCCTCATTGTAACATAGAGTTCAGAGGCATGTAGCCACCACATCTCTTCTCAGAGATAAGCTACCAGCACTCTAGCTAGTTTATTTCCATTATGTATGTAAACAAGTTTCAGTTATTTATTAATGAAATGAAGTGTTATTTCCGCTACATATTTGTTTCTATGGTTATTTGTGTATTCTGTTGCATTCCTGCATAAATCCAGAGCATGATCATTGATGATGACAATGACAATGATAATGCTTATGATGATGATGATCAAGATGATGGTGATGCTCATAAGTATCGATGTTGTCAATTTCATCATCATTGACAATGTCATTAAATTTTTAATATAGTACCTTGTATCCCAAACAAACATCTCTCCTCTTAAGTTTAACCTGGTTTTTCTGCTACCTTGCCTCCGTGTTGCTGGAATAAGTCCCTAGCTTTATCCTTCCCTGAAGGGATGTAGTGGACATATTGGATTCAAGGAAATTAATAAATCACATTAAAAAAAAAAACATCAAAATAATAATAAACATTAAAGTAATAAAAAACATTAAAATATTAATAAGCATTAAAAATTTATAAACATTAAAAAAAACAAAACAGTTAAATCTATCCATCTTACCTTCCCCCTGTCGCAACAAACAATTTTTAAGTCTTTCACTTACCTCACCTACGAACCAGGCCCGAGGTCGCAGAGGAGTTTCCAAGGTTGTAGAGGAGTTTTTTCAGTTAACTCACCCACGAACTAGGCCTGAGGTCACAGAGGTGGTTCCAAGGTTTCATATGAGGTTTCACACTTACCTCACCCACGAACTAGGCCCAAGGTCACAGAGGAGGTTCCAAGGTTGCGGAGGAAGTTACAAGGTTGCATGGGAGGTAGCTCTTGTTCATTCAACGAACCCCTTCCTTCACACAACCAGAAAGCTAGCTTGTGAGCATGGCAAAACCCTTAACCTGCAGCAGATAAATTTCTTGTTTGAAACCATTTTTATAGTACAGGTTCTTCCTACACACAGCTTTTTATTGGGTGGGCATTCGGATGCAACTCAGGTTCTTCCTAGATTGGTACGCAATTTTAATGGTATATCAGCTTTGGGGGTTTTCTATCCTCAAGGATATCCACCCCCTTCATCTCCAAAATCTACACAGAGGTACATTGGCATATTGAGGTCAAGACCCACAAGAAAAGGTGAAGGTCACTAAGGCATCAAGAAAAGCATAGGCTAAGGTAGCTTCAGAAACACGATCCAGTATAATTATATTTTTTGCTAGTAGATATTTCTTCGGTAAGTCCATTGCTTTCATTTAATCCATTAACTCCTTTTCTAGTCATGGTTTTATTGACTGATACAGTCAATAAATTACAGTCGGGGTTTTATTGATAGATACAGTCAGGTTTTTATTTTTTTGTGTGTTTATTTCATGAAAATGAGAGCTCGGGGAAATCCTGAAAGCGAACATCTCCACTATAGGTCAACATTACTGATGCGTAGCTCTTTTACGATGGCTCCCCCTACCCCCAACACAAACTCCATCATAAATCCTATCCCCGGAAGTAATACCTATGATCAAAGCATGATGTATAACATGAATGAGAAGAATAAATGAGTGAGGAAGAAGGAAGAGAAAGTTGAAATGGGGATGGGAGAGGTAGTGAATGTGAAGATGGAAAGAACAACAAGGGATAAGGAGCCGAGTGAAATTGGTTGTCTGAGGAATCCATTTCGTAGTCAAATGATGAGTCAGAATTTGATAAGAAGTCTGATATGAATGATTATGAAAAGTTAGAAACCGAGCCTAATACTGAGAAATTAGAATAAGATGAGGTCGATGATAAGGATGGCAGGGACGCCTCCACATCAGATGCTTCAGCTACTCCCAAGAGGTGCTCTCTAGCGAGTTGCGCCTGCCCGGTCGCAACCAAATGGGACAGTCTAGACCTGAATGAAACCATATCAGTGAGTTCCCACTGGTGAGGCGATAAGCCAATTCGTTCAGTTCCATGAACATTTTTCCTAGGATATATATTCAGAGATACAGTCAATAAATTTTCCTTCACTGATTGATTGGGATGGATGTTTTTATACAAAAGATACGTCACCTACTTCCTATAAAACCTGCTACTACATACCCTGACAATCAACCCCGCTTATGGATAGATGATAGATATACAATGTGGATAGATGCAATCAGGATTTTATCAATAGATACAGTTAGGGTTTGCTCCTATATTCCCTCCACTGATTGATTAGGATGGATGTTTTTATACAAAAAATACTTCACCTACTTCCCATAAACCCTGACAATCAACCTCGCGTATGGATAGTGGATAGATATATAATGTGGATAGATATATAATATGGATAGATATACAATCGTGTCTTGTCTTGCAAGTGATTTCACCCCTTGTACTATTTGGCCAGATACCAGTTTAGTTAGGTATAAACATTAAAATAATAATAAACATTAAAGTAATAATAAACATTAAAAGGTTTACACAACACATAAGCTACAAAATAGTCTGTGCGTTGTTGTTACGACTGATTCAGGGGAATAATTGACCTATTGTTTCTCTATGATATAGTTATCATTTGGGAAGTATTTAATTGTTACAAATGGATTGATGAACCTTCTGAATAAAGAGACTGTTTTTCATTCCTATCTTAGGTAAAAATGAAGTTCAAATATTATTTAAAACTAGTAGAAGGATCCACACTATCCATTCTTGTAGGTGTAAGTTGTTGAAAAAGTAGGAATACCAGTTTGTAAGAAAAGGCCTATGTTTGGTCTTATCCCTTTGAAATTTTTATAAGGTTTTTCATTAAGTGGACTTTTCAATGGGTTTTGAACTTTAATGACTTCCCACATCCCTTCTTTGAAATGAAGGGTAGTACTGATCCTTGGTAGAACTTTGTAATGTATCCATGAATCCTTGCTATAGGTCTGTTTATATGACTGAGGTTAACTACTAGAAACTGCCTCAAAGTATTTCTTAGGTATTTCACCAATAGTGGGTTTGTTGCTTATATTTCAGTCTTGATGTAGGATACCATATGAGGGTGATTCTTTCAAAGAATTACCTTAGAGGGCCTCTCCCCATGCCACAAAAGTGACCAAAACAAATCCTAAACAATTCTACTCTCTCATCGCTTGCTTCGGTGAACTTATAACTTCCATATTTAGCGAGCGTGTACCCTAATTCCTAAACTATCACCAAGGAACATTAGGGAAATTTCTCATGGTGGAGGTAGACTGCATGTTAGGGCTCTTGTAATTATTGCTATAAAATCAATGCTTCCACCTAGAATAGTCATAGTCATAAAGAAATTAATTTTCCACCTATTGCATGTTTCCATTCAAGGCTATAAGTATGGAATGAATGTCCCATCAGGACTACACATAAAAGAATAGACCTGAATGTCCCAAGAATTCCTTGAACCTTCAGATAGATCACAGATAGATACCTTAAATTCATGTTGTATGCAAGGTTGGACTTATATTACTTAGACTACCTATACTTCTAGGAGGGATGACCTTGAAATATTCTCCCATCATACCTATGCCTTGGGGACCTCATATTATAATCGATGCATTTGAAACATACTTTTCATCCTTCCTTTTAACCCACCCTATGAATCACACCTACAACTTAGGAACCTCCTGAAACTCTTCCTTTGGACCCTATGGCCTCATACCTACTCTTTGGGACTAGACTTGGGAAATCACACTTGTGGGACTATCCTAACCTATGCATTAGACCTAAACCTCATACTCATTGAATTTAATCAGCCTATTATGAACCCTACTGTCTATATGGAAAAGCGTAAGCGAAGCCAGAGCACTATAGGTTATTTGAACCGTACTGTAAGTAACTATAAGAAGCTAATATATGCTAAAGTATATCTAAGCTAATAATAAGACTGTACTTAAGGGATGGGGTTCTTGCATGTAAAGAGTTGGTACAAGGGGATGGAGTTCCTAGCATGCCATCCATCCATACTAATGTTCTTATACGTCTCTTCCAGGTCTAATGACTATTCTCCGTCCACTCACTGACTCAATACTCCTAGGTTTCAACCAAAATCTCTCAAAATGTAGGATATGAGATTATCAAGATAGTCCAACTAGTCCAAATCTTGTAGGTAATGTAAAATCTAATGATTAGTCCAAGCTACCAAGTTAAAAGAGGTATCCTTAAATTTTGAGAATAAAACATTACTTCATACCAAGTTATATCTATATGAAAATATTCCAATATCCATGCAATATATACAATACAAAACTTTTAAAATTTTAAACAAATATTTTAGTTAAATATGTGAAATGACTCTTTGATAGCTTGACAAAGATTAAAGTCCTTGGTCTTGCCAGTCCTATGGGTGAAAGGGATTGGTTATTTACCTTTATGGTACACCTTGGTCTTATGGGTATGAGGGTTTCCTTATCTTCTTATTTTCACCCCCCTGCGAGCATTATTCAAGCCCCTTGCAGGGGTATCCCAAGCCTCTTGTGGGCATTATTGAATCCCCTTGTGGGCGTTATTGTAAACATTGTACTGGCATATTGTAAATATCGTGCGGGCATATTGTAAACATTGTGCGGGCATATTTTAAACACTGTGATATTTCAATATGATATCATGCTTATTATATTGTAGCAGGGGGGTACTCAGAACACGCCTACAGATTCTGTTAAGGTAAACGTGATTGTCACATTAACACTAATTTTTTTCTTCATTAATAACGTTTATTAGACATGGTTCAATTTTTACTTTTCAAAATGAAATTTTGTTGCTTCTTTTATTATGGCAGGATGACAATGGGAAATCCCCAATGATGTCCCATCAGGTAAATGTTAGGCTAATAGTACCTAAACATGATTAAAGTAAAAATTTTTATTAAATGCATGTTATTTTTTTCACGTGAATTTTTGTAATGATAAAAATAAATTAACTACTTTTATTAATTGATGTTTGTAGAGCACACCACATCACGATGATGAGGTGGTCACTGAGGAAGATATATTTTATTCAACTGACCCAATGGGAACTATGAAGAAGGCTTTAAAAAAAGTCCAATCAAGAACTTCTTACACTAATAAAAATCAGACCCATGACTGAAGAAATCAAAGAAACAAATTGGTGACTTGAGGCAAACAATAGTACAGTACAGGGTAAGTGGCATCTCTGAAATATTTTATGAACTATGACATATATTCATTTATGCTATTTTAGTTCTCTATTTTTGATATGATCTAATTAATTAAAGTTTTCTTTTTTGTAGGAATTTTTGGAGACAACACATGTGCATCAAGTGTAGTATGTAGATGTCGGTATTGGTAGTAGCGATGGTTCAACACAGCATCAATACACCGTACCAATGAGGCTATTTGAATCTCCTGACAACAATTCCATTTAGATGCAATGACCTCGTCGGATGTTGGATATCAGCGGGGCCCTTCACCCAATTCTACTTCACGGGATGTTAGAGAGGAGAGTAGCATCAAATGTGAAAGTTGTTATCCTGGAGCAGTACGTGTGGTTAGCAAGGGATCATTGTCTATTACATTCTTGGTGGACAAGGACTATGTTCCAATCAAGATACCAAATATTGAAGGTATTAATTAATTAATTCAGTTTTTTTCATGTAATTCAAAGCCACATACCTCAAATTATTTTTAATTAATGATCATATTGTTTTTGCAGGAAATAATGTTTTTTATAAGAACCTGCATGAGAAGGATTTGGATATTTTTGGGACCACCATTCGTACACGGTGGAATGCCCAAAATGATAAATTGAAAGATGATTTGATGAACCACATGGTTAACTTATTTGGTGATACCTTCAACCAAAAAGGTGTCACTGCAACAGCTGGCTTAAATTTGAAATATGTCAGGGAAGATTATAAGTATGAGCATCCTTCAATGGTTCCATAGAAGAAGTGGAAGGCTCTCATGGATGATGCAAAGCAGAAGGCATTGAGAAAACACAGAAAGACTCGGCCAATCAATTCAAGAAGGTATGTCACATATCATATTTTCAATGAAAAATGTTCAATATACTTTTTTTACTTTTAAATATATTTAAGTTCTGATATCTAACATATTTGAAATATTTCATAGGCTCTCAAACACCTCTAAAGCGACAAAGACAAGGGTAGAAAAACATGGGTAGCACAAACTATGCCAAGGTGGATATCAAAAACTAAGAGCATGAATTGTAAGAATCGAATGATCATTATTTGTATCCAAATTTTTTGTAACTGTAGCGAACAAATAATTTATTTATCACTGTAGTGAACAAATAATTTTTATGGTGTTATGCATTGTAGGGAAATGCTTTTCAAGAAGCAGCCACTGAAGAATACTTGAGTCTCGACTTCAAGTATGGTTTTCAACATGTGTTGGAACGTCGAAAAATCCTGGGGCAAACCCAAATTTTCCCATTGATTCACACAGAGGTAAATAAAAGCATCTGTGCATGTTCAATTTGTTCACATTGCTTTGGACTTGAATTATGTGTTATGTCAAATTTGTATATGTGATAACTTGAAACTTCTTAAGCATTGGAAAGATCTTAATATGACAAATTGTTTTAATAAATGAATGGTTTCAAGCATCCACATACCAACTCTAATTAATCTCCTTTTAGACGTTACAGATATTGAGTTGATAATCAAATCTTTTAGAAGACCTGATATGAGCATAATACCTAAGAGGTTGCCATTTTGAACCTGAATTTGCTCTTAGGATTTGTAATGGACTTAGTGGATTTATGAATCTTTTCTAAATTAATTGACTCATCATCAACTATATTCTATATCACTTTATCTAGACATTCAACTAGCCTAATTAACAAATTGTAGTGAGCATATTAAGAATGTAATTATCCATTCATATATTAATAAAAAATATGATTTTTCCTTTGGAAAAAAATCTAGACAATCAACAACATACTCCCACATCTCATTATTACAAGAATATTGGATCAATTGCACAAATACATTACATTTACTACAAGGCCCAATAAGGTCGAATGCATAATCAACAAGACACTATGAATCCAAGATTGACAACTATCACTTTCAAGGTCAAGTCTCTATATTGACTACACCAATTGAACTCCATTGACGATTTCAAATCCATATGGTTGGTTCTCCATGATGATCAATGACAAATGATCAACTCCCCCTTCAAAGTCAATAAGGGATGATTCAAGTGGTCAACACTCTAACAACACTATTAGGTTCCCTTATTCCAACCATCTCCCTCCCATTTATAAACTCTTACAATAGTTAACTCAATATTGGTTTTTCCATATTAAATAAGCTTTATCTCTTGTTCTATGAGCTCACCACAATTCCTCCATTACTATAAGTTTACCATATTATGTTTGAATTGAAACAAAGTGTTAGTGAGAGTGATGGACAAGGTTATTAATTCTTGCACATGATCTAGGAACTAGGAATCAAAATCATCAAAGAATAATTAACAAAATACTCATGAATTGGAAATAACTGGATTACCAAATAGGTTTCCTCTCTGTATATTATATAAAAAATAAAGGATTACAATTTCCATGCATAGAAATAGCTTAACTCCATGAAGAATTCGAATACCTAAGGGACAATTCGAATTCAGTGAGTGAGTCTAGCTTAACTGACTCTTTTCCATGCAATCTCACTCAGTTAACCACTTGACCAAAACCCTAATTGACTCACCAAACCCTAACTGAAGTTGGAGTGCAATAAATGACCGAATCTCAACTGAAGGAGATCAAACACATGTCATAGCAATCCAATCATCAAGTGCTAGTACTGCATGACTCCAATAAACTCTGATGAGGTAAACTGAAGTTGAACTGACCATCAGAAGTTGGTGAAGGCGCCTTGTTCACTCCAATTCATTAAAATAATAATAAATAATCATTAAATAATATATTTAATGAATGGAGGCACCTTAACTGACTGTAACTGATTGGTTGAACTGAAAGTAACCACCAGTTAGCAATTAGGTGCATGAATGTCACACAGATCACCCCTGGAGTGCTCTAGTTAGCCTCCTTGACTGTAGGAGAAGGCTAAATTAGCCTCCTTGACTGTAGGTAGGCGTGGGAGTGACTGGGATGATGGTAATTAATGCTCCACTGATGTCAATTAAACTTAGGATAGTGGTTTAACTAGGCCAATTTGACCGAAGGAGTGAGTATGAAGGTAAATGTCTCCAACAAAGGTAGTGTGACTTGAGTGACCTTGGTGTACTTGGCCTTATGTTTTTATAGACTTAGTCGTGTCAAACATATTACCAAAACAATTGAGTTTCCTCATAATAATACCATCATTTCAATGTACTTGTGTAATCTATTCATGAATCATTACATTGAAAAATAAATTTCTTTTTTGGTTTTCAGGTTGAGACCAACAAAAGAAGCGATTGTAGTGGTACCGAACAAGTACCACATGATGGTGGGGAGTTGCCTCATGTTGGTGGCAAGCGGCCTAGCCATGATTCAAGTATGTATGCTATAAAATAGAAGTATTTATTATGATTTCAAATATATAATTGATGACATGTAGTAATAAATTTTCTTCTGTGAAAGGCAGAGCATGTACCTGCTCATGCTCAAATGGAAGAGGAACAAATGGCAAAATCAATGAACACTCTAGTTGTCTCAGCTAGTCATCCAACAGGTAAAGATAATTGTAATGATCTCGGAAATAATGAAATATGTATGTGAATAATAACTAAACATTTATATCTATATAACTTTATTGGTTTTTGTAGATGATTCCCCTCTCCATAGATCCCCATTCCCTACTATTCAACGTACCAGAAGTATGGTATGGGAGAGCATGTCCACACAATCAACAAAAAGAGAGGGCACAACAATTTCAACGAGAAATGACAATGAATTAGATGTCCCCATCTTGGACTGTATGAAAAAAAAAATCAAAACAGAAAAAAATGTAGTTCTATACATTTAAGATTTGTATTTGTATTAGCCGGTGCATACATTATTTTTTATAATGTGTGACATATTTTGAGGACTATGGTTATCCTCAAGGGGATGGCTACCCCTTCTTGAGTTAATCTGAGGAAGATGAGATGAGCATATGATCTTCCTTATCTAGTGATGATGATTATGAGCTTCCACTATTTTCATGAGACACATGAGACGTATGGCCACATACAATTGAGAAGGTCGGGTAACCTACCCTCGCGTTGACTTGATGTGCATGAGCCTAGTATGAGGTCATGTTGCATTGTTATGTTACGTTGACTTGCACGTTTACTTGTATGTAATGTTTAGCCTTGTAGTGACTCGTAATTGACCCTTGCATGGTAACGTTGAGACATACAACCCTTAAAAATTGACGTTCATCGTGCTGATGACTAGTGTGACCCCTTAATGGGGTCGTCCACCCTTGTGTTGACCTTAAGAGCCCTCCTTAGGTGCCATCCACCATAGCGCTACCATATGTCAATTTTTTGGAGTACTTTGTTGTCATTTTTTATTGTAAGTTGGTCGTATTGTTGTGCTGCTACTATTTTTTATTTGTGAGGGTTGGATGATCTATTTTGGGATATTTTGTGGTTCTGGGTTCTCTCCTTTCATAGGTATTTTTGTCTAGTTGAGTCTCATGCAAGTAACCTAATGCTAAGATGTTGAATTCTGTTTAGAAGAATTTTTTCTGAGGATAAGGAAGCTCTACCCGAACATATTATGTTGAGTTATCTTATGTTGAGTTTATAATTGGTTCAGATCTGATATATCATTTACTATTATATATTGTTGTCTTTCATTAACAACTTAGATCTGATATAGATAGCTACTCTTATTACTATTATTGTTTTAAGTACTTTAATGGTCATTGTAACTCATTGTTTCTAGGACATGCTGGAAATTAAGGATATTTAGGATATGAAGGTATTGAGGGCACATTGGGTCACCATCCAACACTTCATTGTTTCATTATTTTACATGGTAGATCTAGTGTGTTTTATTGCCTTGTATGAAAGATCAGGATCAAGTCTATTTTGCTGGAAGGTGTAGCAATGTGTGCAAGTCCATTCGGGTGGATCAATGCTCTCGTTTCCACTTTTCTACATCTATCATCTTCAACCCAAGCATCGTTAGCACCTACATCAATGTTTTTTCGATTTTGTCCCTTTCTTTTAACTCTATTTTACCTTAAAAAATTAGGTTAATCAACTCACAAAATAAAACTAGTAAATTAACCCTAGTTAGTTTGCTCTCCTTTGTTAATTTGTTGTTCTTTCCTATTTGATTTTTAACCCTAATTGAATTACCTTAATTAATATACAACCCTAGATAGCCTAATCAACTCTAAAACCTTAACTAATCTAGTGGAATTCTCTTCTTATCTTTTATTCCTATCCTCCCCTCCCATGGTTTATCAGTTTTTCCCCAAAATGGAGTGGTGAGTCCACTCCCTCCTTCCTATTCTAGTAGTGGGGTGCCTCACTCTAACTATAACACTACAAAATCTATGTAATGTTAACTTGTATTTGGATTAAATGAGTGCAAATTAGTGAAGGCTCCATTGTGTTAGTTTATTTCATTATGTAATGCTTGCGATATAAGTTGTAAAAAAGGGAAAGATGCCCATGCATTTTAATAAAGAAAGAAAGTGCATGATTACTTAGAAGAGATAATGGGGGGCATGAGTCAATCCCCATACAATGCTAGCCTCTTGCTTGCTAATGGACATACTATTATATAGTATTTTTCTTGGGACTTGGTCATTTATGAGCCTCCTTCTCTTTAGCACTCAACTAGGAGTTGTGACCCGATTTTGGGGAAGATGCATCCTCCACCTTGAGTTCTCACTCAGTAGATTCTGCCACTTGTATTTTCCTCTTGTGCATCAGGAAACACTCTACAACAGTTATTCCACTTATGTTCCGTTCAGTATCTTTTATTAATAAAGAACAATTCATTACAAATGTTTTATTTTTGACTTTTTGTCAAAAATATAAAAATTATAAATAAAGTTTTTTCAGCATAAATTAATAATAAATTATTACACTAAAGGTGTTATTAATGGGACATCCCTCCTATGGCTTTCATCATCTTTCAATGGCCTATGGGGAGCCACACCTTGTCCACCGCTTAAATGCCCTCAAAACATGTTGACCACTTTATCTGGTGCTCCTTTAATTGGATTTTCCTATGCTTGCTTCACCCCGTTATGACTGCCATAATCTAGTATATAATCCTTCCTTCACTCTGATGGAAATGAGGTGAGAGCTGCTGGGTTGGATCAAGAGCAGAGTAGGTGGGGGCATAGCTGGATGAACTGGGGAAACAAACTGAGCTGATGGATAAGAAGACTTTGTTTGCAGGGTAAGGGAAAGGCTTGGGAGTATTCCGATGTATATCCTGAGGCGTGGGAGAACTTGAGTTGTCGGTGGTTAGAGAGTGAACGTTATTAATAGTAGGGGATATAAATTGAAGAGAGAATGTTATATAATTGCCCAACAAAGGGCGCTATCCAAAATAGAATCCACCCCCTATCAATACATATACGACGGGCATCCTAACCAAAACAAGACATTGCGATTAGGCCCAATCAATATGTCCCGACACGGTAAGGAAAAATATGTTTAATATCAGGGGAAGCCATTGATATTGACCAGTTCGAGATAGACATGTGTTGGGAGGGTTGGAAATATACCATTATAATCAGCGTCATCCATCGATTTAGCTCGTTCTGTATAGGAAGCAAACCTGCAACCAACAACAGGCAGTTTATTGACACACGGGTTTTCTAGTTGGGTCAGCTGATAAGATTAAATTATTGTTGTTGATAGTATTGCAACGCATGGACATCCAAGCACCGAATTAAAGAATTTTTTGCTACTCAACACATGGACAGTAAAATGAATGAAAACAAACTCTAGTACCTCACCATCAATATCAACATCGAGAGAGGAAAATAGATAAAACATCGTACCGTTGTTTAAAACCTGCACATCAATATAGCATATTTCTTTCTCAGAACCCTTGTGTCCGTGGACTGTGCTACTTAAAATCATAAAAAAAAAACATAGCCAGCTCCTAGCTTGTACGACAATTTTAGTGGAAATATTAAACAAGACTTAACCTTGAACATATTTTATGAGCGACAGATTAGAGGAACCCTAAGACGCGATTTTCCAAACCACACATGAAAATACCAATATAATTCACTCATTAAAATTAGCCAGGCATTAGAGACCTCCCCACTGTAAATTCATGTGGGCAAACTAAATGTTAAAGGGAAAAATAAATATTTGGGAGATTCAAAACCTGGACTCATGGAGTTACTAGCTTGTCCTAAACCCTGCGAGGCGAAGGGATTGTCTTTCAATCATGTTTTCAACAACTCATTCTTGATAAAATCGTATGGGATTGAACGATTAATGTAGCCTATATTTCTAAAAGCTCACTTTTTAATTATGGGTTTCAAAATATTTTATATTTGGATTTATTTGGGAGAACGCCATGTGTCACTTTCGAACGGTTTAGCTGTCACAATAGATTTTGGTTTACCAAACATAATGGTGGATGTTCTTTATAATGATAAATTTGTTGGATTTATAATTGTCTTTCACAGCACATCCTCGGCTCTTTGTGTTGATCAGTGGATGAAGAGTTTTTTTGTGTTGATAGCATAATTAATTGTTTTGTCTATTCATAGTCTTCATTATAATTGTAAATTTTTTGAGATTTGGAGTCATCTTTCACACCACATGTCCAGATATGTTTGGTGTGTATTAATGCAAATCGTGAGCCATCTAAGCTTCTAATGATGATCAATTGTACCAACATAAAAAATGAAATTAAAATAGATCTCACCTTTTAATTTCAATGGAATTCGGAGATATGTTAAATTTCTTTCATAGTATATTTCTTAGAACGTGACTCAATATCAGAATAGAAATAAAGTGTCATTGATGAAGGTAAAGATAAACTCAAGATGTATCTCTTATCCCATGGATTATCTAATGATGAATTTTCATGTAGTCTAGGACTATCTAACAATGAATTTTCATGCAGTTTGGTTTTTGAATAAAATAAAATATTATTTATTTAGGGTTATTTAAATGAGTAGGATTTAGTAAAAAATATTTTATGTTTGAATTTAGTGTAATTTTTAAGTACAATGTAGCATTAGATACACATTTTTTGGATTTCTCTTTTTGGTTTATTTGATGCCAAAGGAAAGTACATATCTGGGAGATCTTTGACGGACTCGCCGATCAGATTGTAGAATAGGAATATACAACATTGATGAAGGTTATGATAAACTCGATATCCAAATGTAGAATAGAAAGATACAACATTGATGAAGGTTAAGAGAATATTAAGAGGTATGTATTATCCTTAGGTTTCATAATTTCAATATATGGTCTGTGTTTGACTATGGAACATCTCATTCATAGTTGTAGATGGTGTCTTCTCTTTTATGCAAGAGATATCTGACAAATATGGTATTCCTAGGGTTGCCTTCTAGGAACTTAGTGCTTGTGGTTTATTTTCTTATTTCCATATGCCTTTGTTGGTGGATGAATGTTACATTTCCAATAAGGTACACAATTTTACTCGATTTTCAATAGCAAACCCCATTACCTTTTGAGAAGAATTTAAAAGTAGAAAACAATGAGAAAGAGATATTCAATACTAAAAATATATTACTACCTCACTACCATAAGCCAAGAAGATTACAAACCATTGTTGGCTCAATTTTGTAACCATTCAACCCATCTGATGTTAACCGATAATTGATAACTTCATTTACAAACGTTATCCTGCTATAAATTTTCTTGTGCTAATACTTGGTGATAACTATTTGAACAGAGGAGAAATATCCACGTTATCAATCCATCCAATGGCCAACTCATCTCTTGTATTCCAGGGATGACAGAACTGTGATTGAAAGATCTACCCACCTTCCTGAGAGTAATAGATTTATCGGATCTCATGTTTCAAGACACCAAATACGAGGCATAGAAGATTCTCAAGACTTTGGTTTTTCTTAACACTTTCGAAGATGGATACACTTTCTAGAACCTACTAAACTCACGCCACCTCTTCTTTATCTTATTGAAGTTACTTTCAGCTATCGAGGTAGAGAGGTTTTCATACTTAGTAATGTCGATGTGGGTATTGACATAGGAACATGAGTTGCAATTATCGGGCCCAATAAAGTAGGGAAATATAATTCACTTAATCTTATTGATGTTGATTTTCAACCTTTAGTGGGAGAGGTAAAGAGGAGTTAAAAACTTAGAATTCGAAGGTATTCTAAACTCTTGATTTACTTATTAACCACAAAGGAAATACCTATTCAATATATTCTTAGGTTACATATAGAACAAGAGGGTTTTAGTAAGAAGGAGGTATGTGCAAAACTAGGAAAGTTTGGACTACCCAACCATAATCGAGTCTCATCCCAATTGCAAGGCTTTCAGGAGGTTAGAAGGAACGTTTTGTTTTCACATCAATTTTAATCACTAAACCCCATGTTATTTTGTTGGATGAACCCATAAAGTTTAAGTTGTCATCTTATGAACTCGTTTTAATTGAAAATCACAACTCACATATAACCAGGTAATAATTAGTTGTATGAGCTTAGATTGAGACATGAAGTTAATTGGTACAAAGAAAATTCATATGGTACAAAGAAAATTCATACAACAAAAGGATTTGCTTACAAT
Organism: Pseudotsuga menziesii; assembly: GCA_001517045.1. NCBI lineage: Eukaryota > Viridiplantae > Streptophyta > Pinopsida > Pinales > Pinaceae > Pseudotsuga > Pseudotsuga menziesii. The sequence goes on from LPNX011089009.1 coordinate 138,761, forward strand.
ATTACCTTTAAAACAAATCTCCACAAGTTTGGAACAAGAAGCAACTAAATTTATTGATCTGCCTCATACTTCATAGACGAATTTATTTAGAAATACCCAATTGATAAGTACTCAGTTGGCCTTTACTTTTCAAAGGGTCCTCTACCATTATTGCATAAGGTTATGCGAGCATTAATGAAAAATGGCCATTGAAACGGTTTTAGGCATTTAAATAATCCCAATAACTAGCCTAATGTGTAAGGATTGGATAAACCATGTGGCCCCCACATGAGAGAGTTAGGGTGGTGTAAGATAGAATAACTTATAAAGATCTAAGTCTAATTGGGACCTTTTCTTAGGTAAACCTATGTATTTGACGAAGGGAATTTTTCTCACATCGACACATGGCCACATTGGCTATACAAAAACTTGAGTCACATTTTACTATGATTATAAATCAATGGATCCATTCTCAATCTTTAAGCATGCATGGCTCTAACACTGGGCTTTTATTGTTGTCAAATGATGAATATCTGGTTAGTGACATAACTAAGTGGAGAACCTATCAATCTTGCACACAAAATAATTCTCATAATCCTCGATGATGTGTGGGAATCATAAGAATTAATTTAGTATGTTGCTTCTGAATGACAAAAAAAGGATATGCTAAATCCTACATAAAAAAACACTCCAAGGATTATCTTAGGCGTATTGAAGAATGATAAAATTATCTTTCGAGGTATAATTGCACTAGGATTTCATATGGTTCCCTAAATCCTCTAGGGCATTCCTAGAGACAAAAAAAAATGGGGTCCCATGTTGTTTTTTGACATGGGATTGTTTAGTGATCAATACAACCAATCAATTAAATTGGTGACAATCATTGCTTCGTTATACATCACTCTAAGTTGAATGATATATTAGTTGGTGACAAATATTAAGATCAACATGGAATTATTACTTCTTCGAATATGAAAGATCAACATGGAATAAGGAACAACTTGTGTATTACTTCTTGGGAGCTACGCACTTGGACTTTGGTGGAAGATTAAAATCGGTTGTATTATAGTTTAATATGCAATTTAATTATAATCATTAAATTTTGATGAAAATTAGAATGGTAACTTTATATGTAATTAAAAATACAAAGAAAAGAAAATTGTAAATTGTAAAGCGTATAGTGTTTTACATATTTATTTTAATTAATAGAAAGTAGAGTTGTGGGATAGAAAGTAGAGTTGTTGGAGATTGTTATAGAGAGGATGGAGAAGAAAATTGATAAATTGATAATAGAACTTTTGGTATTGCCTTCCAAGTTTTATGTATGCAAGAAGATCTCGACCATTACTTATGCTTACTACTCTTCTTTTTGGGTTTAATTGAAAGTGGCTTACAAAGTGTCTTATTACTCAACTACTATGAGCCTATGACTACATAAATTAGTTAGACTTGCTTTGAATACATAAAATTATATTATGTACATACATACAACTTTCTCTCATTTTGCAATATATTAAAGTTTTCTTAGGTGTTTCATTTCCCCGTTTTGGGGCATGCTAGTTAATTTTAGGTGCATTACAATAGTGATAAAAATGACCCCTCTAATTATTGGACTATTATGATTAAGCCTCTCTTAGATAATTTATATGGGATTATCTTAGAAAAGAAGATCAATGAATGGTTAGAAATGGAAGGTAAGCGGGCTAAAGGCTAAGCAGGTTTCAGAAGGAAGCATTCAACCACGAACCACATCCTTACACTTAGGATAATTGCAAAGGAGTCCTGTAATAATAAGTCTGACATGTTTTGTTGCTTTGTGGATTTTAGAAAAGCTTTTGATACAATGCCTAGAAATAACCCGTGGAATAGGCTAGAGGAGCTTAAAGTTCCTTTTGAGTTGAGAGTTGTTGTGATAAGGCTATACGAAAAGCTAATTGCAAAGTTTAAGAATAATGAGGGGTGGAAAATAGATATAAATTGTAATATTGGTGTTAAACAAGGTTTCCCCCTCTCCCCTACCCTTTTTGGCATTTACATTGATAAGCTAGAAAAGTGTTTTGAAGAAGTAGGTTGCATCGGTACAATCTTAGTTGGGATAGTTACCATCCTCCTACTTTATGTTGATGATATCGTTCTTATGGTAAGGTGTCCTTCTGATATCGATAAGAAATTAAGAATTCTTAAATTTTTTTGCTCTAACAGGGGTATGATTGTTAACACTGACAAGACAAAAATCATGATTATAAAATCTAAGAAAGACACCTATGAAAATTTTATTTATGATAATAGAAATCTATAGGAAGTGAATTCTTACAAGTATCTCAAAATTGATATTCATCACAAGCTCAATTGGAACTATAGCATTGAGAAAATCATTAATGGAGGGTGGAAAGCTTATTTTGGTCTTGAAAATAACTGTAAATCAGTCAATCTGGTCATGTGGGATAAAAAGAAGTTCCTCTTTGAAACTCTTGTCATTCGTGTTATCTTGTATGGTTGTGAAGTATGAGGGTGCAACATTTCTAGAGAATCTTGAAGGAATATTGAGCAAATCCAGAAGTGGTTTATAAAGTTATAACCTCAAAAATCAAAGCAATACGCCTTGTCCTATTCTCCCATAGAATTGGGTATTTCCCCCACCGAGAGCATGGCTATGACTAGGTACCTAATGTACAAGCATACGATAAATAACATGGGAAACGATAGGCTTCCTAAAATTGCTTTAAACTCAAGCCAAAACCAACTACGCCTCAAGCGATGTTGGTGTAAAGCTACCATGGCTTGGTTAAAGCATTGGAGCTTTGATGAAAACGACATTTTGCAGTACATTGATAATGTCAAAAATATTATTACTTCTAAGTTTAAAGAGAAATTTTGGTGTGAGGAAAATTTAGCGGTTAAGAGAAAATTAAGATACTACAAGGAGGTCGTTAATCCTAACTTGGAAGATCAAAAGTATTTCTCGGTAGTAACTAGCTCATAGAATTAAATTAATATAGTCAAGACTAGAACGAACTCTCATTAACTCCATAATGAAACAAGGCGTTGGTTTATTCCTAAAGCTCCATGAGCGGAAAGGGTTTGTTATCTATGTGAGTCTATGAGTGTTGAGGATGAAAATCACTTTCTCTTAGAGTGCCTTGCTTACACCCACATTAGATCTAAGTTTCATAGTATTTGTTACAATACAAACGTTTATAACCTCCTAACTTCCCGAAACTATAGTGAGCATGGAAAGCTTCTTGGAAAGCTTTTTGAGTAGAGGAACAAGATTTTTAAGTTAACCAAGTATTATCCTTCTTAAGGACCAAAGTTGGTCTAAGTGGACATTAATCATCATCATCATCATCATCATCATAGTTAAGGTTTAATAATATTAGAAAACACATAACTTCCTTTTTATAACATTAGATATAGTAATATATATATATGATATTTTATAAGATTAAATATATAGTAGAACGAACTCTCATTAACTCCATAATGAAACAAGGTGTTGGTTTATTCCTAAAGCTCCATGAGCGGAAAGGGTTTGTTATCTATGTGAGTCTATGAGCATTGAGGACGAAAATCACTTTCTCTTAGAGTGCCTTGCTTACACCCACATTAGATTTGAGTTTCATAGTATTTGTTACAATACAAACGTTTATAACCTCCTAACTTGCCGAAACTATAGTGAGCATGGAAAGCTTCTTGGAAAGCTTTTTGAGTAGAGGAAAAAGATTTTAAAGTTAACCAAGTATTATCCTTCTTAAGGACCAAAGTTGGTCTAAGTGGACATTAATCATCATCGTCATCATCATCATAGTTAAGGTTAAATAATATTAGAAAACACATAACTTCCTTTTTATAACATTAGATATAGTAATATATATATGATATTTTATAAGATTAAATATAT
>LPNX011089012.1:0-7500 GCA_001517045.1 Pseudotsuga menziesii
TGATTTCTGTTTTTTTGCATTGAAATAACTGATGATAATTAGGATATTATCATCGTCATTTGGTGGATTATTTACAAATCCATGTCCTGCTAGTGTTTGTGTTTTCATGCCCTCATGTATCATGCTTCTTGTACGTCATTGACTAGGGTGTGGAGGCAGTTTTAAGGGACGTGAACTACAAGAACGAAAATGGGCATATCGATATGTTGAAATATTATTTAAATTAATAGTTCATCATTTTGATTAAAATTAAAATATTTCTCTTTACCTATTTGTGTAGATGTGACAACTGGTGTGTTAATTGTTTCTCTACTTGCTAATTCCTTTTGCGGTTCACCCTCCTGAGCTTCACAGTCTTCGATCGAAAGAAGAAAATTTAAAATTATACGTCAGGAAATAAATATCTATAATCATAGAATATATTTCTATTTCCAAAGCACACATACCAGAATGGCCACTCTGCTCCCCACTATCATGGGACATGCACACCCCAACACCAGCTGGTACATGCGGAGTACCGTTGGATTCAGTGCTGCGGTTGCACTGTTTCTTAAAAGAAAACATAAATATTTAGTTATGGGTGATATAATAAAAACTGAACATACTTTAATAGTATACTACAATGATGTCCTTATTCATTTTATTTACCTGGATCTTTGTCATTGGACAGATTGGAGTCTACCCCAAGCTTTTCTGATCTTCAATGACACTTTTAAAACCATACTTGAAACCAACCTTTAGGTATTCCTTGGTGGCAACATCTTAGAATGTATTTCCCTACAATGCATAACAAAAATAAAATTACCTCTATTAAAAACATATATTTGTTCACTACTTTGAAATAAATATTTCCCATAGTTAATCATTTAATTCTTACGATTTCAACTCTTAGTTTTCTATAGCCACCCTGGACCAGTCTATGTTACCTGTTCTTTTCCACTATGGCCTTGGTTGCTTTGGAGGTGTCCGGTAGCCTATATATGAAAAATATGAAAAACGTTAGATATCAGAATTCTTGCTTAAACAAAAAGGAAAAAAATAAATGAACATATTTCTCTAAAAATATGATATGTGTTGTACTTTACTTTTCCAGGCCGTGGTTGTTTTCCTTGTCTTTTTAGCAAGTTATCCTTTGCATCCTCTATGAGTTCCTTCAACTCTTTCTATGGAACCATGGAAGGGCACTCATGTTTGAGGTAAAGTTGCAATTTATCCCTATATTGGGCCCTGGTATATTTTAAGTTCTCGCCGGCTAACTTTGCAACCACTTTCTTATTGAATGTATTGCCGAACAAGTTTACCATGTGGTCTATTAATACATCTCTCTTTGCGCTATCTTGGCTATTCCACCATGTGTGAATGGTGGGGCCAAAGAACTCCAACGCTTTGTCATTCAAATTCCTATAGAAAACATTGTTCCCATAGAAACATGTAATCCATTAATTTATAATTATTTCAACGTATGTCCATTTCAATATTATGATTAAAATGAATAAATTAATTAATAAATACCTGCAATATTTTGAATCTTGATCGGAACGCAAGAATCATCCACCAGAAAGGTTAGATCTAGTGATCCAACGCTTTTAACTCGTGTTGCTCCAAAAAACGTTTCCTAGTCATCTATAGTAGGTTCATCTCCGTAGTCATGTGGAGTCCTAGGATCCATCTCATCATGCTTCGGCATGTCATACTGATCAAAATAGGTTCCCTCATCAATGGATTCAAGGCCAATCGAGGCAGTGTCAAAAATCCTCATTGGTACATTGCTTTGTCGGCGTTGTTGTTGCATTGTTGCATGACTGCTACCTATACCTGTCTCGACAATTTCTCTAGTCATGGGTTGTAAAAACTCCTACAAACAAACAACTTTACTTTATCAGATCAGTTTCAAAAATAGAAAAAATAATATCAGATATGAAATGATGTCATAGCTTAAAAAAATATGTGAAGATGCCACTTACCCCATAGGATTTTATTGTTCTTTCAGCTCTTCAATCCTTGCCCTGATCTCCTGTGTCATGGGCCTTATGCAAGCGAAGGAGATCATGTCTATGTTTTCCATTTTCAGGGCCTTCTCATAGTATCCATAGGGTATATGGAAGAGTAAATTTCATCCTCAAGCTCCTCATCACCCAAACGAAGTGCACTGGACTAAATTCATCAAACAATAAAATTAAGAAAAATATTTTTAACATCATTCAAACATTGTTATTGTAATGAAATTTAGTTACTATTAAGAACTAACACTTACCTGATGTGGTGTTGTGGCTGGTGACTTCCCATGGTCACCCCTTACTGATCTACTTCTAGTGGGTGATTGTCCATGGTCACCCTGGACTGTGGAAGCAGCAGGTGCCTTTCCACGGTCCCCTCCCTGACACAATAAATCAATCAATAATTCACCATAAGCATAGAAAAATGTGAATGTCCACAGTGGAAATCGAATGCTAACAGAAAAAATTGAAACATTTAGTTATTATATTTAACACTTACCTGATGGGGCATAGAGTGTGACCTTCCACGGTCACCCTGGACCATGGAATAAGTAGGTGCCTTTCCACCGATGCCACCGCGACACAATAAATCAATAAATAAACGTTATGAAAATAATTGTAACATAATAAAAAATGAGATATTTCAATAATATTTAATTTTACCTCAGAAGTAGAGGACACGCTTTCTATTCCATGACAAACATGGGCATGAGACCCATGCCACAGTGTAATAAGCATGTTGTCACATGGAAATATTTTGGGGTTGGAGTTTCTAGTTATTGTAGTCATATTTAGTTACTATATTTAGTTGAGTAAATAATTGTAACATCAACAAAAATGAGATATTGCAATAATATTTACTTTTACCTCCGATGGAGAATATACATGTTCTACTCCATGGTGATGAGCACACCCCTGTCACAGTGTAATAAGCATGTTATTATATGGAGATATTCACAATAAGAACGAAAAAGGTGAATGGTAATAGTGGAAATTGAATGTTAACAGAAAAATCTCAACATTTAGTTATTATATTTAACACTTACTCGATGGGGCACAGAGTGTGACCTTCCACGGTCACCCTAGACCATGGAAGTAGAGGACACATGTTCTATTGCATGACGGCCATGGGAAGACCCCTGCCACAGTGTAATAAGCATGTTGTCACATGGAAATCTTTTGGGGTTGGAGTTTCTAGTTATTGTAGTCATATTTAGTTACTATATTTAGTTGAGTCAATAATTGTAACATAAACAAAACTGAGATATTGCAATAATATTTACTTTTACCTCTGAATGAGGAGATAAATGTTCTGCTCCATGGGGATGAGAAGACTCGTACCACAATGTAATATGCATGTTATCATAAGGAAATATTCACAATAGGCACGACAAAGTGAATGGTAACAGTGAAAATCGAATGTTAACTGAAAAAATCAAAACATTTTGTTATTGATGTCATATTTATTTACTATATTTAACATTTACCTCATGAGGCATAAATTGTCACCTTCCATGGTCACCCTGGACCAACCTTTATGCCATCTTGGACGAAGGAGCAATGTGATACATCCTCCCATTGATGAAGAAATATGTGTCCACTTGAGGTAGCTTATTAGGTACCCATCATTGTACTAGATGTCTATACCTCAAGGAAACTCAATGTCACCTATGCTCTCAACATCATAATTACATGACCCTCTGTTGGCAATAAAATATTGCATGTGTCTACTAAATATTTTCCTTACCTTTTCAGATCTAGTTGATATAGAACCGATAGATCTAGTACAACACGTATCACTTTCAACCTCTCCTAGTATATCTTCACCATCACTCAAGGAAGATAGATTTGATAGATACCTATTTGGTGGTATCTACACTCGATAAAACAAGAATATAAGCTACCAAGGGGATATAATCTAGTGTGCAAATATATTTAGTTGTAATGTTCTAATATCAAAAAAAATTTCTTCCCAAAAACTTTACCAAAGTTATTTTTCTCTCAAAGGTGTAATTTATTTTAGAGTTATTTATATTTGAATTATTTCTAAGTATAAGACACTATTTGATTTGTTTTGGAATTTTTTCACAATATGGATATAGAAGTGTGTTTGTTGGGCCACTGGACTAGTTAATGCATGCAAAGAGGTATGGGGTTCCCCCTCATATAGATCATGTTGGGGATTCAATTTGGAATAGGCAGTGGTCATATTGCTTCATTCATGTATTTCCCACATAAACTTGACGACTTTAGTCTAACTCTCCCTCTTCCACAGTGGTTTGATATGAAATTTTCCTCGTGCAAGGTACTCATTCTCTAACTATGTGCCTGATTTTTTTTAAATAATATAACATTGTGAAATGTCACTAAATTTAGACCAATTATAGGGAGTCTTGAAAATTGGTGACATTTGGTGAACTAATGATTGTGGACAGACATATCCTAGATATTTTCATTAATGACAAAGGAACTTTTGATGGGCATAGGCATGTATGATAAAGTTGGAAAAAGACTAAGTGGTGAAAAATTGTCCTAAAGTAGTAGTATTATGAAAATGCCTAGCATATTTCATAAGAAGGAGAAAATGCCCACCATGGCCAGTCATCCCATAGTTCATTGAAGTATCTATCTGAATGTAAGCTACCAAGCAGATATAATTTAGCGTACAAATATATTTACTTGTAATGTTTCAATATCAAAAGTTTTTTCTTCCCAAAAAATTTACCAAAAGCTATTTTTCTCTCAAAGGTGTAATTTCTTTTAGAGGTATTTAAATTTGAATTACTTTTAAGTATAAGACATGATTTGATTTGGTTTGGAATTTTTTCACAACACAGGTATAGAAGTTTGTTTCTTGGGCCACTTGACTAGTTATTGCATGCAAAGAGGTATGGGGTTCCCCCTCACATAGATCATGTTAGGGGATTCAATTTGGAATGGGCGGTGCTCATATAGCTTCATTCATGGATTTCCCATCGAAACTCGATGAATTTAGTCTAGCACTCCCTCTTCCACATTTGTTTGATATGCAAGTTTCCTCATGCAAGGTACTCCTTCTCTAACTATGTGCCTGCTTTTTTTTAAATACGATAACATTGTGAAATGTCACCAAATTTAGACCAATTATAGGTAGTCTTGAGAACTGGTGACATTTGTTGAACTGATGATTGTGGACAGACATATCCTAGAGATGTTCATTAACGATAAAAGAACTTTTGATGATAATAGGCATGTATGATAAAGTTGGAAAAAGACTAAGTGGTGAAAAATTGTCCTAAAGCAGTAGTCTTATGAAAATACCCACCATATTTCATAAGAAGGAAAAAATGCCCACCATGGCCTATCATCCCATAGTTGGTTGAAGTATCTATCTGACCATGGCACCAGTTCTCAGAACAAATCTTTGAGGAAGAAGATACAAGCGTCCCAAAAGAAGTTATTTTTGGTCAAATTAGACAAGTTGCTCTAGGAGAATGCTCGCCATAATTTGTGGGTTGAAATAATTGTCCGCACCATATGGGAATGTATTTCCAAAGGATGAAACTAGTCTTAATGGATTCATATGGTTTTCCTCCATCCATTGGATGTCTTACACTCCAAGTTTGATGAAAATTTGAAATCACCTTTGAGACATAGGGTTTAAAGAAATTGACTAAGTGTCAAATCACAAGCTTGAAGAGGCATTTGGAAATGCCCACCAAAGCCTGTTTGAGTGATGATAAATTCATCAGAAGGTATAGGCATGTTCTTTAATGAACTGGCTATCCATCCATGTTCTTAGTTTTTCTTATAGTGACCACATGAGAAAAATATCAACCTGCCAAAAGAGGTAAAAAAATTAGCTTGCATATCCCAAAATATGAAAAAATGGCCAAGTGTTGAAAATAGAAGGTTGAGAGACCTCTTGGAAATTCACGCCAGAGTGAGCTCTTTAACTGATTAATTCATCAAATGTTATGGGTCCATTCTTGGATGATCTGGGCATCCACTCATGATCTCATTTTCCCTCTGGTTGTTAACATGTGTGAGATATGAGTTTGCCAAAATGCCTCCTAGCACACTAATGACTAGGGCCTGAAAAAATTCACTAAGTGTTGAATTGAGCAGGATGAAAGAGCATTTTAAAGTGACTGCCAGAGACTGTGTGTTTGTCAGTAAGGTTTTAAGGTGACATGGTCTTGTTCCTAGTTGAGGTGGATACCTAACCATACCCCCATTTTGTTTAAATATGCTCAAGATGTGAAAAATATAAGTCTGCAAAAAGTTAGAAAAGTATGCATGTACAATCTTGGTGAAATAAAAGAGTGAGCTACAAGAAATTAATAAACATAAATTTATAAAGGGAATTATGCATATGTTGAGAAGGATTTTAGGATAGTAATTTGGAAGATATGATGTGATTAGAATTACAGAGCATATATTTAAGGAATAAATTCTCGCAGAGGGTTTAATGAAGACACACACATGCTACAATATTCTTGATAACCTTCAGACTCTTTCAAATATGCCAAACAGAGGTGACCACACTAACTACCATGGTATATGCCAAACAGAGGCAAAAATATATAAGTGTCGTTGAAAAGTAATACTTGTATCAAATGTGTCTTTAAATAAGAAAGAGGTATGAGGGTCAATTTACTGGAGTCAATTCAAAGTATAGCCCATGAGTACCGGGGAATTATACATTGTTCCAAAATCAAAACTAGTAAATGGGAAAAGCTTGCAAAGTGTGTTGTAATTCAAGTAAAAGTGAGCATAAACATAAAATAGAATGATTCTTTAAAGGAGAAATAGGTCTTAGGTTGAATTGTACGCAGTCATTATAATTGCAGCTCCTATGGAACTCTACAAAATGTTTTAGACCGATAATAGAAAAAAATCACAAAAACTTGAAAAGCGTGCCATAATACATGTAAAACTGAAAATCAAAGAAAAATTAAATGCGTCTTTAAAGGAGAAAGAGGTCTCACGTTCAAGTTTCGATAGAATCTGTTCAAATTATAGCTCATAGAGGACTTTGTTTAGACCATTAAATAGAATAATATTACACAATCTTGCACTCTATAGAATGTTTCAAACATATAATAGAATAAAATAACAAAATCTTGTAATTTGTGCCATAATCGAGGTAAAACTAATTATTAAAGAAAAATTAAATGATTGGAAGAAAAACATCTCAGGTTCAAAGTTTCGATAGAATCGGTTGAACCAGTTCATATTATAGCTCCTATGGGACTCTGCACACTGTTTCGGACCATTAAATAGGATAAAATTACAAAATATTGCAAATTGTGCCATAATTCAGAAAATTATACAAGAGATCGACTAGCTTGTAGTGCTCAACCCATATGTCTTTTCCTCGATTTTAAGGAGGAGCTTCAGACGCTCCAATAATAGAAAACCCTTACTAGATCCACTGATAATAGAAGTGATGGTAGCACAACAAAAAAATTATAATTTCAGTATGACTGTGTCGAATCCATATTGGTTCATAAATTTGACA
>LPNX011089012.1:10000-14783 GCA_001517045.1 Pseudotsuga menziesii
CGGGAGCGCCTTTCATGTTAACTAGTTAGACATTTTTGCCACCATGGAGCCGTCGAATGGAGAGTGGGTTTTGATATACGGTGATAGGTATTTCTGTATATTGAAACATGCAATAGTGGAATAAGGGTAAAGTGTGTTAAACTTCAATGGTTCAGATTCCGGATGGTGAATATCGACGATGAAAAGCGATTCCGTGGAGCGGAGATGCGAGGAAGGATTTATTTTTGAGATTTGTGGAGTCCGTTAAATGGGTGTAATGTTGCAGGGTTGAGATCGGTACAAGGTGTGATCAGTGGCCCTAAATCATTTCATGCGGTGAACCTGCTCGAAGGGAGAAATTTTTTCAAATTGCGAAAAGCGTTAATCAGAGGGAAAATTGGATGGTTGAGATGAAGGTGGAGATAGTTCTACGGTCTCAAACAATTCCATGGATTGAACTGGCACAGAGAAAGTTACGAATTCGATCCATGGAAAGGGGTAGGGGCTACGAAAATATACGGTTGGAAAAATATGTTGGGTAGATAAACGGGTGAGAAGCATTCCGTGATCAGAAGTTCCTCACTCATTCAGATGAAAAATGGTTAGCATAATGTTAAAGTTCTCAAGGTTGAGCGGTCCTGATGAAGGTAATTTAGAGATCGACGATTTATATTGATCTCCCCAAATCAAGCTGTGCAGGTTGATAGGGGTTAGTTTTTGGGTATGAATATTTGGTGTATCGAGGGCTTAGATCGCAAAGATGACATATCTATGGTACTGAGTGCATGGAGAAACATGAGGGTTATGCAGCATAAAAAAAATATAAAAAAATCTAAGTGGAGAAGATTCCCTCACATACGATCTTCCTTCCCGAAAGTTAATTGATTTCCCCGACACCATTTGTGATACACCCACATGATAAATCATCCCTGTGGTAGCACCATATCACCAAAAACCAGACACCTATCATATGGCTGGTGTGTGAAATCAGAAATATATCATGAAAATCTAAGAAGTGGAACAACAAATCTGATCGCCACACGTAGCAGGGGAAACACAATGAAAGAATTGTTTTGGTATCATTGTCACAGGAGCGAAAGGGTCTTCCAAGGAGCAAAAGGTCTAGAACACATCCAGTGCATATGCCCTGAAGCGTATGGTCGATGAGGCTACTCGACGATGAAATGTGTGAATATGGTGACGGGTCATCCCCTTGTCTAGTTTTCCAATCCTATTTAAACACCACCTTTCAGATCCATTAAGGTGCATAGGATGAGCTAGTGTAGAAGCAAACTCGCCGTATCATTCTACCAAGAGGTTCTGAGGATTTTGATATGTTTGCAATGGCAATGTGGTTCAAGAAGCTTGTTAGTATGGGTGTCTTGTTGGTTTGTGAGCTTGTTCCAAGCTCATCTATCGCCCTATTTTTTCACACTAGGGAAGCACTAACCATCGGGGAGTAGACATCATACATGAATTTGAGATATGCACTTGTTTTAGTGTGAGTGAATGCCCGTACTAGCAAGCATCAAGGGCCCAAGGTCTTCATCATAGCTTTCATGCCCCTGCCAACCTTTTTTGAGGTGGTGAGGAGTAGTTGAATGACAAGCCATTGTAAGATCTTGTTTCTGCCAGAAGCAAGGGGGAAACTATGAAGAAAGTTGAGCATGTAAATGATATATATACTTATGTTGCAAGAAACTTATGTTGCAATAAGCATTTCTAGTGATCTTGTCGTACTCAAAATTTATTCTATTGTGCTAACATTTATGTCAGCAAATTTTGGAAATGTAACAAATAATGGAAGGCATATTAAATATTTAATTTTTGTTTTCAGTAATAAAATTACAGTAGTTTTCTATGTTTGCTTATATTTTGTAAATTTATGTCTTTTTTAGGCCAGTTCTATAGGCATTACAGCTTTGGGTTATTCTTTAAAATTTGGTTGTATGAGTAGAATTGTATGACATTGTTCCAGAATTCGAATTTCAGTTTCATTAGATAAATAAACTTACATAAATACAACAATACATAGCATCAAAATTATCATAAAGGACTCAAGAGTTCTCAATCCATCATCCCCATAATATCCCTATAATATCAACGGTTCCAAGCAAACATCTAGGATCTACCTATGTCACTAAATCTATTGACATCTCATATCCACTAATCATTATCACTCTTTTAATTTATTACAAATTCAAATATATATGCCTACAGTACACAAGATAAGTTTTCAATTATGATATTGTTAACTTTCTGGCCTGTTATGTACACTTATTGAAATGTTAAATTCAAAATTACCATTCACATTAAATGCATCAAAAACATATACAATATTGTCGAGGAATACACATGCACACATATATAAATTTATGTATTAAAACTTGAAATGTATTTACATACACATCATATATAAATAATGTTATTCCATAGTTCTAGGCTGCTTGGGAGGTTTAGGCTGCAAGTCCTCCTTTTTTAGAGAAGATAAATTTGCACATTCTAGTCTCTTGGCTTGTCTAGAAGCTTATGGTTCTTCAGAAGCTGCAGCAGGTGCATGTTCTGATTTTTGTTCTAATTCTCTCACTTTTGTTGCAAATTTGTGAAAACTTTCTCTCAATCTATCGTTATCTTGGATGTACTTCTTCATCAATTCCACATTCTTCTTATTTTTCTCTTCATGTTCCTTTTCATTTTGTTCAAGACGATCATTTGCACGTTTCAACTCAGACTGAACTTGGGTCAAATTTTTCCTGAGCTTCTCTGTCTCTATCTCCAATTATTTTTCCCTCAATTCTGTATTGTCTGGAGTATACACAATTGCTACTCGCTGAAGCATGTTTTTAATTTAGAGAGTGGCAATTTGGGATTTCATATCTTCTATCTCAAACTTACATCCCAAATGTTGTGATTCTATATCCTCCACTATTTTCAATCTAAGCTCTTTAATCTCATTATCCCTCTCGTATACCTTGTTTTCCATTGTTTATTAAATTGTTGACCACACAGAGAGATCAGCTCCAACATTCATTGTTGCACTAGCATCCATCAAGGACTTCTCTCGAATTCTTAAGAAGCCACGATAGCTTTGTAACCCCTTTTTGACTTGTGCATGAGCTCGTATTGCATTAAAATCTACGTCCAATTCCTTCTCTCTATTTTCCAGGGAACTCTCATACCTTATTAAATCTTATTGGTGTGTTGACATATCATAAATTTCACCAGAAATCAAATGCTTATGCTTTCCCATTACCAATTTCAAATTCTTCTAGATTTTCAAGTCCTCTAGTCTATAGTTCTGCGGTACTCTTTTCAAGTTCAACTATTTTCCCTTTCAAGTCTTCATCTTTCTTAGCAATTATGTTTTTCATGTTTTCCTCTTTTTTAATATATTCATTTATCTCAAGTTGATGTTTATTGTACTCTTTAGCAAGGGTGCTTTTAAAGTCATCCTTCATTATTTCAATTATTCTGTTTAACTTACTGACTGCAGCGGTAAGTATTGCTTCCTAGCCAATAATAGTCCTTAGAGGGGGAATGTCCAACACCTTCGGTCAATGTTTCAACTCATCTTCAGGCCTCTTTATGGTTTCTTCATCTTTCTTCCGAAAAAGCATATATTCTTCTCTGCATTTCTCATTTTCTTTTCTAAATTCATCCTGAATTTTCTCTAGTTCCTTATTCAAAGATTGAAGAAAAGAGTCCTTTCCTAATATTATCCTTCTTGAACTGTCCACAGTTTTCCCAAGGGATCCTTGTAATCTTGCAATTTCATGTAAACAGGGAAAATTTTTAAGAGGCTTCAAAAAATGGAATTTGGTAACTTTTTTTTTGGGATAAAGCAAAGCATTGAAAAATAGCATTGAAAAATGCCTCCTACCTTAAAGAGGTCCACCATTTGCAAATTTTTAATAGAAGATTCCATAGTATCGACGTGTTCTATTTCTAACATTGCAATTACCTGTAAATAGTGAAAATTTTAACAAGGATTCAAAAAAAGAAATTTGGCAACTATTTCTTTTTGAAAAATAGCATTGAAAAATAGTGCCTACCTTTAAGAGATCCTAAATTTGCATCTGCTTAATCCTACAGAGTTTTACGCTCTGTACTGTGGTAAGATACTAATAGGAAAAGTGTTTTCTATGAAATTCAACTTCTTCTTTGAAATGTAACATTTTATCTAACAATAGCTTAAAAACAGTTTTACCATCAAAAAATGATTTTGGAGAGGAATTTTTATCAACTCCGAACTATGGAGGTGTATATATAACAAGTGGCATTTCTGCACGAGCATAAATATCATCATCACTATGCTCCTCCTATTCATTAAACTCAACATCATGCATCTTGTTTACATTTATTTCTCTACCTTGATGTAATCTGGCCAGAATTGAGACAACATCAAATTATTCAGGCTCACTTCCCAAACCTTTCGTATAGTACTCAAAAGGCTCTTCAAGGACTTGTACATTGTCCTTTGGATATTGTTGAGGAACTTCCTGGTTAATTTTGTCTAGTTTCAGACTCTTCATGTATGTATTTTTAAATCTGCTTCCTTCTACAGTGCTGGGTCGATATAAGTCAATAATTTTTTGTAGTGTGCAAGGGTAACTAAACTTCACTCTCTTCATTTTTCTCTCCTGCAGTGCAAAATTCTGTTTTTTTTCCAATAGATGAGGGACATCTATGGTCAGGTCTTAAACCCAGTGAATCACCAACTTCATACAATCACCTAAAATATCTTGCTTGTGGTGATTCATAATTGTCCTAAGTACAATTTGAATTAATGTTTTGTACAGTCCCG
>LPNX011089018.1:0-14227 GCA_001517045.1 Pseudotsuga menziesii
TTCCACAAAGTACGATTCTATCCATGTGATTACAATGTTCTGAAGTCAAACATGGTAGAAACCACTTGAATACCAACCAATGATGTGAACCATTAACAAGTGAAAGGGAGATCACCATTGATGTCAATGATTCCCAAGGTACCCTAGTACAATCTACTAAGTGCGAATAGATGTCCTGATTTCGAACACCCAGTCGATTCTATCGATTAAAGGTCAATGATGTGAACATATGTCAAGAGCAAGAGAATCTGACATTGAGGCATATAGATCTCAAGGTACTAAATTTGTTTCTAAGACTATTTCTTGGATGATGAGCTGATGTCGACAGGAATAGTCTCGTCGAAGGAGGGCCATGATGAATCCCACATCGACGACACGAAACTCAGAACAAAGTTCTTGAATGATGTGAATGAGGTAACCATAAGACTGACTCAAAATTACTGACACAGAGACTTTTTTGACTGCAGAGGTAAACTTTTTCAACTTCCCTTTGAACATCGGGCGGCATGACAAAATACTTGGCAACATGACTAGACCAGACAAACACACAGTGCGACAGTGGAAAATGAATTATTTTGAAAGAATCAAAGGAGTGACATGACTCATGAAAGTGGATTTCCATGGAAATCAGCTGAATACCCAATTGATTGAAATGATATGCAGAAAAGTGCCATGTTCAAAGGTAACGACAAACTGCCATTTATTTGCAAAATGATTCCCTTTCCATAATTTCCCCATCTTGATTGATGAGTGCCTCTTTTCATTTTTATGAGTTCAGAGAGGGTAACAAACACTCGTTATAGCTTGTCCGAAGACAAGTCCAAACTCATATGTTTTACGAACCTGAGAGAGGAGGGGTTCGCTACCAAAAGAGGGTCTCTCAATGTTTAATTTATCGAGTCCAATGAAAGTTAACTCGGTATCGTTCATGTTTAGAGAGTTTGAACAACCACGGAAGAAGACTCCACAGGGTCCTTTTTCGTAAAATAGTTCATCTGAACTGAAAAGTGATAACTTATCGTCAAATGAATGACTCTTCAAGTGCTTTAACAAGCGTGAAGAAGACAAGATCACTTGACAGTCTTTTCATATTTAAGGAGCCTGAAAAGAGTTTAAAGAAGACTCCACTAGGTCTCTTTTCATGATGAGGGATTTTACGAGTCTGAAAAGAATCAGAAAACGACTCAGACCTTTGATGCTAAGTTTGGAGAGCATGAGCAAAGTGTCGCAATAAATGCTCAAAGACGTTTTCCATTTTATGGTAGTGAGAAAAAGTCAAAAACAAACTCCCAAAACGTTTTACTACTACCGCTCTTTATCTTGCAATGACTTAAAAACAACTGTTAAAATCTCCAATAGACAACATTAAAGGATCATGACTGATAGATTTTAAAAACTGTGACATGCCAAAACCTAAAATGCATATAAAAGATATGTAAATAGTAAAAAATCAAAACATTTTACCATTTACCAATAGTGGAGAGCCTTCGAAGCATTTTCTTGGCCAGATTTTCAACTGCTGATTCCGGGAGCATCTACCGTCATATTTACGCACCGTCGGTTCCAGGTAATAGCTTAAACCTTTCTCTTTCATTTCATGCTTTCATTTTTTATTTTTGGTGGTGTTTTGGTCTATTTGAATGATCCCTAAAACCATGAATGCGGGAACTGCTCTTATCCCTTGCTGGATAAGTGGTACCCCACTAGAACCACACTTAAAACACTGCGCACAGGTGGTGCCATCGCCTGTCCTCAATGGCACACAGGAGGTGTCGACCCTGGGTGAATAAAAATAGGTGCACAAGGCAAACTAGCTCAAATTTGATGATTTGAATGATTGATGATGTTTCTAATTGGTCTTGTGATGGTTTTTTACAGGTTCCCATTGATAAAAAAATGGTAATATGGAAAGAGAGGCAACATGAAAATGATGATGCATTTTCCAAACGAAATGTGGGTTGTATAGACGCGTTGAGATACTATGGTCTTCTAAATTTTTTCCCCACGCCCAGCATGGTGTCACATGAGCGCCTATTAGAGCATATTCTTCGGATGTGGAATCTGGAGCAACAGTATTTTGAGGTGGGTGTTCATGTATTGACAATTGAAGTAGAGGATATCTACTTCCTGACAGGCCTATCGAGACAGGGTGCTCCCATCTCTTTGATGGGTTCCTATGGAGGGGAAATCACTACCCAAGAGTTGATAAATCACCATTGTATTCTTGGGACCAAAGCATCAGGGAAGAAAATTCCCATAAAAGCTGTGGTGGATGGTCTTCTACAGATAGTTTTGTTTACCATGCAGAGAGTGGTGGGAATCCAAGGGGTACATCAGGCATCTAGAGAGCATATTCTCTATTCTATAGAGGCCATGGCACCCACAGTTTTCAACTCAGCGAAAGCTCTACTTTCGATTTTCAAAGATCAGCTAACCAAGTGTCGGCAGGGGGAGCTGAAGTAGTTCGGTTTCGGTTCCATTTTAGTGTGCTTCTTTTTCGAGCGGGTTCCCCAGATGAGACCCCAAGTGTTTTTTACAAAGTTGAGGGAATGATACCCTCGCATGATAAGATGGGTCCAGATCATGGTCCACACAAGAGTGGGTAGAGGCAAGGTGAAGTTCGGTGACCCGTTCTTCCGATGGTTGAGAGATCAACTCCTCATGGTGGAGGACTATGCATATGTAGGCATTGACTTCAGTGGTGACCCTAACCTATCGCTTCCACCTTGTGGACAGTGGGGTGATATCGGTAAGAAACAAAAACCCTAAAATGGCAATTTTTTTTTTATGTTTTGATTTTTTATATTTTTTATGTGTTGTAACGAGACTTGAATGTTTTCATGTAGATGTCACAGCAGCATGACCTGGGGGATCCTCCCCACTAGACAGGCGATCCAGAGCTCGCTTTGTACCACAGGGAGATGATGTGATAGGGGATATAGAGGAGAACCTTGAGAGGTTGACTCTAGATATCCCATATTCCTTGATTGATGACCTCCCATTGAGGTACCATAGGCCCACTACGGGAATACCGGGTCGTTTCAGCAGACTGCTACGTTGAGTATCCTAGGCGGCCATGTGTTACCACTACATCGAGTATCCCAGGCAGTCATGTGTTACCACAAGCATCACTAGATGATAGGGTGCATGATGTATTCACTGAAAGCTGATAGATAGCTTCAGGAATTTTGTATGGTGATTTTTTACCTGAAAGCCTAAGTGCTTCAGATGAGGTCTTGTGACCTATTTTTTGTAAAACATGTTTATATATACACAGACTTCTACTTTGGTGTTTGTATGTCTCAAATGGTGAATATATTTGCATGAGTTTATGTGTCTTTTACATTTTCTTTACATTGAACCATGTTTTATTTTCATTTCATGAATGGGCAATATGCCAATCTAGGATGTAATTTGCCAATGAGTTAGCAACTGCATTATCTTCCCTAGGGGTATGCCTATAGGTAATAGCTTCAAATGACCTCTTCAATAAACGTACCCTTCGAAAAATATGGAGAATCACAAGATTCCTAATGGTATAAACATGGTTTAAATGACAAACCACCAATTGTGAGTCAATCAAAACTACCAAGTTACGAACATCTTGGGAGGCAACTTTAGTTGGAATATCTATGACTGCTCGATACTCGACAATATTCTTGGTAGTGGGACCAATACAAACTACTCCTAAACTGACTAAATCGTGAGCTGGGGAATAGAGAACCCAAGCAGCTGAGGCAAGATTCAAGGTGTGGCGGCAAGCACCATTAGCGAAACTGTAGAAATCCATCTACTCTGCACGACCAAAACATGGTAGAAACAGATACGAACACTAAACTCAAAACCATATTGAAAATACTTAAGCACAATAAAAGTCAAGTAATACACATATATATAAGGTACTATCCAAGAAATATCTAGGCATAGTACCTCTTCAGGTACAACCCATTGTGAGGTTGTCCTAAGGGGATTTCATCATAGTCCACGAGCTCGTAGGCCCCTTTCTCTAAAACTTTGGAAATGACGAAAGGATCGTACCACATGGATTCAAACTTCCCTTTCCCTAGTTTATCATATCTCTGATCTTAGGTCAAAACTAGGTCACCTTCATTAAAGACACGAGGTTGGGCAGACTTGTCATACTGCACCTTGATGCGTTTCTTGTGTGCCTCATTGGCTAAGGCAGCATCTCTTCTAGTTTTTTCAAGGTTGTTCAAGTAGAGAAATCTTTCCTCCTCTGAGGAAGTGTCTGGGAGAAGTTCGACGACAAGTTTCAAGGATGGAATCTGACATTGAATAGGCAAGACAACTTCTAGTCCATAGACAACCTGTAAGGGTGTAAAACCAGTAGATGTTTTTACCAAAGTCCTGTAAGCCCAAAGAGCGAAGAAAAGGATATGGTGCCAGTTGGATTTATGGTCTCCATCCATCTGATGTAGCATCATTTTCGAAACTTTGTTAGTGGCCTCGAATTGACCATTAGCTTACAGATAATAGGGCGTTGATTTTTCCTGACGAAAACCTAGCTTGGTACTTAGTTCCTCCATCATTTGATTACAGAAATGTGATCCATGATCAGTAACTATGGACTGTGGGACTCTAAATCTTGCTATCACATGATTGAATAGGAAGAGAGCAATATTCTTACCATCCTCTGCATATGTAGGCATGGCCTCAACCCATTTCGTAAAGTAATCAACAGCTTTGGTGATGTAAACATGCCCCCCAGCTGAGGTAGGCTTACAATGCATATAATTGATCCCCCATTTGGCGAAAGGGCCCACGACAATGACAGGGTGTATTGGACCAAAGTGAGTGCACTTTTTTGGATAAAAATGTTGACAGGGTGGGCATTTCTTAATAGCCTCATGACAATATTTAAAGACTAAAGGCTAGAAATAGCCGGCGCGGAGGATTTTCTAGGCTGTAGCCATCCTAGATAGATGATAGCCACATGCTCCAGAGTGGAAATCATTCAAAACTTGTTCTAATTCCTCTTAGGTAATGCATTGGTGGAGAATGGAATCGATACCACATCTATACAAAGTTTCATTCAAGGTGAGGTAGTATTTTGCATGGTGACGGATACAACGGCGATCGTCATGGGATAGAGTGGGCTGAAATATTTGTGTCTGTTGATAAATGAGCAAATCTCCATACCATGGGTCAGTAGTCCTTATCAGGAACAGGAATTCATCCGGGAATGAATCACTGGGCTCAGATTATGTCAAAGCTCAGTGAAGATCACACATAAGCTCAGCAAAGACCAAGGATTTCTTCGATGTAGCTTTGGAAAATTCCAGATCAAACTCTTGTAGGATGAATATCCATCAGGAATACTTGTCCCCGAGCACTTGATGAGTCAGGATGTAATACATAGGGTTCCGGTCTACCAATACAGTGGTTGTGTGGATCAAAATGTAGTGACAAAATTTTTGAACAGCAATGACTGTGGCCAATGCTAATTTCTCCACATGTGAGTATTGAGTTTCAAAATCCATGAGATTCTTACTAGCATAGTATATCACTTGCTCCTGACCGTCGGTATTGTCCTACACCAAAACCATAGCGATGGTAGTAGTGGAGGCAGCAATGTATAAGATAAAAACCTTTAAATAATCTGGGGGGTGTATAATGGGTGAATGAGTCAAAATGTGTTTGATATTATCAAAGGCTTGTCAAGCTTGGTCATCTCAAAAGAATGGAGTTCCCTTCTTAAGGAGACGCAAATAATCGTGTGTTTTCTCTGCAAAATTGCAAATGAAATGGCGGAGGAAGTTTGCCTTCCCTTGCAAACTTTGGAGTTCTAGAAGGTTGGTTGGGGTTGGTAGGGATAGAATAGCTGCAATTTTCAATGGATCTATCTAGATACCATCCTTAGAAACCACAAAACCTAACAAGCATCCCGTCTCAATGCAAAAAACACATTTATTGGGATTGATACATATGTTATAATGACTACATCTCAATAAAATGTCTCTAAGATGACTAGGGTGTTCCTCCCATCACTATGAATGAGCTGGGAGGTCGTCAAGGTACGGTTCTACAATATGGTTTATATCATGAAACAAATAAGACATAGCACGCTGGAAAGTGGCTTCAGAGTTTTTCAAGCCAAATGGTAACTTCTTGTATGCAAAGGTTCCCCATGGGAAAATAAATGTTGTCTTATGTTGATCGGTGGGTAAAATATAAATTTGATTATAACCCAAAAATCCATCCATAAATGAGAAGATGACACTTCCGGCATAGTTGTCAATAATCTGGTTGATATGCGAAGTGGGAAGGTTGTCTTTGGGACAAGCTTTGTTCAAATCTCTAAAATCGATGCAAACTCTAATGGTGCCCTACTTTTTATTGACACAGACAACGTTTAATACCCATTCTGTTAGGGGTACGGGATAAATAAACCCTGCTTTTAGAAGTTTTTCTATTTTAGCTTTGATAGCTGTGGCTTTCCATGGATGGACTTGTCTCAGTTTTTTCCTGACAGGTTTTGCAGTGGGATAGGTTTTTATTTCGTGAACCACAATGGATGGGTCTATCCCTGACATTTCTTCGTAAGCCCAGGAAAAAACATCTCGAAATTCTTTGAAAAGTGCTCTGTATGCTTCAGATTCTTCTACTCAGCAGTTCTTCCCAACATGAACGTGCTCAAGGGTGCCAAGCTTGGCTGATATGTCAATTGGATTTGTTTCAGTGATATTGCATAGGTTTCCTTTAGAGTCTATGTTCTGCAACAATATAGGAATTTGAGGTGTTTTGACAATATCAGTAGAAAAAAGGGATGCAAAATCAAGGTCTACCAAACTGGTGTTGGGGAGGAACGAGGATCTATGATGATGATCCTCCCATATAGGCTCTTTCATACTCATGATATCCATAATGGACTCGTCGGAAGGAAAAGTATGGGAGAGATAATCCAGAATAGGAAGAGAGGGTTCTAACTAG
This sequence comes from Pseudotsuga menziesii, assembly GCA_001517045.1. Taxonomy (NCBI): domain Eukaryota; kingdom Viridiplantae; phylum Streptophyta; class Pinopsida; order Pinales; family Pinaceae; genus Pseudotsuga; species Pseudotsuga menziesii. Next base: position 6,952 of record LPNX011089018.1, read on the forward strand.
TAGGGTAGGTGGTAAGGGCCTGAAGCCACCAAATGAAGGTCATTAGTGTGGTCATCGAAAAGGGTTTAGATAATGTTGTACATTGCTTCATGCGGACTCAACGAGGTGGACTCAACAATTTGTTTTCCCTTTGGATCATAATCAAATGAAGAAATCATGTTTACTGTCACCGTTTCTGTGTTAGGAGGGTTGGATGAAAAAATCCCCATTAGGGAAGAATCCGTCAGCATTCCTACCCCAAGCGACTAGTAAGGAGGAGGGAACTGACCTAACATAGGGATGTTATTAGCCGTAGGGGTAGTAACATCCAGTGTACAGAAATTGAGCTGGTCAATGGTTACAATCCTCCCTAGATGTGGAAATTGGACAGTTAGAAATACCATCAAAGAGACAACAGTCTTGGCGTAAAACCAATTTCTTCCTAATAGGAGGTTGTAATCTAACGGGGCATCTAATACCTCCACTTGAATAGAAACAATTTTTCCCCCAAGCTCGACTGAAAGGGCTGGTATGAGACCATGGGGATGGAAACCTTGTCCATCAAAGGCTTTCAGAATCGTTGGTGATGTTACAAGCTCGGGAGAGCCAATCGCTTTCCAACAAGATAGGGACAAAATTGAAGTTGAAGCTCCTTCGTCTAAGACAGTTCTAAAGACATTCTTTCCGACTACTTTAGTTATGATTTGGAAAACGAGTTTGTGAGGTAGTCTAGGATTATGGTTCTCGACATTGAAATGAATCAAATTAGTGTTGTTTGGGTCTAAATATCCTAACGCTGTTAACAAGTTTTTGCATTGTGTAGAACGGCTTTGGAGTACTTCCAAGGTAGACATTGCACATGGTGCCTGAGCAAGATCTTCAACTACATTATAAAACTAGGTATCTTGGGCATTAGGATTAAAAAAAACCTTCCTAAAAGTACTCTTGGGTGGATGCAAAACCATGTCGAGATTAGGTTTCTCGATGGTTAGGGGACCAGTAGATGAGGACTTGGGAGATCTAGTAGAGGGAGCTTTTCCTGAAGAAGAATTGTCTTCTTTCTTGTCTATGGGTTTGTCATAACTCTGACTTCGAGTTTGCAAGCTAATAGTGTCCGAGGACATCTTGTGAATTTCCTCTGAAGAACTAGAATTTCCCTGACTATACATGTGGTCTATCAGCTGTTGTTGAGAGGGAAAAGGATCCGTGAGAACTACGAGTGCAGGATTAATTTTTAGAAATTGAGTGATTTCTTCACGACGAGGACACTCTTTCGTGAAGTGGTCAACTCCGCATAGCAGACATGGATATTTCACTTTTCTTTTCCCTTTATCATTCTTGTTGATAGTTGGTTTTGGATTCTCCTGCTAGTTTCCAAGTTTTCTGTTTTTAGCTTTACCTTTCTTTTTATTGTTGTCGGGCGTTTGAGTACTCTAAATGGAATTGACCTTGGTGGAAACCTTGGGAGTTGAAGGAGTAGGGGTGGAATTATAAGGCTTCTTGGTAGGTCTTGCTGTCGATGGGGATTGGATTGAACCAACAATCCCATCAACGGGGGTTTCTGCCAGTGGCTTAGTAGGATCGGTGCTTGGGCGAGGATCTTGAGGGATCAAGTCATACAATGTTCCAGACTGGGAATATACCAATTCTAGATATTGGGCTCGACTAATGGATTGCTCTTCGGTAATGGCACCGCCCATAGCCACATCTCAGATGATTGGAGGCAACAAAGATTTAGTAAAAAAATAAGCTAACAATTGATCTGGGAGAGGAGCCTTAATAAGTCTTCTCCACCTTCTCCACTCATGGATATGATATGATATGTGGGTGGAGGTGTTATGATGCAGAGAAGTAAGAGATATGTACCCATTTCATAATGGACAGGAAGCTGAAAGTGTGTAAGAAAGACAGTTTCTAAAGAACCAAAATCCACAAACGAATGTTGCAGAAGTTCAATGTACCATTTCACAGCGGTACCGGTCAAAGTTTGCTGGAAGGGTCTTAAATGAACTGAATCATCCATAAGGGATTTCGAAGAACACCACAAATAAAATTTCATGACATGGTTTTTTGGATCATCTCCCTACTTCCCATAGAATTTTGGGATGTTCGATGGTAACTTTAACGGAATGAGAGGCCACGAGTGGTTATGTCGAATGGGATCATTAATCAACTTGGACAAATAAGGAAAGTTTAAAGTTTGTAGGAAAGGTAACTGGCGATTAGGTTGCATAGACTGGTAGTATTGATAGAGAATATAAGTAACAGCAGGACCATAAGTAGACTAATAGATAGGTTGTTGTAATGAAGAACCGCCAGAAGATCCACCCATAGGGGGTTGAATTTTGGGATCGGGACCGTTAGGACCATCGGAGCCTCCAGGAGGAGGCCACCAGGGCCTTCAGGACCACCAGGACCGTTGGGACCACTAGGACCACCTGGACCACTAGGAGGAGGACCACCAGACCCTCCAAGACCCCTGGGAGGTAAACCTCCAGAGCCTCTGAAACCACTAGGAGGAGGGCCACCAAACCCTCTGAGACCATTAGGAGGGAAGCCACCAAGCCCCCTAGGACCACCAAGACCACTAGTACCATAAGGAGGAAAGCCGCCAGGCCCTCCATGACCATTAGGCCCCCCATAGGGAGGACCTCTGTAATGTGGTCCTCCGACACCCCCCGCAGTATTAATAGGTATCCCTCCCATAACTGGCATGTAGGACCAGTTAGGTTTCCCCCATGGAGTGAAAGTATTACTAGGATATGGAATTCCAGCATAAGGCATTCCTGTAGGGGTGGGTTGGTAATTGGTATTTCCTATAGGTACTTGATTTTCTATGTAACCATACCCCCAAGAGGTTTGATGGGTGACAGGTTGTGCCCCCAAGGGATGACTTGAACTAGATGGGGGGTTAACCACATTCGTATGGGTAGGATGGACATAGACTGTAGATTTCTCTATACTAGAGATCTGTCTATGAATAGCTACAACTCTAGTGACATGTAATGTAGGTCATGCCGAGGGTTGCTCCCCGGCACTAGAAGGTATTGATGAAATAGGAATTGAATGTTGTTCCCCAGGTGTAGAATATTCGGGAGGATTTGGAACAGACATAATATGGGAGGTAATGGGGTTGGTATTTTGACCTGGATTATGTGGAGTCACAGCGCGATCTAGAATAGGTTCAATGGGTTTCATATAATTAACAAGTGATCAATATCCCACAGGCCAAGGGTCTGGATTACGAGGAAAAGTTGTTGAACAAGGTGGTGGTGTACCCAATATGTTATCTATTTTCTTCTCAAGTTCTCTTGTATGGAGAATAGATTCCTGGTGTTGTCTATGTTCTTCTTCATTTGGTGAAATATCTTCAGAAGAGGTTGGACGGGTGTCAAATGAAGCAATGGCCTATCCCATAGAGGTATCCCAAAACGAAGCATTGGGACCATAATCTGGATGGGTAGTATCATCAACATGGCCTTCCATGGGAGAATGGAAAGAAATAATTCCCCTAGAAGGTTGTTGGACCAAGGGAGGATCGTGTGAAGGACATGGATCTCCTCTTTCTGCAACCACATTTTCTCCCACTTGGGAGTTGGTAGCAGCTCCTTAGGCGATAGCTTCCATAGGATCTTCTCCTGAAATAGGAATAAAATTAGATGGCAAGCCCCGTACTCTTCTAGACTATCTTAATTCAGCCCGCTGGTACAGTTCCTATCTAACCTAGGGTCTCAAAACTAGAAAACACACCAAAAATTTCCCTACTTAAGCTATAGGCCAAACAAGCAAACTTAAATGACATGAGGAGTTTAGATAGTCCGGTTTCTCACCAGGATTGTCAAGAACGTACCACTCATGATATACCACAAGGGTACATGCGTAGTAATCTCCTTGAATGTTGTTTTCGGTGTATGGCTCCAAGCAAGATGGCCAAAGGGATTTTCTTAGATAGATAAGGTATCCTAGTGGGGTCTCTCGATATACGCAAGGTACATGGGACCTCAAATCGGTAGTAGTGTTGTCTAATGCACAACCGTTCACAAGGGTCCTTCCTATATACAATCTAGTACGTGAAGTACCTTTATATATACCTCAAGGGTATGTGAAAGGCTATTCGATATACCGACGGTATGTGGAAGAACCATGTGAGTCCCGGGATGTAGTGCGGACGAGTAACGACAGCTCCTACGCTTAATGACGCCCGGACAAGTCTCTAACCTATCACTCAAATTGCTATGTAAATTTTAAGCCGATAACTACCGTTAATTTTAAAGTGGACGGTTAGGTGAATGCATGGAATTTTGGCAGAAAAAGTAAAACCATGCAGATATATAAATGCAAATATTTCACTTTAATGTTCGAGGTATGCCTACTTATGGGAGGGAAAGAGAGTATTTTCTTTTCGTTTTGAAAACCAAAAATTCCCAAACAACTACTTTGAACAAATCAAATCCAAAGACAAGCAACACATTCCAAACTCATTTTTCTTTTTGAAAGCAATCAGATGGGTAAGAGTCTCTTTTCCTAAAAGAAAAACAAGAAGCACTCTACATGCATATGCACTCTATTTTTTTTTTCTTTTAAACATAGATAGATCTAACTTAAAAATACACTATTTTTATTTTGATGAGATAGTACTAATGTAAGAGAGACAAAAGAAAAAGGGAACTTGAAAGCTTGTGAGGCTACTCAGAGATCCAGTGCCCTATGCTCAATGATAATAATGACCTAATATCACTCAAAAAAAATCTTTTTTAAAATAAAAAAGAAGTCCTCTATGGAAAAAATGAAATCAAGATGCTAATCAAGTGATTTTTCTTTCAGTCTTTATAAATGAAATGAAAAGAGATCGAACTGAAATCTAAGCTTTCAAAAATTCCTTTCAAAATCACAACCAACAAGCATGAAAGTAAACGAATAATCAACAAGCCTAACCTAGCTCTTGAATTCTTTCAATCAAACCAATTTTCACCACAAAATTTTCAACCATGAGCATTCATATTCAAACACACAAGCCTGATAGTGTAGGGCTGAAAGCAAGCAAATTCTACTTTTTGCAAAAAATGACAAAAGACAAGTTCTGGAATAAGGCCTACCTAGCACCGCGCTGGAGGGGTCTTGGACAGAGTGGTTCTGGATGAGAACCGCTTCTGGCTAACGAGGTTTAGGCGGTGGCACCGCATATGGCTAAGAGGGTTCAAGTGGTGGCACCGCTTGTTGCCAACAACACATGTGCGGTTCCCTGAATAAATCCAAAAAACAAAGAGAACGGGATTTCAAGTTAAAAATTGATCAAATCAAGGTAAATACTGATGAATTGACAATAAAAAAGGGGTGATTCCATGAAGATGGGTAACACTTTTTGGCCAAATTTGGCGATGAAAACCTGATTTTTTACTCATGTGCTAGATAGAAGCCCTCAAAACGCATATATGCCATGTGAATTTTGACTTGCAGTAAAAAAACAAATTGTAGAATATTATGTTGGCTTCATGGTTATATTTTTAAAAAAATATTCCGATGTCATTTAATGTGTGAATTTTTGCATTTAATGAACTGTGTGACCTTAAAAATTTGAAGAAGCTAATAAGTGGCTCGTGTCCACGTAGAGTAATTCAATCTTGCATTAATAATTTTAAAAAACTATTTATATGAGCATGATCTACATAAAATGCAGTGTGATGTGCATATTACAATTATTTATTATTTTTCGAAAGTGACCACATTCGATTTCAGCATTGTTTTAAACACATATTTGTCCACGTAAAAAAATATTTTTTCTATTTTTTCAAAAATTGAAAAACAAAAGATACCCTTTTGAAGAGGACACATCGATATGTGATGTGTACATTTTTAAGAATTTTTTGGTTGTGTATTTTTAACTCTGCGGATTTTTCTTTGAGCTACTTCAAAGTTGCAGTGTGGTTTTCTAAGTATAAGTTTTAGAAGTAATTAAAAAATAAATACCATATGAATACCAAAATGCGTGTATGATACGTCAATGGATAGAAGATTCGTTGGTGAATCTATCGATATCAACTCCGCTCAGTTATGTGCTAGGAATGGTAGGGTTTACACCTCTTCAAGGAATAGGAAATTTTCCATTTGTTTGAATGAGGGCTAAGTTTTTTTTTTTAAGCCCTCGACCGAGGGTTTGTAAATCCCTCGACTGAGGGTTTAAAAACCCTCGGTCGAGGTCTTATTAATACCTCGACCGAGGTATTAGCTCAGTCGAGGTCCTTTAAAGCAAAATCCCGGGAGTGAATTCAAACATTAATCACACTCCAACTACAAAATTAAATGTCTTTCCCACCCAATTTTTTTATAAAAATCTATATAAACATGTAATTCATACTATTGCCTTAGAATTTCATTGAAAAAAATTTGTTTTGTCATACAAAATTAGCATTGTAGATTGTTTTGTAGGTATCAATTTGGATTGTTGATCAATCACAATGGGAAGCAGCCAATGTCGAACAAGAAGAAATGAGAGAAATCGAAACAAAATTGAAGAGAAAAGAGAGAAAGATAAAGAAAGGAAGAGGAGAAGAAGAACAATCTTGAGAGAAGAAGAAATTCCAAATGAAGCTATGATGGAGGAAGCAAATCCCATTGATATAGGTATAATTTCAAAGTTATGCAATTTGATTTTCATTTTCATAGTTTACAATTTGATAGATTTCATAGTTTACAATTTGATAGTTGATAAATTTCATAGTTTACAATTTCATATTTTAAAATTTGATAGTTGATAAATTTTATAGTTTACAATTTCATATTTTACAATTTGATAGTTGATAAATTTCATAGTTTACAATTTCATAAATTTACAATTTCATAGTTTACAATTTCATAAATTTACAATTTCATCAATTTACAATTTACAATTTACCATGGTCGACACTAATATTTGAAATCGGTTGGTTAGGTTCACATATCATAGACTATGGTTAAGTGTTTTTGTCTATGATAATTTCATATTGCAACCTCCATCAAATTGAGAGTCTTGCATGTATGCCAATTTTTTAAAGTATTGCTTATGTTGAAGTACAATGTTCAAGGATGATTATTTGCAATTATTCCATTATTTAAGGGTAATGTTGTAGCTTTATGTTAATCAATTTTAAGTGCTTGTTTCATACCCATTCAATTTTTATAAATTAAAAAACTCCCATGCACTTGTAATTTTTATGAACCATGCTTCATACATATCAAATTGCGATCATTTTTTAACATAAATGATATAAATAGCTTAAGGATTGTAGTATGTGGTATTTGAATACATAGGAACACATTG
>LPNX011089071.1:0-28978 GCA_001517045.1 Pseudotsuga menziesii
ACCTATAATCTTTTAAAAGGAAACATGTGTTTCAAGTGTATTTTATTAAATAATTGAGAAATTTATGCAATGGAAAACCGTCGCTTAAGTGACACTTAGAAGGAAAACCGTCGCTTAAGTGACACTTAGAAGACAAACCGTCGCTTAAGCAACACTTAGAAGAAAAACCGTCGCTTAAGCGACACTTAGGAGGATAGCAATTTTAGCGCCGTCGCTTAAGCGACGCTTAAGCCCATTATTTCAAAAAAAAAATTAATCTTTCTGATTTTTGGCACGGTTAAAATAAAAAATCCACGCGCCGTCGGAAAAAATCGTCGGATTTTGGATCAAAATCTAGTAGTGTCTCCTCCACACATGTGGACTCTCCTGGATGCTCTGTGGGCCGATGTGTTGGTTTATGGGTTGATGTGTCAGCTCAATCAAGCCCCTGGTTGACAAGTAGGCTCAGTCCAGCTTCAGTTTTGCATTGATGAACTCTCCATCAGTTGATTTCACTTGATTCCATGAGGAATTGCGCCCCCCCTGGGCTAGATGGCTTGTAATTTGTTTATATCTAGGCACAACCTCCTCTTCCAAGCTAGTTAGAACTGGAATTGAGGTGTTGCTACTATTGTAAATCTGTAATTCTTCATTTGAAATAAAGAAATGCTTTGGAGGAAAATACGGTGTGGTGCCATTGCATGTGTGGATGATTATTGCCATTGTTTTACTGAGGTAACCTGTATCTGTGGTCATTTTTTGCTAATTTCTTGTAGATCTGTGGTTAAGATTGGTAATTAGCTTATTACAATCTTGATAGGAAAGGTGTTGTTCAATAATTTTATTGACTGTCACTCTCCTTGGATGCATGTTTAGAGATCTAGATTTAGCATGTCCTATAATCTTATATGCATGTTATCTTGAATCTCTTTGTATGTACTAATCGGATCTCACAAGTTTCTTGGCAACTTATTTGATTTCAGCTGAGTTATAGGTTCATACTTTGGAGAGGATGCTGATCTAGTTTGCTTCTTCATTCTCCTCAAAACGTTTCAAAGGCATAGTCCCTCAACATTCCACCTAAAAGCTCTACTGCGGATCTTCAAGGAAACCAACACTTTTCTCCTCTTCTTCCTCCCTCAAAATCAGCAATTTACCTAGTTACTTGGTTCAGTTCATAGCTGTGATTTCATTTGGATCTGTTTCATCAAAGTAAAATATACATAGATCTGATATTTCATAGCTCAACACCTAGATCTTGCACTTAAAAAGGTTTCATAAGCATTCAAGATCTAGCTGTAGGGAAATCGTCTTTTTTACATGAAAATTTAAAGGAAACTTGTAGATCACATGCATTAGATTTCATTTTGCTGTTATAAAATTCAATATTATATGATATCAGTGCATTTTTTTTGGCTACACAAACAGCAATCCAAGATCCCAAGGAAATCTTGCTTTCCTTGGTTCCTTTTCTGCCTGTTTAGCTAGTTTTAACTTCATTTTTTGTGAGATAAGGTAGGATGATCCAAAGGTAATATTAAAGTGCTTTTGGGAATTTTTTATTCTAATATGATCTATGTATTTTATCAGGTATGACAAAAGGGAAAGGAATATGATGTCCGAAGTGGCCTCAGGAGCGCTCAAATCCCCCTAGGGGTCTCCTTTTTCACTAAAAACTCAAGACTTTTCCAAAGTTGTAAAATCTTGGTTTCAGCCTGTATAAGGACCAAGAAGTTTCTGATAATTTCTGTTCACTGATTCTGTAACCAATAATAAATAAAATTATCTTTGGAATAGGCTCTTTCGATCCCATTCCCCATCCCCCCTGGGGGGATTTGTGTCGGTGCCTTTTTTGTCGATTTATGTTTATTTTTTTTACTAGCATTGATCTAATTTGTAGGGTAGTATACCTGATTTTTTTATTAATTCCATACTCCATATCTTACATTTCAAATTAATCGTAATACTTACCCCACGATTTCCCAATTGACCTGAAAGGGGAAAGAGATTCGTGGTAGGATTAATTAAGAAACTAGAACTGTGTATCTGTTTGATTTTTTCTATCATTAGTTTATTAGCAACTTTAAAATTAACCCCTCCTCGATTCCTCAATTGAGATCCACTTGGATCGAAAGAGGTTCTTGGAGGCTTTTCTTTTAAACAAGAACATCCAGTTTAAAACTTACTAAAATTGACAAGACTCCAGTGTGTATGCTCTACACTTGGCTGCAGTTCATCCGATCAGTCAAGCTGTATCAAAAGCAATTGGGTGACTAGTATAATTAGGACTCACTCTCCCCAACTGACAAACCATCAGGTGAAAATCCAACACCTAGATCAAACCTCTACGGTGGCAAAATACCCAAAGGAAGCGGGAACTTCTGAAAAGTGACCTCGGGGCGCCGATCTCTGTCACACCCTAACGGGTGCATTATGAACAATAGCCCCAGAGACTCCATTTCAGCCCACATATTCCTTGCGGGTAGCCACAAAGTTTTAGTTTTGGACATACTCCAAGTACTCTCAGGTATATCTGGAGTCCCCCTTTGCCTAATTTAATCAACTCATACTTCACATTTAACTTAAAACATACCAATATGCAATCGCAAAACATTCACTCCAAGCACATGCAAGCACATCAATCTTATTGATTTGACTCCATTTTAAGGCACTGGTCATTTTTGCTTCATATATACATTATGTATCAACTTTGTGCTTTCGTGTGTTTATTTTCGTATCTCGTCATCTTTAATTGTCTATAGTTAAAATATTCAAACTCCTAAGTAACTGATTCAGTTTAACATCATCACACTAAGAAATCATCCTTGGTAACTTAATAGGGTCTACCCCCCTTGGCTTCATTAGGAGTTGAGCCTAAATGGAGGAGTCAAGAACAAGGTGACAGCCTTGACTCAAGACTTGCCCCCAAGGACACACCGAGTGGCTTGAAGATTTCTGCCACGTGACCCAGTTGTGTGAAAGGCGGCAACACTTTTTGGTGCCGTTTTCGGGGATAAATATTTTTATTCCTGAGTATGACTTAGCTTAACTTTTTTCTAAACAACTAAAAATATAAAAAACTTTTGATTGATCTAGTCTTTAAAAAACATAAAAATTAAAACTCGATCCATCCGGCGACTCCACTGTCTAACATCCCTTCAAGAATTTCTACCCGAAGAAACCGCCGACAATTATTCAATTCTCTCCCTGATCCCAAAAGGTTTATTAGGGAAATATTGAATAGGCAGACTTCTCGTAGAAACCTTGAAGATTTAGGAGACCAATCCCTCTCAGATATCCATCACATATTTGTAGAGAGTCATACTTTCCAATCTCAAGAAATGACGGATTTTTACAAACCCCTTGAATTTTCTCAGATAGCAGGTGCTCCTCATAACATTCCGAATGATTCATATAAAACCCTTAATGAATTCCTAGCATGTTTTAAGCAGAATTGGGGGGAAAAGAAAGAACCAAGACATTTGCTTGCTGCCCTTCATAATATAAAGAAGATGGAGAATGAAACCATGGATGAATTTAATACTAAGTTCAGGCGTGTGGTTGCGGACCTCCCTAGAGACATCAAGCCAAGGGATGCCTCCATATTGATATCCTACATCGAAGCTTTCACTGGTGATTTGAAATACCAATTAAGGGATAAAGATTCGGTCGATCTAAAAACTTCTCAAGATCTGGCCGAGAAAATAGAAATGAATATGCAATCTTTGGGAAAATCCAACATTCCAGGTTACACTAGGGGAAACACCTCGTACAACAAAGAGAAGGGAAAGGCCATTGAATTAGAGGAAAAGGAAACCTCTAAAGACCCCATGGAAAAGGTAACTAGCCTGTTGGAAAAATTCATGACAAACCAATCTGAGCAATTGAATAAAATTCAGAACAGAATAGTTACATTGGAGAGAAATAATGGACCTAGGAATTTTCAACCAAAACAGAATCAAGTATATCAAAGGAAGTTTCCTCAGCAAGAGCCTAGGATTCCAAACGAGTTAGACTCAACTAACCTGGTAGATGAAGCAATTCCATGGTGTAGACCTTGTGAGCAATTACACCCAGAAATTACTTGCTACATAGCAAACTAGGTTATAGAACATGGGATGGCAGAGGTCAGTAATCAGGAAACAACATCAAAAGAGTCTGATCATGTGTACATGGTAGGCTGAACCTATCCTCTATCAAACCAACATTGGCAGTAGGCCACAGATTACGGTTTCGAGAAGGATCTCCTGTATAACTTTTATGGTGTAATGCCTCCTCCGGAAGAAATTAAGGAAATGAAAGAGGCCAGGTTCAAGGGAGCTGTGTATCAAAGAAGAGAAAAGCAATCACCATCTAAACACTACAAGCCAAAGGTAACCACTCCTCCCCTCCCAGATCCTCCTATTGTCCTTGAGTCAAATATTGATATGGGAGAATGGATAAGTAGTGCTAAGATTCATGTTTATGCAACTGATGTCCTTAAAATTCCCGGTCAAAAAGAAAAGTTATTGAAAGCCTTAGAGGATAGTCAAAGTAAAGCTCATAATATTATCGAAGAGGATCCTCTTCCTAATAATAATGCTATATTTGAAGCTGAACATATTGAACCCATAGATATGCCCATAGTCCTCAACAGTGTTGATCCAAGAAGAGAAGATCACCCACCTTTTTATGTCTCCATCTTAGTTGATAAAATTCACCTTCATAACTGTATGTTAGATTCAGGTGCTTCATCAAATGTCATGACAAGAAAAGTAATGGAGCAATTAAATCTAAGGGTCACCCGACCCTACCACAATGTTTGTGCCATGGATGCAAGAGAAGTTGAAGTGGTGGGGATAATCTTAAATTTACAAGTTAAGTTGGCTAAGTATCCTAATATTGACATGTCGATGGATGTGGTGGTGATAGATGTTCCAGATAATTGGGGTATGTTGTTATCCAGAAAATGGGCCACAACTCTTGGTGGGCACATTCAAATGGATTGGACATATGCTACTATACCTGCATCAGAGAACACTAGGATGATTCTCCATAGAGAAAAGCTGAGGAAACGGCATGTAGAAAACCCTAAGAAGCCCGGAAATGAATTTGTTCATTTCACTGATAATTTTGGAAACTATGCTATTTTGTCAAATTTCATTGCCCCCATTAAGGAAAACATTAAAAATGAAAATATCGATGAATTTTGGCAAATGTACTTTGATGGGGCTTACTCCAAAACTGGAAAGGGTGCGGGCATCGTGATCATCTCTCCTTCAAATAAAGTCTACAACTTTGCATTCAGGTTAGAGTTTGAAGCATCAAACAATGTAGCCAAGTATGAGGCATTGCTCCTAGGGTTAGAAACTGCTAATTAAGATATGGGGATAAAGGTGTTGAACATAAAAGGTGATTCATATTTAGTTGTCCTCCAGATTAAGAATCAGTATCAATGCAAAAATGACAGACTAAGAAAGTATAGGAATGCCACATGGGACACTATGGAATGGTTTGATGCACTTAACATTCAAAAGGTCCATAGGGAAATGAATGGGTTAGCAGATAAATTAGCAGTAGCAGCATCCACCCTCCAACCATCATATGAAATGATTAATGGGAATGGAAAGATGGAAATAAATTTCAGACCTTCAATTCCAGATAATATAGACTACTAGCAAGTGTTCAAAGATGATGAGAAACTCTTGAGATTCATCCACAATCTACAAGAGTTTGAGGGTTGCAAGATCAGTTATCAGCAAGAAGGTAAAGAGTATCATGAGTGCGAGGATAATGAAAGGAATCACATCCCGAGTAGCCTTATAGCTTTCGAGAATCTTTTCGATCGTCAGGATCATCATGAAAAACAAAAAGAAGAAATAAAAACTGGGAATTATATGGAAATAAACATAGTTACTGACAAGGATCCCAAGTTAATAAAAATCGGAAAAGGTACTTCGGAAAATGAAAGGAACAACTTGATAAACCTAATCAAAGAGTATAGAGATGTGTTGGCCTTTAGTTATGATGAGCTGAAAGCCTATAGGGAGGATGTGTTTCAACACACTATTCCCCTCACATAAGAAGCTAAGGAGGCCAAACCTTTCCAACAAAAACTTAGGCGAATAAATCCTAAGTTGGCCACCATTGTGCAGAAGGAACTTCAGAAGATGCTAGCAGCAGGGATCATAGCACCTACAAGGCATTCATCTTGGTGCTCCAACTTAGTTGTCGTTAGAAAGAAGAATGGGTCAATTAGAATATGTATAGATTTTAGAAATCTGAATACATAATGCCTTAAAGATAATCACCCATTACCCGACATGGGAACTTTGCTTCAAAGAGTAACAGGATCAGGAATGATGTCCATGTTGGATGGCTTTTCTGGATATAACCAGGTGTTGGTAAATAAAGAAGATCAACATAAGACTACATTCACCACACCTTGGGGTACCTATAAATTTCTAAGAATGTCTTTTGGCTTATTGAATGCTGGTGCCACCTTCCAAAGAGCCATGGATTTTTCCTTCAAAGAACTTATAGGAAAAATAATTGAAATATATCAGGATGACTTAACTTTTTTTTCAAAAGAAAGATCTAACTACATAAGTCATCTTAGGCAGGTTTTTATAAGATGTCGGAAATATGGTATTTCCTTGAATCCCGCCAAATCAATCTTTGGAGTTGATGAAGGCAAGTTGTTGGGGCATATCATTTCTAAAGATGGTGTCAAGGTTGATCCTGAGAGAGTTGAAGCTATTAAGAAAGTCCCCTTGCCTCACAATCTAAAATCTCTCCAGTCCTTTAATGGTCAAATCAATTTCATAAGAAGATTCATCCCAAACTTAGCAGAATTAATGAAACCTCTACAAAAGCTATTAAATAAAGATGCTAAGTTTGAGTGGACAGATGAAGGGAAAGATGCATTCAAGTCCATCAAAAATTCCATATCCATGTCCCCGATCTTAACTAGTTCATATTATTCCAAATAATTCCAAATATTTTCCTTTGCCTCAGAAGACACCATTGTCGGTGTTTTACTTCAAAAGAATAAGGAGGGACAAGAGCAACCCATAGCCTTTATGAGTAGAGCCTTACAAAATTCAGAATTGAAGTATACCACGATGGAGAAACAGGCCTATGCTCTTGTCAAGTCCCTTAAACATTTCAGAACTTATATAGGTTACTCCAAAATCATTGGATATGTACCCCATGTAGCTGTTAAGGATATCATGTCTCAACAGGACTGTCTAGGAGTCAGGGGTAAGTGGGTTTCAAAAATTCAGGAATATGATTTGGATATAAGACCTACTAAATTAATTAAGGGACAGGGTCTTGCAAAGATGTTGACCCAAGTAAATGAGAAGGATTTAGGAATAATCTGCTAGAGCAGCAATTCAGAGCAAAGTGTATCAGATGAGTTTCAGAGATTAGAGCAGCACCCCTGGTAAACCGACATCATATTTTTCCTCCGCAACCTTACATGCCCCGATCACTTAATGGGTCATAAAAGAAGGGCATTAAGGTTAAAGGAAACTAAGTATTGCTTGACCAAATAACGGTTTGGTTTGGAGAAACCAAGATGGTTTGATACTTAGATGTGTCGATGAACTTGAGTCCAAGAAACTCATGGTTGAGTTCCATTTAGGATTTTGTGGTGGACATTTTGCAGCTAAAACAACCACCCACAAAATCCTTAGAGTAGGATACTATTGGCCAAACCTATTTTCAGATGTGCACAAGGCTATCATATTTTTTCCCCAATGTCAGTTATTCACCGGAAAGCAACAAATGAAAGCCTTGCCTCTAAATCCAATAGTAGTCCAAGCCCCTTTTCAGCAATGGGGGCTTGACTTCATCGGTAAGTTCAAGGATAAATCAAGCAATGGTTACTCTTGGATTCTTACCACCACAGGTTATTTTACCAAGTGGGTAGAGGCGATACCCACCAAAAAGGAAACCGATGCCATAGTCATGGATTTCCTAGAAGATAAAATCATCACAAGATTCTGTGTGCCAGCTAGAATAATCACGGATAATTGGCCATGCTTTATTTCTTCCAAGATGTCGTATTTCTATTTCAAGTACGGAATTATCCTATCTCACTCATCTAATTAATATCCCCAAGGAAATGGTCTAGTAGAATCAAGTAACAAGAACTTAATGACCATAATCAAAAAAATTGTGGGTGACAATAAGAAGGCCTGGGATAGCAAAATCAAATTGGCATTATGGGCCGACATGATCACTAAGAAAAGTTCAATAGGGAGGATCCCTTTCAAACTAGTCTATGGCCTTGATGTTACCTTACCAGTCCATCTAAAGCTTCCATTTTATCAGCTCCTCTAGACATTCAGCTCAGATCAAGAGGCCATCCAGAATAGAATAAACCAGTTGATCGAGCTAGATGAGAGCAGAAGAGACTCTCTTGACCATAGTATCAAAAATTCAGACAAGGTCAAGAGAGCCTTTGATAAGTCTACCTAGAAAGGTTCCTTCCAAGTAGGTGACACGGTTCTACGTTGGGACAAATGACGGGAAAAACTTGGGAAACATGGAAAGCTCGACAGCCTGTGGTTGGGACCGTACATCATCGATGAAATAGCAGGAACGAACTCCTTCTATCTAAATGACTTGGAAGGAGAAAGACTGAGCTTACCAGTGAATGGTTTCCTCCTCAAGCTATTTTTCACCAAGAAAGGCATAGTCCCTCAACATTCCACCTGAAAGCTCTACTGCGGATCTTCAAGGAAACCAACACTTTTCTCCTCTTCTTCCTCCCTCAAAATCAACAATTTACCCAGTTACTTGGTTCAGTTCATAGCTGTGATTTCATTTGGATCTGTTTCATCAAAGTAAAATATACATAGATCTTATATTTCATATCTCATAACCTAGATCTTGCACTTAAAAAGGTTTCATAAGCATTCTAGATCTAGCTGTAGGGAAATCGTTTTTTTTACATGAAAATTTAAAGGAAACTTGTAGATCGCATGCATTAGATTTCCTTTCGCTGTTATAAAATTCAATATTCTGCGATATCAGTGCATTTTTTTTGGCTGCACAAACAGAAAACCAAGATCCCAAGGAAATCTTGCTTTCTTTGGTTCCTTTTCTGCCTGTTTAGCTAGTTTTAACTTCATTTTTTGTGAGATAAGGTAGGCTGATCCAAAGGTACTCTTAAAGTGATTTTGGGAATTTGTTATTCTAATATTCTCTCTATATTTTAGTAGTTATGACAGAAGGGAAAGGAATCTGCTGTTCGAAGTGGCCTCAAGAGCGCTCAAATCCCCCCAGGGGTCTCCTTTTTCACTAAAAACTCAAGACTTTTCCAAAGTTGTAAAATCTTGGTTTCAGCCTGTATAAGGACCAAGAAGTTTCTGATAATTTCATTTTTCTGATTCTGTAACCAATAATAAATAAAATTATCTATGGAATAGGCTCTTTCGATCCCATTCCCCATCCCCCCTGGGGGGATTTGTGTCGGTGCCTTTTTCATTGATTTTTGTTTATTTATTTTTTACTAGCATTGATCTAATTTGTAGGGTAGTATACTTGATTTTTTTATTAATTCCATACTCCATATCTTACATTTCAAAGTAATCGTAATACTTACCCCACGATTTCCCAATTGACCCGAAATGGGAAAGAGATTCGTGGTAGGATTAATTAAGAAAATAGAACTGTATATCTGTTTTCTTTTTTCTATCATTTGTTTATCAACAAATTTAAAATTAACCCCTCCTCGATTCCCTGATTGAGATCCACTTGGATCGAAAGAGGTTCTTGGAGGCTTTTCTTTTAAACAAGAACATCTAGTTTAAAACTTACTAAAATTGACAAGACTCCAGTGTGTATGCTCTGCACTTGGCTGCGGTTCATCTGATCCATCAAGTTGTATCAAAAGCACTTGGGTGACTAGTATAATTAGGACTCACTCTCCCCAACTAACAAACCATCAGGTGAAAATCCAAAACCTAGATCAAACCTCTACGGTGGCAAAATACCCAAAGGAAGCAGGAACTTTTGAAAAGTGACCTCGGGGCGTCGATCTCTGTCACACCCTAATGGGTGCGTTATGAAAAATAGTCCTAGAGACTCCATTTCAGCCCACATATTCCTTGCGGGTAGCTGTAAAGGTTTAGTTTTGGACATACTCCAAGTACTCTCGGGTATATCTGGAGTCCCCCTTTTCCTAATTTAATCAACTCATACTTCACATTTAACTTAAAACATACCAAGATGCAATCGCAAAACATTCACTCCAAGCACATGCAAGCACATCGATCTTATTGATTTGACTCTATTTTAAGGCACTGGTCATTTTTGCTTCATATATACATTATGTATCAGCTTTGTGATTTCGTGTGTTTATTTCGTATCTCGTCATCTTTAATTGTCTATAGTTAAAATATTCAAACTCCTAAGTAACTGATTCAGTTTAACATCATCACACTAAGAAATCATCCTTAGTAACTTAATAGGGTCTACCCCCCTTGGCTTCGTTAGGAGTTGAGCCTAAACAGAGGAGTCAAGAACAAGGTGACAACCTTGACTCGAGACTTGCCCCCAAGGACACATCGAGTGGCTTGAATATTTTTGCCACGTGACCCAGGTGTGTGAAAGGCAGCAACATAAGTCAAGCTATTTCTAGTGTAGGTGTTCCTAGCTCGGTAATGAGCTCACCAGCTTAGCATTTAGCCTTTCCCAACTCCTGGATGGCTTGATAAACCTGACCATGTTGGCTTGGATATCTTGTTGATGGCCTGATAAACCCAATTGTGTTGGCTTGGATATGTTTTGTGTATCTTGGCTATGTGTAAGCCTGCTTGTTCCTTATTCCTTGGAGAATCATGCCCAGCTTGGGGGTGGCAGCGTTGGTGAGAGATTAAGGAGCACGCTGGCCTATGGCTGGGTGGAACGTTGTAGCGATGTAGCTGGTTGCGGAAGGAGTTCTTCATAAGATAAGTAATCTTGTCTAATTTGCTTCTGCAATCCTATTTACTGTTAATGATTATGATGAACATGTTGAATGAATGCTTGTATGAATGTATGTTGCTTTCCGCTGTGTATGATAAATGATTGCATCTGTGTATGATAAATAATTGCATCTATGTATGTTCTACTTCAATGCATTCTATCTCAACATTTTTATGAATTCACATGTTCATGGAGGTTGGTAGCCCAGATGGTTAATGCCATGGTAGCGTCCTCTTCGTCGGTTGGAGGGTTGGGGACGTTACATGTTTATTCATAAATTCTTAAAAAAATTCTCAGATATTTATCATTGTTTTACGAACTATGTGCATAGTAGTGCATTAACCAGATCTCTTTTACCAGGTATTGCCCTGCTTCCAATAGTCCTGTTCAGTACCCTGACGGGTTTACCTTGGTACCATGCAAGAATAGTCTCACTTCCAGTGAACCTGTTCAGTACCCTGATGGGTTTACTTTCATTTATCGAGCTTCCATATTTTGAGTTTTTTTTTACTTAGCATTAACCCATTGCCAACAAGTATGTTCAGTACTCCGGTGGGTTTTCCTTGTATAATGATATTATATATATGGAAGCCGATTGGTACTAGAGCGTGTTAAGTCCTGCTAAACACATAATTCAATTTTTTTCAAAATAAACTTATAAGTAACTTAGTATAAAGGCCATAACCATAGATCATGTCAAAAGAGAATAACCTAAAGTTGTTCTTTAACCTTACAGTCCTTCTTCTTCATAAAATAAAAGTAATGTTCCCCACATACAAAAATTCCACTTACTCTCGAATTATCACCAAAATACTTGAGAGACAAGTTTTGACAACAAGCATAAGATGAATTAGTAATCCCCAGGTGTAAGACGAGAATGTGAAAAATATGATAATGAAAGCAGGTCTATCAATCAACTGTTAAAAAGAGTAAATCAGAAATATACATGTCTGAATTAAAATAGAAAAAACCATATGAATCATAGAAAAGATGGTTAAGTATGATATATAGAGGATTGTAAATTTTATTTTCACTATAAGCTAAAAATTTTAAAATTACCCCAAGAAAGGTTAAGATACCCGATAAGTATTTAACATACTTCCCTAGTCTAAGTAATACTTCATAAGCTGCTTATAGAGATAGAATATTTGTAATCAAACTACAAAACCACTTGTCAGATGATTCAATTTATTCATGAAGACATAATAAAAAGAAAAAGAGTCTTCTGTAAACAACCTATTAGAAATGAATCTTATTTATTCAAAGAAACAAGCACATATTTACATATATACAAGTGATAATAACCCAAAATATTTTTCAAGGATCAGGAGGAGGAGGAATAACTTCCCCTTCAACTAATTCCATTTCATTCTGCTGCAAAACATTCTGTATAAAATCCTGTTTAGATGTCGGTTGATGATAAATTCCGAGTATATGTCCATTTACTACAAAGGAAACTTCTGAGCCATCAATTGTTTTAATTTTTACTGACCCATTGTCAAAATATGTAACTACTTCGTATGGACCCATCCAATGGGTGGTTAACTTTCCTTTAAAATTTTTAAACTGTGAGTCGAATAGTAGTGCCCAATCTCCAGTATTAAATTTCTTTTGTTTAATAAATTTATCATGCCATGTCTTTCGTTGATTCTGTATTAGCATGGTTCTTTGGAGTGCATCTTGTCTAATTTCATCTAACTCATTAATCTACAATATTCGTTGTTTCTATGCTTCATCCAAATTCATGCCTAATTGTGCTGCCATACGAAAGGTTTTAACTTGAAATTCAATAGGTAAAAGGACTTGTTTTCCTTACACTAACTCATAGGGGGTATGTCCGGTAGTGTTTCTCCAGGTTATCATATAGGCCCATAAATCTTCTAGGAGTCTATCTTCCCAGTCCTTATGATGTAAGTGAATGGTTTTATTTAAAATGGATTATAATACTTTATTAGTTGATTCTATTTGACCATTAGCCTAAGGATAATAAGGTGAATATTTGCAACGTCAGATACCATATTTTGTAGTAAGTTATTTCATTAATTTAGAAGTAAATTGAGTACCTTGATCTGTCAAAATTTCTCTGGGTACACCAAACTGGGTGAATATTTCTTCATATATGAATTCTACCACTGATTTCTTTGTGGCTCTAAACAAAGCTTTAGCTTCTACCCATTTGGTGACATAGTCTGTGCAAACTAGGATATACTTCTTTTTACAAGACATGGGAGAAATTGGTCCTACAAAATCAAGAGCTCATTTCTCAAAGGGTTCAATAATAACTTGGTGTTGTAAATACATTTGATTAGATGACACAGGTCTACCCATTCTTTGACAACTATCACATCCTTTGACATATTTGGCAGCATCTTTAAAAATGCTTGGCCAATAATAACCAGAATGTAAGACTTTGTATGCCGTCCTCTTATCAGAAAAATGTCCTCCACATGGTCCATCATGGCATGCATGGAGGATGTCTTTCATTTCATCCTCCCGTGCGCAGCGTCGAATAGTAAGATCTGGACCAGTGCGGAAGAGATTGTTATCAACCGAAGAATAATTGGAACTCTGAATTATAATACGACACTTCTGATGTGGGGATAAATGGTTTGGTATTTTCCTAGTTTCTAAATAATTGGAAATATCAGCAATCCAAGGGGTTTGAACAGATACAACGATATGATGTTCATCAGGAAAAGTGTCATCAACTGGTTTAGTACCATCTTCACATTGAATATGGGAAAGGAAATCAGCTACTAGATTTTGTTTACCAAGTTGGTCAATGAAAGTAATGTTAAATTCTTGTAATAAAAGAAGCCATCGGGTTCTACCATTGGTAATTGGTTTATTCATGAGAAATATAATGGCAGAGTGATCAGTATGCACAAAAAATTCATAACCTGTAATATAATGACAAAACTTATTAATAGAATAAACTACTGCCAAGAATTATTTTTCAGTAACAGTATAATTAAGTTCAGCAGGAGTCAAATTCTTACTAATAAAATAAATGGAATAAGTTTCTTGTCCTTCTTTTTGGCCGAGGACTCCTCCTATGGCCATATCAGAGGCATCGGTAGATATGTGAAAAGGAAGGGACCAATCTGGACCCCTAAGTATTGGTGCCACCGATACTTTAGCTTTTAGGATTTGAAAAGCATTTTGACAATATTGTGTCCACTAGAATTATGCATCCTTTGTAAGCAACTTAAACATTGCTACAACTAGTTTAGTGAAATTTTCAATAAAATGACGGTAATAGGCTGCATGACTAAGAAAGATTCTTACCTCTTTCTAAGTTTTGGGAGAGGGAAGGCCAACAGTTACTTTGATCTTTGTAGGATCTACCGTAATTCCTTGGGAGGAAACATGGTGTCCCAAAACTATACCTTCTGTTAGCAACATTTTACAATTTTCGTGACTAAGAGATAAATTCATTTCTTGACATAGGATCAAGACCTTCTCGAGGTTGTCAAGGGATTCTTGAAAAATATTACCATAGGCCGTAAAGTCATCCATGTATACCTCCACACAGTCATGTATAAGATCGAAAAATATTCCTAAGACTACACGCTGGAAAGTGGCAGGTGCATTACATAAGCCAAATGGAAAAACTCGATAAGCATATGTTCCCCAAGGGCATGTAAAAGTGGTCTTTACTTGATCTTCGGGTGCTATTAAAATAGGATTATAACCACTATACCCGTCAAGAAAGGAAAAATATTGTTTACCTGACAGAGTATCTGATACTTGATCAATAAAAGGTAAATGAAAGTAAGTGTAGTTTTGTTTAGCTCTCTAAAATAAACACAAATGCACCATTTATTTGTGACTTTCTTTGTGACTACTACTAAAGGAGATACCCATTTACTATCGGATATAGGATAGATGAAACCAGTAGTGAGGATTTTTTGTAATTCTTCTTTTACTATATCCTTTAGAGCAGGATTCATCCTCCTCTGTGGCTTCCTTACAGGTGATATGTTTGGATCCATATAAATATGGTGAATGCAGGTGTCAGGGTGTATACCCTTCACATCAGTGTATTCCCATGCAAATGCTCTGGCTTGTTTCTTAAGAATTTTAAGCATCTATGCTTGTTGGTTTTCACTTAATCCTGCGTTTATATGCAGAAAAAATTCAAGACCAACCTTACAAGGTATGGTATATGGTCCTGTATGCTCTTAAATAATGAATACACAAGGTGTTTCTATAAACATTGAGAGATCCATATTCTCTTGAAACTCATCTCCAAAAATATGATCTAATTGAGAAAAATACTGAGGAAAATCCGTATAGGTTATTGAAGAAACAAACTGGTTTAATACATTCTCAGTGGTCTGCTCTCGAAGTGCCAAGGAGAAAACACTATGAAGGGAGAGATCATAAAAGTCTTCATCCCCAAAAGAACAATTTAACCACCATGAATTTTCAATTATTTGTTGTTCTGGGGGGTATAAAATAAGTCTTTGTGTGGACAACCCATTGGAAATAGTGATCTCTCCATCCCTACATCTTATAAAAGAATTTGCAGTAGCTAACCATAGTCTTCCCAAAATAATAGGATGCCCTTTAGAAGTATCCTTTGATTCTACGACCATAAGGTCGATAGGGTATTCCCATGAGGCTACTAATACAACAATGTCATCCAAGACTCCAGCAGGTTTTACCGTAGTACAGTCTGCTAGTTCTAGGATGGAAGGAGTAGGTCGAAGAAATTGTCCTAACTGTAAAATTTATAAAACTGTGATGGTCATCATGTTAATAGAGGATCCTAAATCGATTAATGTATTTTCTATGGTAGTGTTGTTTATAATTAAAGTCACTACTGGGGCTCTTGGATTTGTATATTTTGCAATCTGGGACTGGCCTGTCATACATTCAGACATCTCTCCTATAACATGAATTGTAAGAGGGTCCTTTTGCTTTTTTCCTGAGAGTTTAATACATAGCTCCTTTATTACCTTCCTATATATCAGTATATCTTTGATAGCTTTTAATAGAGAGATTTTAATACAAATATTATTTAATTAATTCAAAATGTTGTACACCGGATGAACTACATGTTTTTCTATTACTAGTCTTTCTGGAAATGGGTGAATTCTTTGCTACTGAATAGTTTCTTGCGGAGGATGGGTGTGTAGTGGAACCTTTGGAATGTTCACATCCTCCAAAATAGCATCATTCATGGGTTCATTTGAATCTTCTTCTTCTTCATTTGGTTCCTAAATGATGACTGATGACTTGGGTTTATTATCCACAACTCTTCCCGATCGTAATTGAATCTCATGTACATGTACAGTCAAAATAAGGTATGATGGAAGAGTTTGGAACTCAATGGTGTTAATAGCTTGAGTTGTCTTATTATTAGGGTTAGGTATCGATTGTGTAGGTAATAATGTCGGTCGAGGAATATTTGCATTCTCAAAGTGATGAGGTTGATGTGTGATAAAAGGAACTGGAGGTACAAATCCAGGCGTCATTTGCTGGAAATTTGTTTGATTCTGAGGATAAGGATGATTAGATGTAGGGACAAGTTGTGCCTGAGGATATGGTTGTCCTATCTATCCTTGTGACCAACATTGTTGTTGTGGAAATTGAGGAGAAGGGTACTGAGGTGGCCAATTCTGCCAACTTGAATTGTTCCATTATTGAGGTGGTTGATATAGAGGATACTAGAGTGGAGGTTGTGGTGGAAAGTTTAGATATGTTGGTTGGTCTCTAGGTTTCCAATAAGGCCTCCTAGATGTTTCAACTACATCCCCACTCTTATAGATGGCTTACAACCCAGGCAAGGATGGGAATTTATCTGTTGGATGCTCTTCTATACAGATGTGACATACAAAGATCTTATTTAATGGACATTCCCTTTGGGGATGTTTAGTTCTACATATTGGACAAAAGATACTCATTGCTTCTCGTTCTCCATCCTACCTTTTCTTAGCTTGTAAATTATCTAGTTGAGAACCCATTTCTCCTAAGATATTAGTTTTGAAATTATCCAATAGGTTTCTTAACTCTACTCTTGTAACTCCGCCTGAGCTAGGAACATTTCCTCTTACATTTCTACTAAAAGGTTCTCAAATTTTTTTCGCAACTTCCCCCCTACTCCTAGAATATTTTTTACACATCTCACCGATTTGTGAAATTTGTTTATGAGAAATATAGCCAAATTCCATGAGATTAAGACTTTCTAACAAGTCCTCGAAGATCCCCTTAAGAAAAAGTGTATGTACTACATCTTCTTTCCAGGTCACTATATTTAGATTTATGTACTGTATAAATGAACCTTTCAAGATAATAGTCCAGGATCTTGTCTTCAAGTTGTTGTATCTTGAATATATCATGTCGAGAGTCCTTGGGTTTGCAATACTCTTGATATTTTTGTAAGAATGAAGTTCTCATATCATCCCAAGCCCTAATAGTAGATTCTCCTAATCCCATGAACCATCTCAAGGCAGAATCTTTTAGTGTAGAGGGAAAGAGTTTTAGTTTGTGAGCATCTTGTAGATAATTATATCTCCTACAAAGGATATCGAACTCGAACAAGAATGTCTCTAGGTCCTCATTATTTTTTCCATAAAATGTAGGTAAGGAGGAAGGAGGGATGTTTTTCATAGTTACATCCTGCATTGTATCTAAAATAGAGAACCCAAAGGTAGCTTCAGTTCGATTCTCCCCTTCTCCTTCTTCATTTCTAACTTCATCATGCTTCATTTTCTCCCCGTCTCTCCATATAAGCTGGAGTCTTAACGTATATATACCTAGGAGGCTCCTTTCGAGGTGACAATGGGGTGTCCCAATGTTCTTTTTCAGGAGAGATCTTCCTCTGATCAATCGTGTTTTTATTGAATCCTAAAGGGATAGTAGGATCTACTGTAGAAGTCTCAATTTGCAAAATAACTGGTTCTACTAAGGTTCTAAAGAGAGATTTTACTTGGGCAGGATCAACAAAGTCAATGAAATTTGGGTCTCCTACTAGTGAAAAGTTTGTATTAATTGGATTCAAAACTAGTGGAGGGCTGGAGATTTCTAGTGGCTGATCCTCTTGAATATTATTAGGAATGAGGTCCTTAGGCCCCCCTGCCAAGGTTCCTTCTCCTTCTATGGCTTCCCAGGTAAGATCTCCTGAGAGAGTCTCCTTAGGTTTCAGGGTAGAACTACTCCCTATAGGTGTCTTTCGATACCTTTCTGGTGAGTTAGTATTTTGGGAATTATGTCCCCTATGAAAGTTAGTAGGGACTTCAATAAGTTTTCATGTTTTAACAAATCTACCCTGAGGATCTCTAAGTCTACTCATGAAAAACTTTAAACTAAAGAAAACTTATGTTACTGCTATTGTTGGATTTGGGGGCGCCTGATATAACAGATGCACAGGTTCTTACTTCTCATCTTACCGCTCCCTCGCTACCAACCTATTGCTAATATTCATATGGAATTCTATCTATTCTAACTTACAAAATAACACACCAGCAGCGACTCCAAAAGTGTTGGGTGTTATAATGTCTAAATTAATTCACCTATTCTTTAATTATCGACCGGAGTTGGAAGGCTTAGATTTGACACAAAATATATGTGAAGGTAGAGGGGTTCTTATGGTGTCGTGGAAACATTTTAACAAACAAAAGATAGAAAGATCTTTCAAAATGAAAAACTGAGTCAAACTCCTAAGAATTTAACTATTAAGTGAATTAAACTAGGATAAAATATTAAACTAAATAATTAATAATTTATTAAACTGAAAATGATATTATTAACAACTAATCTTTAACTTGGAAACTAAGATGCAAGGAAAACCTAATTNAAGAAAATTAAAATAGAAATAAACAAGTAGAAAACTTAAGAGGAGTATCTTTGAATTCTGTCCTACAAGTCTCTTTTAGTAATTACACAATGAAAAAGGAACAACCTAAAACATACTAAGAATATCACATACAATACTGAAATTACATGCATAGGAATAAATTAATCTAAAGGCATAAACACAAAACAATATATCAGTAAAGAAATCAGAAACAAGTTCAAGGAACAAAACAAAAGACAACTTAACACATATTCAAAGCGAAAAGAAGTAAAGAAAATAATAAAACATTAATACATAACCTAAAACACTCTAACTTTAAATTCAATGTTAAATAAAACTATTATCTAACTATCTCAATCAAAACATAATTCAAACATTAACAAAACATAACTGAAAACAATCTCTAAATACATAAAAAA
Organism: Pseudotsuga menziesii; assembly: GCA_001517045.1. Taxonomy (NCBI): domain Eukaryota; kingdom Viridiplantae; phylum Streptophyta; class Pinopsida; order Pinales; family Pinaceae; genus Pseudotsuga; species Pseudotsuga menziesii. The sequence continues at coordinate 19,162 of LPNX011089071.1, forward strand.
ACACTAAAAACAAAACTATGGGTTGAATGATAGACTGAACTGTGGGTCTGAAATGGGTGGTTGATTAACAGGATGAACAGGTTGTTCGAATGATAGTCTGCATAGTTAAAATAATAAAAATTAACCTAAATGATCTAATCTTCAGATGAATTCATGCAGATATAAATCTAATGCATAAAGGCAATAAGTAAACCTACTCATTAAGCAAATTTCACAGTGAAATAGACTTAAACAAATTCATAAAAAGAAATCATTGCATATTAATAAACTGGAATTCAAATTGCATAATTAATAACTTATGACAAAAAAAGAAATAAACAGAATTGAATTTGCTTAATTTGATAAAATACAATCTATTCTATTTTCTTGGAAATAACTAAACAATAAACTAGAAATGAAATGACTAAAAACAAAGCTGAAAGAAAACTATGTGTGCAGTTAACTATCTAATTCAGAAATAAAATTGCATTACATAAATAATAAAACAAACTGTAAATTAAACTAGCTACAACATAAAAATGAAACAAACAAACAAGAAAAGAAACCTCTGGTTGACGAGGGGCGCTTTCAGCAATGAGGGGTGGTGCCTGGCTAACTTATACTCAAATGAAATCTTCAACAACAACACATCATGCTCTTTATTCAAATGATGGAACATAAATACAATGTACTCAAGAACAAACTGATGAATTCTTTCTAATTCTCTGAATTTCTAGCTCTAGCTAATTGAGCCCTCACATAGAGGCTAATATATATAATGGTTTATAGAGATGAGCATGTCAGCCCTTTAGTGGTCGAATGCTCTCTAAATTTAGTTGATTATAAAGGTACATAACAGATCACATGCCAACACACAGACATCTTCCCTTCTTTAGCGTGGTTTTGGTCTTCTTCATTGGACAACGAACGTACAAGATCCTTCTTCAGTGTAACAGGTCTTCAGAGGTGGCACACAGGTCCTTCTTCAATGCAGTAGTGAACTGATGGCAAATAGAGAATGTAATGGAGAATATTATAGAGCGTAGGTGTTGAGGCCTGGAAATTTGCAAGCAACAACAGCAAGGGATTCTCCCCAGTTAACGTTCCCAACTAGCCCATGACTGTTTGGTGTAAGGAATCCGTTCGGTTTGCGGTCTGGCTACCGTAGGTCAAGTAACAAAACAAAGGTTTTACCGATTGCGGCCCGGTCCACCGTGTATGTTTTTGTATTTTTGACTTAATGTATGATATGCACGTGCCTAATTAACAACGTAGGGTGATAAAGATGCAAAGAGTAGTCACAATGTGATGCACAAGTTCTTACCTCTCATCTTAGAACTCACAAGCATCTAAATCACATATGCAGCAATAAAGTAACGCTAACTATCTATCCCCAGGGAGCCAAATTGTAATTTATTTATGAGTAATGTGTATTCTGCATGCATTATAAAGAGAAATTACAGATAGCTGATATTCCTTCCCACAACACATGAACGATTAAAGATATTTAGACAATCAGATAGCCAATTGTTTATAAATAGCATGCATTACTCATGGTGGTAATTTCACAGAATAAACCAGAAATCATTCAAACAAGAACATAGGCTCTAAGAGTTAGAATGATCTCACAGTTAATGGACAAAAACTGGAAAACGAAATAGTTCATCTTTCACCGATCCATAGCATAGCATTTGAACGTCCCACCAAACTTTCTCCGATAGGAAAACAATCATTCTTTATTGCAGAAAAAAGTAGTTCTTCTTACAATATCTCTTTACATGTCTAACTGGGAAAAAGCCCCTTATTCCTCTATATTTATACAAAAAGATGAGACTGTTGGGTTGCCCACAAATAACCCTTGGGATTCCCAACTTTTCGCCTCCCCAAAAATTTCCTCAAATGTTTATAAAATCGTTACATATTACAAAAGTGAATGATTATTCACGAGGAGGGCCCGGCTTGAGTATTTAGTAATTTCTTCCACGACAAAACCTCAGAGGTGATGCCTTCAAACACACAAGTTTCCAAAAATTGAATGTTTATTTCGAACTTCGTGGCTTGATTCTTGATGGCCGCAATTCTGGCCGCACTCAAACGAATTTGATCCTCCAAAAGCTGCACACTGATGGCAGAATGATCTACTTCACTCCTTAAGACTTGGTGGTCGAGGGCCTTAATGTGCTGTATTTTTTCTTCTTCCTCTTGATACCTCTTCTGTAAAATCTCCACAAATGAGTTGTGGTCTGGAAAAACCTCTAGCCTCTGCTCGGCTTCTACTTGGCACCGGTTATATGTAATCAAGAGCCTTCTGAAGAATTCTGAGCATGCTCTTTTTGTCTTCCTAACAGCCTTTTCGAAATCTTCTGCTATGTTTATAGCAAACTCTCATAAGTCATAATCCTGCTGAAGAGCTTTCCAATCTTTTGAGGGAATCTCTGCAGGATTTTCCTCATTATTTTCCAACCTTGTCATTCTTGCTGTTAGGACTTCCATGACGTCCTGAGATCTATCAACAAAATAAGAGGAAGTCTCTAGAATTTCCTCTAATCGACCATCTATTTGCAAAATTTTACATCTCTCTTCTTCTATGGTGGTTTGTAGCTAAAGCATCTTGGCCCTTTGTTCCAGCACATGCTCCTTGAAGGGTTGGAGGTCAACCTGCTGCTCTCTTGCTTCTTCTAGAGTAGTTGTTAAAGAAGAAATCTGCTCTTGAAGCTTCAACTCTTGTTCTTGAGCTTGCTTCTCACTTGCCTCCAAAGTGGTCTTTTGCAGCTCTAAGCCTTCTATCCTTCCCAGCAGCTGTTCCTTCTCCACCCTAAGCTCTTGATACTCTTGCTACACTCTCTCCAGACACTCCTGTGTAGTTTCCCTAACTTGTCTCTCCACTTGGAGGAGCGGCAGTTCATCCTTTGAAGACCTTATCTCTTTTTTCATGTCCTCATATTTCCTCTTCAGCTTATTGCTTTCCTCTCTCTCCTTTCTCAATGTGTCTTTCAGTTGAGTAGAGGACTTCTTGGATTGCTCCAAGTCCATCATAATCTTGTCCACATTATCTTTCGAAGCGTGAATCAGTGCAGCTTCGACTCTAATGGTTAATCTTGGATCTCGGTCTGTTCCAAATACAACGGGCGTATCCATTATCATTTTCCTGGGCAGACCTCTTGTTTCAACCTTCCTTTCCGTTCTCTTCACTATCCTCTTTGTCTCCTTGTCATAGAAAATAGTGTTAAAATCAGGTATTTCTTCCCCTTTCTTCTGTTCAAAGGGGACCAGCTTTAGTATAGGGACCATAGACTGTCTAGGTGTGCTAGCAGTCGGTACTTCTGGGTCCTGAACCTAGAGGTTCTCCATGTCCTGGGTCTGTCCTCCAGCTGTGTCAGAGGCTAACTGTTTTGTCTCTGTCTGCGTCAGCTCTAGCCTCTCTGCTTCTTGCTTCTGTAGCTCCTCATCAAGCTTCTTCTTCTTTTATTCTTCTTCATTCCTTGCATCTTCCTCTTATTTTCTAGCTGCCTCTTGTCTAAATCTTCTTTTATCTTCCTCTTCTCCTTGCAACCACCCTGCAGCTTCTTGTGCCAGCCTTTGGGCTTCCTCATTTCGTTTCCTTGCTTCTTCATCAGTTTTGGCTTGTTCATCCGCTCCCTTCCCACCTTTTGTGGTAATATTCTTCTTGAACCTTCTCCTCAAGGCTGTCATGTTCAAAGCACTGCGGAAGACAGATTCTTCTCTATCCCAATGGTGGGTGTATTTGAAATGGACATTGTTTTCTTTGCAGTGTTCAGCAACTTTGCCGTGAGAATCATTTCTATGGAAGGGCATCTCACCAAAATGAAACCTTTCCAACTCTTCTACAAACTCATTTGCTTTCTTCACTCTGGAAAACCTATAACTTCCTAACTTGAAAGGAAAAGGGGGATAGGAGGCCTTCTTATGTTCAAACAAAAAACTTCCAATGCCATCCAGGAATACCTGCCTAACTGCCTCTTTATGAATGATGTAGTTAGTGGCATATTTGGGTAGTAGGGAGGGTGCTCTGGAGCCTCCAAACATCCTGAAGTAGAGTCCATCCTTAGTCAGGAAATAATCTACATATTCTTCGATTACCTTCAATGCCTCTTCCGACATGCAGTCACATTCTTTTAGAAAAATGAGAGTGTATAATGGCATGATGAACTGTTCGCAAACCTCACGGTAATGACTATGGTATTTATGCACCCATAGTGGCTTGTATGCAACATAAACAGGCATCCTCTCCCTGTCCCAGATGCACCTAAGGCCGGGGAAAGGTTGATTGCACAGTATGCAATCAACAAGTATGGAACTCATGTAAAATTTAGACCTCTTTTGGGACACTCCTCCCAAAGCTGAGGCCATGCAGGCTGAAAGACTGTTTGATACTATGTTGGCCCAGTTGAAAATGGTCCCCTGGGTTGCAACATAAAAAATAATTGGAATCCATTCTAATTTGAAGCTCTTGCGATGAGCTCTCCCAAAAATCCTGTTAAGCATTAAGGCGATAAACCTGTATGGGGCCCTTAAGCTTGATGTGTCATACTCTCCCGTAGGCCTGGTTCTGAAATGTTTTCCAAGCAATAGAATTCTTTTGAGGGTCTCCACAAGGTCCATTCTGATGTTCTTTAGCCAATCATCAGACAAAAATACTTGTGCTTCTAGCAGGTGGTAGGCCAGTGCTACATATCCTGGGCTATAAGCAGCATAGCCTTGTTTATCCGCATTCTCCAGGATCATAGTAGATACATCTGCCCAGGGCAGAATCCAACCAATCACTTCAGAGCATGGGAAAAGCTCTGGTCTTGTGGTAATCTTCATCAGTGAATATCTCTCTATGTTGGCATAAATTCCTTCCTCCTCCAAGCCCATATTAGGTACCTCTCGGCGCGTGATCAACCTGTATATCTCTCCCCACTGGTACTCGGGCTCTACACCAGATATACACTTGGTGTCTTCATAGATGTATTCATTTTTGGTAATAACTTCCACGTCAAGGTCCTTTTCGACCACAGGGGCCTTCTTCTTTTGTCTCTTTGACATTTTGAGTTTGGAATCTTCTTGTTATACATGCAATTTTCATCATTAGGCCCTTTACGGCTAAGTTGCAAACATTGAGGCATAATGTGCAGTGTTCAGTTACTTTGTCTATGTTTAACATGACAAAAATTAGTAAAATGAAGCACATATATGCAAGCTAACACTGCAGTCTAATACCAAAACAGTTCTATCAACAAATTTCGAGCGGGAAATAAATCTACATTAACATGAAGAAAATTTTGGCTTTCTGCGGACACCATGATCATCGTGCTATGGGGAATGATAGGGGGATTCATGCAAGCTGTTGATGGTGTGCCTCAACAAAATACTGCCTATGCAATCTAAGGTTGATATAACTATATGTAGTGATATATACCCCTCCACCGGCCTGGGTTCAAAACCAGCCGTGAACCGGGTCATGCGGAACCGCGCAGCGAAATATAGTTGTGGTTTGAGGACGCGGGTAGCACGAAAACAAAATAAAAAGGGGGGCAATGTTAGGAACCATGTCAATCCTTCTCTTTAGCGTGTTAATATATTGTTGTTGGACGCATATGCTTTGTAACTCGTCCCATATTAATTGTTGATCCATAGTTTGTGTTACTGTTGTTGGGCGCATATGCTTTGTAAGCAGCCTGTAGTATTTGTTGATCCATATTTTATATTGGCCCATGGTTTTGACCCATAGTATTGGCACCTATTTTTAGTATATAAGTGTGCGTTGAGGCCAAGGAAGGATGGTGAAGTTATTTTGTATTGAGCTTGCTCAAAGGAGGTTTCCCCCTCGAAGTGGCCTGCGATTAATATAAAACTGATTTTGAGTTTTGCTGCTATATTGTGTATTTTGATTAATTATTTGATGCAGGGTCCTCACATCTGGTATCGGAGCACTTTCTTGGGCTCGTTGGGTGAAATTTCTGCCCAATTTTTTTTCGCTTCTGTTGCAGGTTCGGATCTGGGAATCATCCCTATCCGCTTAACTGTGGGAAGTACTTGGGCATAAGCCCTAAAACTCATTGTGAGGAGTACCACAGGAACCCCAAAGTAGTTGGCCCATTGAGAGGACTTGCCAAGGAAAAGGGCAACGACCCCTACCTAATTGACTAGTTCCCACCCATGAGGTAAACCACGAGCTGCCATTTGTGGCCAAGCGGTTATCAGTTTTACCTGAGCCGTGGATTGAGGGGTACTGCCCCAATATGCAAGCCGTCAGACAGCATTGGTGGCCGAGTGATTCCCTTGAATCGATAGGAAGTCGCACATACCTGGGGTCCATATCTATTTTCAGTTGCACCATCGCAGATTTCCTCTGTCCAGAACTGTTGCCGGTCAGTTCCGCGCCATTGCAGATCCATTTGTTACCGATCACTTCCGTGTTGTTGCAGATTCCACTGTTTCCGATCACTTTCGCACCGTTGCCGATCCCTTCCTAAAAAAAAATAAAAAAATTCTGTTTTGCGGCCATATCTCCTTGGTTTCAACTCTATTTTCCCTGAAACTTCACTGACACCTCTACAATTCCATTTTGCATATTTCATTCCTGAAGACCCTATCCCAAATTCCACTTCCCAAGACCCGAAATCCCACATTTGTCTATTTTTAGGGTTTGCCATAACTCCTTCAATTTTCACCCAAACGCCTTCAAATTTTGGCACCGTATTCCTTTCCTCATTCTGCTTCTTTGTCCCTCTCTACCAAATTTTCTCATTCTTTCACCCCGCTCCTAAAATCCCCATTTTTTGCTTCCCTATCCTTTCGACAATGTCCAAAACTTACTCAAACCCACATTCCCCTTCCGATTTTTTCCCAAATCCATATTTTCCTCTACTGAAACAGTTTCTATTTTTGTTTTTCTACCCCCTCCCCCCCCCCCCCCCCCCCAGAAAAAAAAAAAAACTCCTGGTTATGGTTGTCCCCCGCACAAGAGCAAAAGCCATGGAGGAAGCACTTGCAGCCATTCAAGCCAAACTCCAGGAACTGGATGAAAAATTTCTCGGTCTCCATCTTGAGCATTCAGCTATGAACACCAGGCGATAGTACGAGTCTTCATCAGACAATGGGTTCTCTTCTTCTAGCAATTTTCGCAGTCCGAAGCTAGATTTTCCTCGCTTCAATGGTACTGATCCGACTGGATGGATCTATCGTGCAGAACAGTATTTCAGTCTTCATAATACTTTTGATGTCAACAAAGTTCCACTTGCCTCCTTTCATTTGGAACAGGAAGCTCTTCAATGGTATCGTTGGTACATCAAGGCTCATGAAGAGCCAAAATGGCTTGATTTTTTCCAGTTCCTTTTGCAATGATTTGGTCCTAGTGCATTTGATGACTTCACAGGAGCTCTCACTAAACTTCGCCAAACTGGCACTGTGAAAGAGTATCAAACTGAATTTGAGAAACTAGCTAATCACACTGAAGGATTACCTGATGACTTCTACTGGAGTTGTTTTATCAGTGGTCTAAAGGATGCAATTCGCTCTAAGGTCAAAATGTTCAGTCCCAACACAATGATGGAAGCCCTGGGGTTGTCTAAGTTGGCAGAAGACAAGATGGCAGCCCAATAGCGCTCCAAATCCTCTTTTGTTCCCTTCCGAAATATGGGTTCTCAACGACCTCCCATTCCGCCAGCTCCTCGCTCACCTCCAATCAAGCATTTGTCTGAAACAGAGATGCAGGCATGCAGAGAAAAAGGGCTTTGTTATAATTGTGATGAGAAATTTACTCGGGGACATCGATGTGTTCAACAAAAGCTCTATCTCTTGGATATTGATTCTCCACCTACCTCTGAAATTGGTGAAGAAGCTCCCGATCCAATGGATGCTCCGGTTGACATTCAGGAGCCGCCTACTGACCCTCCATCTCAGGACGACTAGCCCAAGATATCCCTCCATGCTTTAGCTGGAGTCACTGCCCCCCAAACAATGCGGGTACACGGTTACTTCAAGAAGTTTCCTCTTACCATACTCATTGATTCTGGCATCACTCATAATTTCATTGACCCTCGGATTGCCAAACAAGCTGATTGTTTTATCCATCCTTGCTCCAAATTTGAAGTCATGGTTGCCAATGGGGGCACCTTACCTTGCAAAGGGAAGTGTTGTAATGTGCGTATCTCTATGGGAGATTATAACCTCCACTCTGACATGTTTTCCTTGACCTTAGGCGGATGTGATGTGGTTTTGGGCGCTCAATCGCTGCGCACACTTGGCCCCATATTATGGGATTTTGCTGAAATTTGGATGCAGTTCTCCCCCGAGGGACACAAACACACATTGAAAGGATTACAACCAGGGTCTCTCAGCATCATCAGTTCACATTGCATGGAAAAACTCCTTAAGAAGAGTTCCCATGGTGTCATCGCTCAACTCCATTACATTAAAATGCAACCATCAGCGGCCCCCACTACTCCTTTGGATCTCTAACAAATTCTGGATCGATATACAGGTGTTTTTGATGAACCAGTGGGACTTCCACCTTCACGACCAGAGGACCATCGTATTTAGCTCCTTCTTGGAAGCATTCCTCCCAAAATCAGGCCCTATCGCTACCCATTTCACCAAAAAACAGAGATTGAACTCCTCGTTAGGGACTTATTGAAGCAAGGTATTATTCACCCAAGCACAAGTTCCTTTTCTTCACCAGTTCTTCTTGTCCGCAAAAAAGATGGGTCATGGCACCTCTGCATTGAATTTCGAGCACTTAATCACCTCACCATCAAGGATAAGTTTCCAATTCCTGTTGTTGATGAGATTTTTGATGAGCTTCATGGTGCTCAATTTTTCTCCAAGTTGGATCTTCGCTCTGGGTATCATCAAATTCGGGTTCATGAGGATGATATCCCTAAAACATCTTTCCGCACACATGATGGACACTATGAGTTTTTGGTCATGCCCTTTGGTCTCACTAATGCTCCTTCCACATTCCAGGCCTTGATGAATAAAATATTCCGATCCTATTTGTGGAAATTCATTCTAGTATTTTTTGATGATATCCTCATCTACAGTAAAACATGGGCTAAACATCTCCAGCATCTGGCTCTTGTAATGCAACTTTTCTCTGATCATCATCTCCATGCCAAAAATTCTAAATGTGTTTTTGACCAAAAGGAATTTGAGTATCTCGGGCACATTATCTCAGCACAAGGGGTTCATGTGGATCCTGCCAAAATCGCTGCCATGAACAATTGGCCGCCTCCTAAAACACTCAAGAGCCTTCGTGGTTTTTTGGGGTTGACTGGCTACTACCGCAAGTTTGTCAAGGATTATGGGAAGATTGCAGCTCCATTAACTTCTCTGTTGAAAAAGGATGCTTTTACATGGACACTTGTTACTGAGTGTGCATTTGACAAGCTGAAACAAGCTATGTGTACTACACCTATTCTAGCTATGCCTGATTTTTCCAAGCCCTTCACTATTGAGAGTGATGCTTGCGGAAATGGACTTGGTGCTGTTCTCCTTCAAGATGAACACCCCATTGCATTCACCAGCAAAGCCCTTTCCGATAAGAATTTAGCTGCCTCTACATATGAGAAGGAAATGATGGCTATTTTGCATGCAGTACAAAAGTGGCGACCCTACCTCTTAGGGAATCATTTCTGCATCAAGACTGATCACCAGAGTCTGAAATATTTCCTAGAACAGTGTGTATCCTCCCCAGCAAAAAAGAAATGGGTTAGCAAACTCATGGGTTATGACAATGAGATCACTTATAAGAAGGGTAAGGACAATATTGTGGCGGATGCCCTTTCTCGCACATTTGATGACCAAGGTTCTCTTTCCGCGATTTCTATGCCTG
>LPNX011089071.1:29015-171049 GCA_001517045.1 Pseudotsuga menziesii
CGACACTGCCTATAAAATGACTCCATATGAAGCAGTTTATGGTCAGGCACCGCCAGTTCTTCTTCCTTACACCCCCAGCAGTTCTCCAGTTCAGGAAGTTGACGCGGTCCTTCGAAACCGCGATGAGGTTCTTCGCATTTTGCGCGAAAATCTTTACATGGCAAGAAATCACATGAAGCAACAAGCTAATCAGCACCGTTCTGAGCGCACTTTTGAAGCCAGTGATATGGTTTTTCTTCGTCTCCAGCCTTACAAGCAATCCTCACTAAAACTCAAAGGGCGTCATAAGCTCNCTTCTCTATCAGCTGGGCACTCTAGTTTTCTCAAAACATATGAACGGGCACGGCGCAACTTCTTTTGGCAGGGCATGAAAAGGACAATTCAACAGATGGTGGCTGAATGTGATACCTTCCAGCGCAATAAGGGTGAAACAACACCCCTTTCGGGATTGCTCGAACCCTTGCCCATACCTACCCGGATATGGACAGATATTTCTATGGATTTCATTGAAGGGCCATATAGGATTCTTCAAAAGATTGGGTATGTTGCTTATAAATTGGAACTTCCGCCTTCTTCCCGCATTCATCTAGTATTTCATGTCTCTTGTCTGAAGAAAGTTCTTGGCACCAACATCAAAGGCCAAACTATTTTACCAGAACTGGATAATGAAGGATCCATATTTTTGGAGCTGGAGGCTGTCCTCAATAAGTGCACTCGTCAGCTTCGCTCTCACTCTATCACAGAGGTCTTAATTCAATGGAACAAAATGCAGCCCGAGGATGCTACGTGGGAACCACTCCTTCAGATTCAACGACAATTTCCACATCTAAAGCTTTGAGGACAAAGATTTTTCTAAGGGGGAGGGGATGTTAGGAACCCATGTCAATCCTTCTCTTTACCGTGTTAGTATATTGTTGTTGGACGCATATTCTTTGTAATTCGTCCCATAGTAATTGTTGATCCATAGTTTGTGTTATTGTTGTTGGGCACATATGCTTTGTAAGCCGCCTGTAGTATTTGTTGATCCATAGTTTATATTGGACCATGGTTTTGACCCATAGTATTGGCGCCTATTTTTAGTATATAAGTGTGTGTTGAGGCCAAGGAAGGACGATGAAGTTATTTTGTATTGAGCTTGCTCAAAGGAGGTTTCCCCCTCAAAGTGGCTTGCAATTAATATAAAAGTGATTTTGAGTTCTGCTGCTATATCGTGTATTTTGATTAATTATTTGCTGCAGGGTCCTCACAGGAAACCATTCCAAACACCACTGGAAGGCCATGAAAACCTTCCCCATCAAAACATCATCACACAGGGCAGATTGGTACAGATAGCGTAATAGCCATCTGCACCAAACCCCCACTCACTAAGCGTCGGGTCGCATAATATATAAGGTCGTGGGAGAAAACTACCCTGTGGGTTAAAACGCCCCCCCACGGATAGTTACACTACAAAATCCTAAATATATACACATGTAAACAATGGGGCCAAGGGAAAACGACCGTAAAAAAACCAAACCATAGAAAATCAACAAAACGCTTGAAACGGAATGGGGTAAGCCAACAAGAGCCTACCTGGCAACGCTGCATGACCGACGGGAGAAAATTGTCAAGCTTCCACGGTTGAGACACCTGGAAACGCGGGTACCAACGATGGGGTCCAACCGATCTTGAGCAAACAACAGCACACGATAATGACAATTCACGATAGTCAGGAATAACAATATAATAATAAAACAAATCCCCATACATACATATAGTCAATCATAAATAGCGGGAGAAAATTAAAATCAGACGGTGGAAGACAAACAGATCGGATGCCATAAGGATATTTCTTTCTGCATCGTCGGGTGAGAAAACCACTAGGCTATTCGCGAGGAGAACCGGGTCGAAGCTTCGCAAGACTAGTCATCAGAATGATAGCAGAATCAGGAGCCACAACGGCAGAATCAAAAACGATAAATCAATCTGCAATGGGAAAAAATATTCATCGGAGGAGAAACGACTAAACGACCGGAGGGATAGTGTGTTCGACGGCCACAACGGTGGAAACATACAGGACAAATCAATCTGCAATGTAAAGTCTAAATTGGAAGGGAAAACGACTAAAAGTTCGGCAAGGTAGCTCTTTCTGCGGCCGCAACGGTGGAACACCAAAGACTTAAGGGGTGGCGAAAACAACAATACGGGGTTGGAAAAGTTAAATCGATGATCAGGAGACTTCGCAACTTGTCGTCCGCAACTGTGGAGAAAGTAGCAATGAAAATTTCTGATGTGAAAACCAAAACCAGTCGATTAAGACAAATGCAGCAGAGAAAAAGATCGAGGCTGAAACTTATTATTTTTTCGCAACGACGGGAGAGTAAGCAAATAAACTTTTGATTCAAAAATTTGAAAACGCACTCAAAAGAAAAACCAAAATGGATCATTTCAGGCATTAGAAACAGTCTTTATTGAAGAGTCATTAAATTAAACCAAAGAAGAAAATCAAATCAATCTAATCAAAAGGAGGGTCCTGAATTTTTTTTGAATTTTGGGAAAACAGTTGCAGCTGCAACAGTAGGTTAAATGCATCAACCCAACACGTGGATTCTTGATGTGGTGGCAAGCAAAGGAGGCTGCAAGCTGGTGGATTATCTAGAACACAAGCTCCATCACCCAGACGCATGGACTACAGGTCGTTTGCAAGTTGTTTCACATTTTAATTGCCTGAAATTAATTCTCAAAAGCACGTAGTATGGTTAACGATCTGGATAGAGAGCTGGACATCAATCTGGACCGTGAGATGAATACATTGGGCGTCGATCTAGGGTGAACGAAGTGTCTGTTTTCTGGAATGCTTCAGGACTGTAGTCTACAGCAACACATTTGAACATCTGGAAAACTACCAGCAACTTTCGTGCAGCGAGATGGATGACAAGCTGGACATCGAGTTGGACGTGCTGTGTGCAAGGAAAGATGAATGGGTTATGTTTATTAATTTGTCCCAAAAATATTGTAAAATATGCAAACAAATATATAAATTAATTAATACATCAAATGTGCTTTAATAATGTCAAATTTAATTAATAAAACCATAAAAATGATAATAATAAATAGATTTCATATAAACCTTAAATTCATACATACCTGAGCTGAATAGTGATCTACATGACATAAAATATACAAAAAGATAATAAAACATATGTTTAAATGAGTAATTTAATTTCCAAAATGATAACAATTCTAGGATCAACACTTGCACACATGGGACTCCTTCCCATGTATCACAAAACCCTTAGGATGCTCAATGTAAACCTCTTCCTCAACCTCACCATTGAGGAAGGAAGTCTTCACATCCATCTGGTGAAGCTTCCATCCCAATACTGATGCAAGTGAAATAATAGATCTAATAGTGGTATACCTGGCCACTAGAGAAAAATTATCCTCATAATCAATGCCCTCTTTCTGAAAGAAGCCATGGGAAACAAACTTGAATTTGTACTCATCCACAGTGCCATCTACAACATGTTTTATCTTGTAAATCCATATGGAAGTTTCTACTAAGGCCTTATATTCTTGAAATTTACTGAAGGTTTCACTCTTAGCTTTCATGAAATAAATCCAAGCGTTATGGGAGAAATCATCAATGAACAATACATAGTAAAGGTGTCCACTGAGGGAAGGGGATGGCATGGTTCCACATATATTTGATTCTAATAAATTTAATATGCCTTTATATATAGTATGTATTCTAGGAAAATTATTTTTAACATTATTTCCTAAAGCACAACCCCAACAAACAACATCATATACAAAATCAAATCTAGGAATACCTTTCACCATTCGGTGCAAACCAGGAAGTGCTATGAAGTTGAGGAGTCCAAGCCTCCTATTCCAAATATCACATGAGTCAATAGTATGATGTACCATGGTTGAATTATGTTTTCCTAGGACCTTGTAAATTCCTTCTTCTCGAAATCCAATAAGATTAGTTGTATCAATGTTCTGGCTCTTTGGCCATAAGTATGCTTGATTCTCCATGAAGATGACTAGGAGTCCCTTATCTTCAAGTAATGAAACAAACAATAGGTTCTTCTTTAGTCTAGGGAAATAAAGAATGTCCTCCATAGGTAATGTATCTCTTGAAATCATCTAGAAGCCTGTGGATCCAACTACTTGGATCGAATATGTGGAATTGTCCCCCAATTCTACCATGCATGCAAATTGCTTCTCTTTTAGGTTGGATATTGCACCCTTGATTCTTGACATGTGTTTGAAGGAACCATTTTCTATCAACCATGCATCTTCTCCTGTGATGAGAGATACAAACAAAGAAGAGACAAGGTAATAATCCCTCCTTGTACCTTTCTCCTCGGGTAAATTCTTTTGTGGATTTTCTTCTACGACAGTGGAGGCATGCAAATTTTCTTCATCCTTCTTCTTTTTATTGCTCTCTATTGTAAAGTGACCTCTCTTTCCATATTAGAAGCATTTAACTTTTATTTTTTAAATTTCTTTGTAAAATCTTTCTTCTTTGCATTAAATAATTTCTTGGGAGCGAATGGCTTCCTCCCTTTATTGGTACTTGCGCGAGGGAAATATTCTCCTCCTTAGTGCACAAAACTTTGTTATGGATGCACCCCTCTTTTTAGATGCAATCATGCCAAGTTATTTCGAAGTTGGTATGTTCTTCTCTTCCATTCACCACATCTAATAAGGTATCCCATGAGGAGGGGATCCCATCGATTGTGGTTTGAAGAAGGTCATCCTCATCCATATTCACACCCATGCTTTCTAGTTGATCCTTCACCTATGAAATCTTAGTGAAGAAGGAATATATGGTCTCATCTCTCTCCACATTCATGTTGTGTAACTTGTTCTTCAAGTCCCTCTTTTGAGTAGGATCCTTCTTCTCATAAAAGTTTGTGAGTATTTCAAAATAGTCATTTTCCATTTTCAATGGTGTGATCACATGAGGTTGTCTATCATAGGGTCATATATGATCCTCTTTTTCTTTGCTTGATTCTTCTTGTAATTGATTCTCCCTACATTTGTAGTGGGATCTTCAATCACAATGGTTACAAAGGAATTGATATCATGCTCTTCAAGGATGTTCAACACCCTCGCCTTCCATGTGTTGAAATTTGATGTGCATTCAAGTCTATCTTCCAGTCAAATGGAGATTGTTTCCATTGCTTCGAGATATTTTCCCAAGACTCCAATATCTGCGTAGTTTTAGAATGTTTGCACAAAACTAAGCTCTTGCATTCCCTTTCTCTAATACCATGTCAATTTTTGAGAAAAAATTGAATGTTCTTGAACTTTAAAACTTTTGATAATCAATTACAACATATGTTAAACTCATAAAACAATTCAGCCACATAAAATATTCAAGCCATAAGACACAAGATGTACGCTAGGAACACCTTCCAAAAATTGGAGGATAAAAAACCAAACAATTCTTTGAGTATGATAGATGATTGTAGAGAATGGTTTTTTCCAATAAATAAGTAGATTGTCTGATAAGATATATCAAAGAAACAATAGAGAATACAAATAAATAGGAACATCGTATGATCCCTTCCAAGTTCATAACACTTTAATAACAAGATTATAATTACACGGAAGAGGAGGTAGCGAATAATTTCATGATTTTGGTGCATTGTGTGCACTAATTATTTCATCATATCCAACATTAGCTCCTACCTAGTCTTGGTGTCAAATTGGTACCCCAAATTATCTTCCATGTAGACGATATGCACCTTCCCTATTTCACTAGGACTAGTTAACTACATTTAACTGAATGTGATCTAACTGAACTAAATGTGAGCTTGATTGAACGGAACTCAATCATCAAATAAATGCTTGAACACTAGTTAGAATTTTGACTGAATGTAATTAGTGATGCACAATTAGTTTTATCCATGAACAAACACATTGCATAAATCAAGAAAAGATTCCTTAATTAACTGAAACTTGTTTTCCACAACTGATGCTTAACTGATGTCTTACTAATTCGAGTTTACTAAAGGTCTGTCAAAGGAATTCGAATTCTTACTCTTTCTCTATGCTTACCTCATTTATCATTAATTAAATACAACATGGTCCAAATCTATATTAATTAATGTAACCACCTTATCATATCATACTCAGAAGAATTGTTCCATATACTTATGTTCACACATATTACCCCGGGCCATATAGTCAAATGGTAAAGTATGTCAATCTAGGGTTAGCTAAGACATAAAGGATACTTATAACACTTAGTGACCCATGAGAAACCTCCTGATATAAATAATTAAAATCCACGATATAACAGAAATAGAAAAACATACAAGGAATTTTATTGATCGTAGACCACTTCAAGGGGAAAACCTCCTTCCAACAAGCTAAAAGAAAATCGTGGATGGCTTCATTGGCCTGAACACGTACTTATATACTAAGTCTAATCTAAAAAACTATTACTCACCATGAATGTGATATAATAAAATATACTCATAGGACGACTTACAAAACATATGCGCCCAACAACAATATACTAACGAAGTAAAGATAAGGGTTCGCACGAGTTCCTAACATCCCCTCCCTCTTAGAAAATATTTGTCCTCAAATATTTAGATGTGGGAATTGTTGTTGAATATGAAGAATTGGTTCCCATGTAGCATCCTCTGTTTGCATGTCGTTTCACTAAAATATTACATCTATGATGGATCGCGAGTGAAGTTGACAAGCGCTCCTATTGAGAATGGCCTCTGAATCCAAAATTATGGATTCTCCATTATCCAGTTCTAGCAAAATATTTTGTGCTTTGATGTTGGTGCCAAGAAATTTCTTAAGACAAGAGACATAAAATATTGGGTGAACGTGAGAAGAAGGAGGAAGTTCCAATTTATAAGCAATGAACCCAATATTCTGAAGAACCTTATATGGCCCATAGAACTTTGGAGCCATATTATGATTCCCTTTGATTTTCAGGGAGGATTTCTTGTAAGGTTGTAGACGAAGAAAAAATATATCATCAAATTGAAAAGTGCACTTAGAATGGTGCTTATCTGCATGTTATTTCATTCGATTTCTTTCCAACTGAATATTTTCCTAAAAAATGTGAAGAATATGATCTCGGTTTCAGAGAACCATGTCAAAAACATGAGCTGGTGAACTATTGGGGGTGTATGGAAGGAGCACTAGTAGTGCCTAACCATAAACTGCTTCATATGGAGTCATTTTAGATGCAGTATTGTAGGAGGTATTGTACCACCATTCAATGAGAGGGAGCCACTTTTCCCACTGATGTTGTTGTAATTCAGAGGTGAAGCAACTAAGATAAGTTTCCAAACATTTGTTGATAACTTCATTCTGACCATCTATTTGTGGGTGATACCTTAAACTCATATTTATTTTGGTGCCAGTGTGCCGTAATAGTTCAGTCCAAAAATGAATTGTGAAAGTTGCATTGTGGTCTAAGACAATAGAAGCAGGGATTCCATGAAGATGCAATATCTGGTAGATGAAAATTTGTGTCACTGAGGAGGCGGTATATAGATGGTTAAGGGAACAAAAATGACTATATTTAGAGAGGTGATCAACCACAACCAAGATCATGGTCTTCCCTCCATATTTATGGATCCCTTCAATGAAATGCGTTGAAATATCTGTCTAAATCCTATTGATGTATTTGTAAATTTGGAATGTATTCACTTGTATATTTCTTATTGTACTTCATTATACCCCGACGGGGATGTTTTTTCCTCCAATTGGGAGAGTCATTAATATGATAAAGTCATGTCAATTCATTGAGGTTAACCCTCCATTGTAAGTCGAGGAAATAGTCTCCATAGTTGAGTCATATTAGGTTTATTAGACTCTCCTAGTGAGGTCGACCTTGTAGTGTAATTGTCAAGTGGAAAACAAGTATAAATAGAGAGTGAGAATCTCTATTTGTCACATACACTCACTCAACAATAGTGCATGAGTGAGAGAGAAGTAGCTTGCACAAGTGAGAGTGAGAACAACTGTCAGAGATAATATTTGTATCTTTGGGTTTTACTTTTGCTATTGGTGCTCATTCTATCTCTGAGGAAGTTGCGGGGTTTTCTCCTTTATGGTTTCCTTGAGGAAAATTCTTTGTGTTTCTTGTCTCTTTTGATTATTGTTGTGCATGTTATTCTCTCAGACAAGATCCTAGATCATTTTTATTAAATGATAAAAATATAACATGGTAACAGAGCCTCTCTGAAAGAAGGCATTGTGCAACTACGAGAACTAGGGCCTCCTAGTTGAAGGTGTTCTCTCCATGTATCATTAAGAAAGGAGGGATAGGATAAACCACCTCACTATGGAACATCTATTGGTGATAGTTTCGAAATTAGAGATGTTTCATTGCACAGCCAAAATAAAACTGCAATGGTAGCAAATGGAAATTAGGGTTTCATGCTTGAAAACCCTAAAATACTAAAACTAGTAGTTTTGGTACATTCTCTATATCTCAATATTGGAGAAGGATCATGAGATTAAACTTGTATAGGACAAATATAAATTCCTAATGAACCATTTCTAAAGTTTCAACCTCCTATTCGCTATATTCTAGGAGATATAATTCCTCCAAATCAGGGTTCCAGCCTCCTATAGAATGCAGTCATAAACAAGTGACCTAGGGATATTTTCTATATCTCAGGCTAGGAAAGTCCAAACGAAATTTAGAAAGATGTTACAAATAGGGAACATAATATACTTCCTGTGGTAAAAGTTTCAGACCCCGAAGGTGAAATAGTGACACGTGTTAGTCTGTACAAGTTCGCTATTCTGAATAGTCCTTAAATAAGTCACCTTGAAAAAATGTGTATAAGTCCCAACTGGTGAAACCAATTCTTCTCTAACATATGGCTTTAGAAAGAGGAAAAACAAGGATACCTCATTGGAAATTTTCAGACACAGAGGAGCAATAATTGCAGAGATACAGCAGAAACAATATCACGCGTTTCTGCAGAAGAAATTGGAAAACTAGGGCTTCCTGTTTTGGAAATTTCCCTCCCCTGTATTTAGTAAAGGGGTACATTGGAAAAATCACCTTCAAGAGGCTCATATTTTTATCCAATCAGAAGTTTGAAATTCTGAATTTTGAAAATTAGGGTTTCTCTGACAAACCCTAGATCAGCCAGCTCCATAACCAAGACGAACACCTCAAATCAGTAAGATCTATTTTTTTTCTATTTACATTTGAGGTTCTCATTTCAAAATGACTAATCACACCAGCTTGATGAGAAGCTTGGTGAAGCTGAAAACTTCCTAGTATGGAAGTATATGACGTCTTTGATCCTTAAGGAAATTGACTTGGATCAGCATTTCAGTAAGAAAGGTCTAGGAGCCAGAGGGAGATGAGGCTAAGGCTAGAGCCAAGATAATCATTGCATATTCTATTAAAGATCATCTCATCCCTCATGTGTCATCCTTGAAGACACCAAAAGTTAGTGTTCGATGCTATGATGAAACAATCGAAGAAGAATAAGATATTGTTATAACCACCTTGAATGGACTCCCAATATCATGGGATTCATTCATTCGAGGAATGTGTGACAGAAGGAAGTGATTACCTTGATTAAACTCTGGGAAGAGTGCACACAAGAAGAAGCTTGACTCATAATAAGAGAAGAGAATATGGGAGAAACTGAAGATCAAGCTCTCACGAAGATCCCTCAAGCGATGACGAATATGAAGGACTCAATTCTTGAAGAACCTCTTATCCATCTTAGAATTTGGATAAGAAATGATGATGTTATGAATGAAGAAGATGATGAAGCTGAAGGATCAAGAAGGGGTTTACCCACAAAACAAATAAAGATAAGTATTTGAATTGTCTTTTCCTACATATCTAGTTGCTTTTATGACATTGTTTAGTTGTGAAAAGTATTATGCATGATAGAATGTCTACATTAATGAACAATATATTACTAATATGCATGTTATGGGTAAGTATCCTATAGTGCTATACAACATTCCATTGCTACTTATCTAGGATGAAACCTCTTTGCTGACATATTGGGATTAGTGCACAATCTCAATAATCTTATGGTAGATATGGAAGGCATCTATGAAGTTTCTGTGTATACAAGATATGGATGAATGTTGTATTGGATAAAATAGTTGCATGAGTATATCTTTATGCATAAGAATTTTACATTGTGAATATGCCTTATGAAATTTTTCTAACCATACAACTGGTGCATTTGACTTGTAGGAAAGATCACGTACAATCTCCTACAATAAAAGAAGGGTGAGACTTGTTCCGAAGAGCAAGTAATGATAGTTCAAGATTCACTCCAATAAGCATACATGAAGATGAACCTAAAGCTTCCATAGAGAAATAAAAAAGATTCAGAAGAACATAAAGAGAATGGTAGATCAACCTCGAGAGATAAAAACCACCTTGGGAACAAGAAATAATCCCAAATGAAGAATAGTATGATCAGACTTTAAGAGGCCTCAGACACACTCTAGTTATGTGACACTGTTGAGTGACATCATTGATGCAGATCCTTCCAGCTATGAAGAAGTAGCCAAGAAAAAAAGGAAGGAAAGCACCAGTTCAAGAAGAATGATGTCTAGGATGCTGTATCCAGACCTGAAGGGAATTTTGTAGTGTATTCCATATGGATATACAAGATCCAGAATGTAGTAGATGGAAACATCATGGGATACAAGGCAATATTCAAAGAAACATTTGCAACCACTGGGAGTTGAGACACATGACATGCAGACTCATGTGTGCAAATTAAAGAAGCCCTTGTACAAGCTCAGAAGGCACCCATGGTATAACACATACACGAGGAGCTTGAAAATCACCTAGAGTGATGAATATATTAACCTTTGCTACAAGTTTGAAGATAAAATCCTATAGAGGATGACAAGCTCACAGAAGGGTTTGAGAAGAACTTTTGAAAAGGTTCAAGATATAGGATCTTGGTATCCAATGACCCTAGATGGATACATAGAATATTAGTAGAAGAGGAATCTACTTGTCACTCCAGTACAGAATGTTTCAATACATAGAGTACGAAAGGCAGAGCGAGAATGATGCTCCATTTTAGAGGGAGTGACTGCAGAATATTTTGAGGTTCGGCATGGTACGATAGGATGCACAAATTACTGATGGCTCTAGGATTTACTAAGAGTAAAGAAAATTCCAACCTTTGCATCAAGGTTGAGGGAGAAATACCAGTGATGCTCCTATTATATGATGATGACCTGTTCTTGACAGGAAAAGAGGAACTAATTAAAGATGCAAGAAGGAGACTTGTTGACTAGTTCTAGATGAAGGACTTGGGTATGATGCACTACTTTCGAGGCATGGAGGCATGGAAGAGTGTGGATGGAATCTCCCCTAGACAAGGAAAATATGCAGTGGATATCCTGAAGAGGTTTGGGAAGATGGACTGCAGGGCCATGGCCACACCTATGGCATAGAACCTGAAGCTATTGAGTGATGCTTCATTAGAGACAGTTGATGCTGTTAGCACCTAGAATCACACCCAAATTTGTGGGAAGGTGGACCCTAAGGTAACAGTAGAACTACTTTAGGAAAGGGAGCTGGCTTCTCCGATTCTAGAGAGGGATCTCTCATAAATACATAGCAAGGCTAGATTATATTGTCACGGAATAAGTTTTTGGAGGTTGGTGGTGGAAACAAGGTATGATGTATTGGGAAATGGAGTCACAAAATACCAAGAAAAATAGAGTAGTATGCACATAGAATGTCTGAAAGATAAATATAACACTTCGGTCACGGTCAATATGTTAGGGTCTAGTGATAAATGAGGAAAGATGACAACCCATTGATATAGAGCACCACAAGGATGAATTCTACACCAAATTTGGAATAAATGTCTGGTGGGAATCCAAAACAATGGTCAGAGCATGAGAACATGAATTCTAAACCATTATACACTATGTTAGGGATGCGAAGAAAACATAATGTAAAGATGAAACATGAATTACATTCACATAAGAAATGAAAAGCACAGACTCCAACTAACAAATACATAGGAATTATTACATCTAAAGGCCAGCACCCGGCTCTGTTTCTTATATTAAAGGTGGGTCAAATTACATAAGAACTAAAAATATATCAGGTTCTGACCAAAAATGACAACCCTTTCTCCCTCAGCGGGGAGTCTTTTTATATTGCTTCAGGCCCCGGAGGCTAACCTCGAAACAGGGAGAGAACTCAATTACAATCACGATACAAATTTTAACAGATTAGAACATGGCATATCTGCCATGGTTTACATATATATAAAACAAAACATTATGGAGCAAACACGCATGCTAGCATTAGTGATGGCGCAACGTCTCTGGCCTTGGGTTCACTTTTCTTGAAAATGATGGATCAAGGCATCCCTCGGTGGCTTGTGGCTGATTTGGCTCGAACCATTTACCTTCTTGTTGGGTCTGCAACATGTCTTTTTCTTTTTGGAAATATTTGTGTTCATTTTGTGCTCGAAGGCACCTTTTTGCATGGGCTTATAGATGACAAGAATGTTTTTGTTCCTTCTATGCTCAGCCTTCCTCCTCGCCCCCCTCTCTCTTGGTAACAATGTTATTCGAGGGGATTTGAAGAAGGGATGCACTAATTCTAACAGTGATAGGTCCTTGAGGAGGATTTCCATTCTTGTGCTTCTTTCCTCCTAGGAGGAGGATCTTTTTGCAGGTCACACGGCGCGACACATTCCCAACTTCATCACCACCCCAGATAAAATTGGCACATGGAATTCACAAAGGAGGCGATGAATACTTTGGACCCCTTCTCTTCCAGTATGAGCATCTGCTCCAATGGGTTGCCACTAGCAATGGTCAGCACGTGTTGAGCTTATGGAGACTACGACTTTGTCCAGAGGCTTTGGAGGGATGCTCATTGGATAGGAAATTGCAGTCACAGCTCCTATGGGGTGGTGGCCTTATATTAATACAGTAATCCCCTCACTAGCCCTAGGAGGTCCATCTAATGCTATGAGCATCCTTGCCATGACCTCGCTGGCACTAAAAGGTTTCTCTAATACAATGAACACCCCTACCTCGATGGCTGAATCCTTTTCGGTACAAAACCTAGGGAAATGCATGGAGCTATGCTCGTCAACCAATAAAACACCCTGACAGACAATATTTTCAAACCAGATGGCCATTGCGTACCTTCTCTAAAAACTTCCCAAAATTCTCAGCAGACTAACATTCTACCACCTTAGCTTCTCTTCCACATTCACTCAGTCTCTATCTCTCAATGGCTCTGAAGTATGGCGTTTATAAAGAGATGGAAAACTGGACATGGCAATGACCCCATCAACACCTTCGCACACTTCGTCGTCGACTATCATGATGACAACACGTGCGGGCACGTGGGTTTTAGATCTCATCCTCCTATTGAAAATCTAGTCACTTTGTCCCCTCTGCTGCAGTGCTAAAAAACTGGGTGCAGAAAATAACCTTGGCGCTATCCCAAATTGTTGCCTATCTAACCCGTGGCACATGGACTTGGCGTTCCTTACCTTTTCGTCCCTATTGGTGATGCTATCAAAACAATTCTCTTTTTTTGCATCTTATCGCTCCATGTAGAGGCCATACCCGCCTTCTGTATCTCCATTATCATGATCCTTTCCTGATTTTCGCACATGCAATGTGGAAAACAGGGATGGTGTTGTCGTGGAGCCGATTCTTACCTACGGCCATGTTTCAATGGCATTGGGGTGTTTGATTGCCTATCATTTTGGCCTCTTGAGCACTTATCTAAGAATATATCATTAACAAAATCCCTTCAGAATGAGCAGATTGTACGCGAAAACTTCCTCTCCATCTCAGACTGACCTTTCTGCAACTTTTACCGGGAGGAAACATTTCCAGTCGTTTGATCTGAACGCCCTTGATATTTATCATCCAAGTGTAAAGGGAGGTCATATTTCATGAGTCACCGAGGCGGTTTTCCCTGTGCTTATCCAATCGGAAGAGAAAACACCCATCGTATATCTCTCTTTGGATCGATCCATACCATTCAACTTTACTCCCCTTTTACCTATTTTGTGGATTTGGAAGCCAAAATTTCCATAAGCACTTTGATCTGGTAGAATCAACCTTGTCCGTTGATCTATCCCTTATTGATCCTTGCCCTCAAAAACTATGGTAACTTTATCTCATTTCGTGAAAAGACAAAGGCGATTTGGACCGTGCATGTGATATTTGTGAAAACCGTTCTATCCGTTGATCTGGTTCACCTCCTAATCGCCACCATCAGAACGCTGTCTCCTTTAACATAGTTTTCGGCCAACCTGTGAATGACATTTTTCATGCATTTTAGGATATGATCGCTCAACTTTTCCTTCTTCGTCATCTCACAGGAGTGAAAAATAGTGCTACCAAGTGGCTCCATATAGGGATGCTATCCTCCCTATGAGATAGCAAAGAACAATGTAGAGCAAGTGCCAATATCCATTCGGTAGCTCCTCCAGCTTCGCTGCAATCTTTCAAAAATGCTCCAAAGGGCCAAAATTAAACCAAATGATAGAACCAATTGAAAAAATAAGCTGACACTAAAGAAAAACTACTTATAAAGGAAATTCTCATCATGTCGAGCTTATTCATTTCTACCTTCCTATCCTATCTACTAGACTTCATCAACTGGTCAAGTAATTTATGAATTCCAGTGAAGCCAGCCAAGAAAATGGTCCCAGAAGTCCCATTTCTTCTTGTGTTGGACAGAGAACACTACTAAAAGACTTAGTGGCACGGATTTATAACAAAGAAATTGATCTTTAAAATAAATACCTAACCATTCATTACCATTTCCTAGCTGCTCCATGTAATCCGCCACTGGATTGTAGAAACCCTGATGGCTACCAAATTCTTTAGTTGTTAGTCAGATGTGACAAGAGTGTTCCAATTTCCACTCTTCCAACATCATGTAGAGGTGACGTCTCAAAAAAATTTGGGGGATGACCTCATGATCCTTTGTAACTACGGCGTCAACTTTTCTGTGTGAAATTCTAGAATTCATAGCCTGATTCCTCACAACTGTCATGAAGAAAGTAGCGTTACATTCCTTAATAGAACCGAGCCCATCTACTTCCTGAAGATATTCCTGGTCGAAAAATATTTCCATATAATCGGGGGCATGACCATAAAGAACACTGCAGCCTCTAGATAAATATGTTGTCAGATTGTCTTGGGGGGCTCGATCAAAAAGTAACCCTTCTATCTCATAATCAGGCTAGTTTTAAAAGGAACCATGCGTAGAGTGCTCTAGGAAGCTCTCAAATGATGCATCATGGTCTTGGCTCTGATCCTCAAAAGCTGGAACTTCATCCTTTGGGTTTTATTCAGTAAGGGTGCATTCATCTCCCTCAACAGGATTGAGCAAGCAAAAGACTTCTCCTTGATACATAGCCCGTAGGTTCAGATCATCTGGAGATGTCTCGACTTCAGATACCTCATCCCTTTCCCTGCTAAGTCCTGGACTTACAGGTTCCCCAACTATTCCCTTAGGTATTCCATCCCAGTAGTCATATTTGTATTCATCATATATAGGTGCATTAAAATATTGCTCAAGGACACCGCAGACACAACTCGTAACAGGATGGTCACAATATCGAAGGAACAACCTAATAAAATTGTCCACCTTTCCACCCTCGTGCTGATCTTATTTCTATATAGTGGAGGAAAGTGCAAGTTTCCAAGGAAATTCCTCTTTCATCTCATGCACCTCTACTCGATTGAACTCTTCATCATTTTCATTATTACCGCCATGGTCTAGGAGTCCCCCCGACAGTATAAAATTTTCTTCGACCTCCAACGCGTTAGTGAACATTCTCTGCAATGATGCCGATTTTATTTCTAATAGAAATAAAGATAAATTGGGAGGAAAAAGGACGCATAATGCAGTTTCGCAGCACCCTCCAAGGGATGAATTTCCTTGGGCATGCCATAATAGAAACTCATAAACCTTTTGTTGAAACCTGATGTAGCTTCTCCTTCACGTTTCCTCATAGAATTAAACTCTAAGAGCATTTGGTCTAATGATCTCCTTTCACCCCAAAAATCTAGGAATATACGAGAGAAATCCTCCCACGTATTGATGGATTTCGGCTGCAAATGTCTGGACCATTTTTTGACACTGCCTTGCAAAGATTGGGAAAAATCTCTCATACAAAAATCATCATGCTCTATCTCAAAAAGATTAAGAAATTATTCAAAAGCTTGTAAATTTTTCTTAGTTGTAAGGATTTCATATTCTCTATCAAAATCAGGGAGCTATTTATAGTGTTTTGTAGGAAAATCATTAAGGATCTGAGGCAAGTGTAGAGGCATGTATCAACTTTGGGTACGTGGCGCAGTGGGGTCTTTTGGAAAAAACATGCTCTCAGAAATGACATCGTGAGGTTCACCAGGATGCCTCTTAATGTCAGGGGTCTCAGGAAGAGGGTCTAGACTAAAACCAGATGTACAGGATAGAGAGATACTCTCCGTTTGCAGGGAAAGATATACATGAGTGAACTCATAACTTTGTTTGGGGTGAAATAAGCCATGATAGATTATTCTAACAAACTTAGGAAAAAGGAAAGAAATATTTACAAGAAAATCCAAGACGTTCTGGAGAAAACTGGATCTTAAGTATATTTTCTTTTCCTCAAGCCTACCCATGCCTTTACAGTGAATCCACGCACACTACAGAGCCTACCAATGCCCTTTTGAAACTTGGATTTTAGTATCACGGCCTTAGTGGAGATGTCGCAACATTGGAAGCACAGGTTTTCATAAATCATTGAGTGAAATATTCATTTTATTTTGGATGTCTGACTATCCTTCACCATCGACAATTTGTTCTATGGCACTATCGTCCATATTTTCGGGAGGATTTGAACCCTCCTCCTCGTATCAGTCTTTTTGGCCACCGATCTCCTTTATGGAGTCATCTTCTAGAATATTTTGAGTGGAGTCACCAGGGAAAATGACACAACCTATTTCACACATAGGAGTCTCTATTTGCCTGCATAAGCCCCGTATTCTTTGAATCTTTGTTGCTCTTCCCAAGGATGATCTTCAATTTTGTCCCCAGCCAATGGTGCAAGTTTGTTAGCACCCGAAATCACACCCAAGGCTATGGGAAGGTGGACCTTGAGGTAACACCATAACCACTTTAGGAAAGGGAGTAGGATTCTTTGATTCCAAAGAGGAATCTCTCACAAATACATTGCAAGGCCAGATTATATTGTCGCAGAATAATTTTTTGAAGGTTGGTGGTGGAAACAAGGTATGATTTATTGGGAAATGGAGTCACAAAATACCAAGAAACATAGAGCAGTCTACACAAATAATGTCCGCAAGAGAAATATAACACTTTGGTCACAGTCAATATGTTAGGGTTTGGTGATATATAAGGAAAGATGAAAGCCCATTGAGATAGAGCACTACAAGGCTGGATTCTACACCAACTTTGGAAGAAATTTCTGGTGGGCATCCAAAACAATGGACAGAGCATGGGAGCATGCATTCTAAATCCTTATACACTATGTTAGGGATGTGAAGAAAACATAATGCAAAGAGGAAACATGAATTACATTCATGTAAGAAAAGAAAAGCACGGACTACAACAAATAAATACACATGAATTCTTATATCCAAAGGCTGGCATCCGACTTTGTTTCTTGTATTAAAGGTGGTTCAAATTACATAAGAGCCAAAAATATCTCAGGTTTCGACCAAAACCAACAACCCTTTCTCCCTTGGAGGGGAGTCTTTTTATAGTGCTTCAGGCCCCCGAGGCTAACCTCAAAACAAGGTGAGAAGTCAAGTACAATCACGATCAAAATTTTAATAGATTAGAACATGGCGTATATGCCATGATTTACATATATATAAAACAAAGCATTATGGAGAAAACACGCATGCTAGCCTTAATGGAATTGCAACGTATCTGGCCTCGGGTTTAATTGTCTTGAAAATGATGGCTCAAGACATCCCTTGGTGGCTTGCGGCTGATTTGGCTTGAACCATTTACCTTCTTGTTGGGTTTGCAACGTGTCTTTTTCTTTCCAGGAATATTTGTGTTCGTTCTGTGATCAAAGGCACCTTTCTGCATGGGATTATATCTAGAAAGAAGGTTTGTGTTCCTTTTGTGCTAACCTTTCCTCCTCACCCCCATCTCTCTGGGTAACACTGTTATTTGAGGGGATTTGAAGAAGGGTCGTACTGCTTCTAAAAGTTATAGGTCCTTAAGGAGGCTTTCCATTCTTGTGCTTCTTTCCTCCTGGGAGGAGGATCTTTCTGCAGGTCGCACAATGCAGCACATTCCAAACTTCATCACCACCCTAGATAAATTTGGCACGTGGTATTCACAAAGGCGCTGATGAAGACTTTGGACGCCTTATCCTCCATTCGAGCATCCACTCCGCTGGGTCGCCGCTATAAATTTTCACCACGTGCTGAGATTATGGAGACCGCGACCCTGTCCGGAGGCTTTCGAGGGATGCTCATTGGATAAGAAATTCTAGGCACAATGCCTATCGGGGTGTGGCCTTCTATAAAGACAGTAATGCCCTCACCAGCCCCAAGAGGTCCATCTAATGCGATGAAAATCCTTTCAATGACCTTGCTGGTGCCGAAATGTTTCTCTAATACAATGAACATCCCTACCTCAATGGTTGTAGCATTTTCGGTACAAAACCCATTGAAATGCATGGAGCTATGCTTGCCAACCAATAACACACCCCGAAAGACAAGATTTTCAAACTAGATGGCCATCGCAGACCTTATCTAAAAACTTCCCAAAATTCTCAGTAGACCAACATTCCACCACCTTAGCTTCTCTTCCACATTCACTCAGTCTCTATCTCTCGCTGGCTTTGAAGTATGGTGTTTATAAAGAGCTGGAAAACTAGACACAATGATGACCCCATCGACACCTCCACACACTTCACCGTCAAGTATCATGATGACAGCCCCCACAGGCACGTGGGTTTGGGATCCCATATTCCTATTGAAAATATAGTCATGCCATCCTCTCTGATGCGGTGCTAAAATACTGGCTACAAAAAAGACCCTTGGCATTATCCCACATGGTTCTGGCCCATGGCACATGGACTTGACGTTCCTTACCTTTTTTTCCTTGCTGGTGACAGTATTAGAATAATTCTCTTTTGTTGTGTCTTCTCGCTCTATGTAGAGGCCATACTCACCTTTCGTATCTCAATTATCATGATCCTTTCCTAATTTTCACATGCGCAATGCATCGAACTTTTGGGTTTAGGAGGGCTAGTGCTACCATGGAGCCGATTATTACCTATGGGCATGCTTCAATGGTGTAGGGGTGTTTGATTTCCTATCATTTTGGCCTCTTGAGGACTTTTCTAAGAATATCCTGTCGAGAGGATCCCTTCGGAATGAGTAGCTCATATGCGAAAATGTCCTCTCTGTCTTAGAATGACCTTTCTGCAACTTTTACCCCATGAAAACATTTCCAGCCATTTTATCTGAATGCCCTTGATCTTTATCATCCACGTGTAAAGGGAGGTCATATTTTGTGAGTCAGCGAGGTGTTTTTCCCCGTGCTTGTCCCATCAGCGGAGGAAAAACCTGATGTAGATCTCTCTTTAGATAGATCCATACCATTCAAATTTAACCCTCTTTTACCTATTTCGTGGATTTGGAAGCTGAAATTTCCATGAGCACTTTGATTTGGCAGAATCAACCTTGTCCTTGATTTGTCCCTTGTTGGCCCTGGAAAACTGCGGTCTCTTTATCTCGTTCCATGAAAACACAAAGGTGATTTGGACCGTGCATGTGATATTCACAAAAACCATTCTATCCATTGATCCGGTTCACCTCCTGATTGCCACCATCAAAATGTTATCCCCTTTAGCATAGTTTTCGGCCAACCTGTGAATGGAATTTTTCATGCATTTTATGATGTGATCACTTTGTTTTTCCTTCTTTGTCATCTCACAAGGACTGAAAAACAATGCTAATAGATGCCATGATGTATGGTCAGATGATTTTTTCATTGATGTTCCTGACGGTTTCGAGACATGCTCACCTGGTTAAAAAGCATGCAGTGAGGTACCTGAAGGGTACAGTTGAGTATGATACAAATAATAAGTCTAACCTACATTGTTATGTTGATTCGGATTGGTAGTGCCACAGAGAAGAAGAGCACCTCGGGATGCTTATTCAGTTTGATATCCAGTATGGGCTACTAGTTTGGTAGGATGGAGTCTTGCATGGCGTTGAGTACAACCAAGGAAAAATATGTTTCCACTTGCTCGGCTATTTTTGAGGTAGTATGTTTCTTTTGAAAACTACTATTTGATTTGATTGATTTGACTTGCATTTTTGTATGATGTAGAGAGGAGCAGTGAAGCTCCAGTATGTGATCCAAATCGAGATCTCTCGAAAGAGGGATTGATGAGTTCTAACATAGCGAGTGAGATAAGTTATCTGAGCATAAAATTCTGGGAAATATTGTAGGTTGCTCAGACGTAATTAGTCCTGTAGGCTGTCCTTGGATGTAATCAGTCTTGGCAAAGCTCGTAGGTTATCCTTGGACGTAATCATCCCTGATGTGATTCTATGCTAGAAATGGCCAGAGTGAAGTTTGAGTATTTCAAATAGAAGCTTGGTGTTCTTTAGATCGAGGTTCCTTCCAAGGGGAAGTGATGAGTCCAAGAGCCTTTCCGACATGGTGCTAGGTTGTTCCTCCCATGGTCAGATGTAATTGTTGAGCCTTTCTGACATGGTGGTAGGCTGGGCCTCCTATGGTCAAATGTAAGTGCAAATCCTTTCTAACATGGTGGTAGGATAGGCCTCCCATGGTTAGATGTAAGTGCAAATCCTTTCTGACATGGTGGCAGGTTGGGACTCCCATGGTTAGATGTAGGTGTAGAGCCTTTTTGGCATGGTGGCAGGTTGGGCCTCCCATGGTTAGATGTAGGTGCAGATCCTTTTTGAGATAGTGGTAGGATGGGCCTCCCATGGTTAGATGTAAGTGCAGAGCCTTTTTGACATGGTGGAAATATGGGCCTCCCATGGTCAAATGTAAGTGTTGGGCCTTTCTGACATGGTGGCAGGATGGTCCTCCCATGGTTAGATGTAAGTTTTGGGCCTTTCTGATATAGTGAAAGGACAGGTCTCCCATGGTAAAATGTAAGTGTTGGGACTTTCTAACATGGTGGTAGGATGGTCCTCCCATGGTCAGATGTAAGTGTTGGGCCTTTCTGACATGGTGGCAGGATGGGTCTCCCATGGTTAGATGTAAGTGTTGGGCCTTTCTGACATGGTGGTAGGATAGGCCTCCCATGGTCAGATGTAAGTGTTAGGCCTTTCTGACATGGTGGCAGGCTGGGCCTCCCATGGTCGGATAGAAGTGTTGAGACCTACATCGAGCATGAAAAAGGGCTGGATTTGTAGAACTTCCTATGATGAGTATAATTAAGAGATAGCACCATTTTCTCGAGATAGCGGGAGATTTGATGATGATCAAATTTGACGATGATCCAATAATGAAGACTTGTGCTAATTAACTATGTTAATAGAACACCTTCCTAGTTAAGAGGGAGTGTTGATGTATTTTGGAATGTATTCACTTGTATATTTCTTATTGTATTTCATTATACCCCTATGTAAATGTTTGTTCCTCAGATCAGGAGAGTCATTAATATAATAAATTCATGAAAACTCATTGAGTTTAACCCTCTATTGTAAGTCAGGGAAATAGTTCCCACAATTGAGTTGAGGTTAACCCTATGTTGTAAGTCGGGGAAATAGTCCCCAAAGTTGGGTCATATTAGGTTTATTAGACTCTCCTAGTGAAGTCGGCCCTGTAGAGTAATTTTCAAGTGGAAAACAATTATAAATAGAGAGTGAGACTCTTTATTTGTCACATACACTCACTCAATAGTAGCACATGATTGAGAGAGAAGTAGCTCGCGCAAGTGAGAGGGAGAACAACTGTCGTAGATCATCTTTGTATCTTTGGGTTTTACTTTTTCTATTGGTGCTCATTCTATCTCTGAGGAATTTGCAGCGTTTTCTCCTTTATGGTTTCCCTGAGGAAAATTATTTGTGTCTCTTTTCTCTTGTGATTATTGTTGTGCATGTTATTCTCTCAGATAAGATCCTAGATCATATTTATTAAATGATAAAAATCTAACAAATCTGTGTAGGTATGTGCAATCACTAGTACATAATGAGAGATAAGTGACAAAAAAAATGACCAAAATATGCCTATAAATGACCACTTTAGATTTGGTGATCGTTCGTGGCTAATTTTTGATCTCTTATCATGCGACCAAAAATGTGGTCATATATAGTTTGGTCATTTATAGCTTATCGACTGGTCATTAATTTGGTCACATATTTGGTCATTGATCAATTCGTATGTTTGGTCATTAATCTAGTCATATGTTTGGTGATAAGAGACAAAAAATTAGCCACCAAAATTCTCATTTGGTCATTTGATCACTTATATCTCATTTGTTGGTCACTTATCTCTCATTTTTTGGTCACTAATTTAGTCATTTTATATGCAAATATTCACTTATTTCTGTAGATAGGGTATGGATGAATAGAACCAACAATCTCCTTCCTATAAGGTAGGTGCTCTTCCATTGAACTAGTATCCTTGAAGTCTCTACAATACTTGCATAAGTACCAAGCTTATTCATGTACTTCATACATCATATATAGATTATAAAAGGAAGCGATAATTAGCAATAAAATATACAATAGTTTTATCATGCAGTCCATAAATCCAATTTCTACAAAAAAATATTGTCTTTCTGTATATTCATTCAAAAAAAGCATGCATTAACACATTCAAAGTTCAAACAGAGTACCATTGTAACTAGACAAGATAATTTTAAAGCATAATTTTCATCTCTTTCAACTTTAACACTTTCAAAGTTCCATGTGTTAAAAGCATATAAAGACAATAAATAACAACAGTAATAAATCTAACTCAAGGTAAAAACAAAACAAATAAGATAACCCACTAGGAGAGTTGAAACAAATAAGATAACCCACTCAAGAATGTTTATTGTAGATAAGATGTTGTCTATTAAGAGACAAGTCACTACAGGAAAAAATGGCATACCTGAGAGAGAGAATAAATTAAATTATTGTAGGTTTAGTCAACTACAGTAGAAGTCAAGGTATCCCAGTCAACAAGTAAGGAAACCCCAATTACTGGAGCAGCAAAGCAAGAAACAACAATCCATAAAATATCAGGTAATGATGACATTCCACACAAAAACTAGAGCTCAGTTTGTAGCCTTAATGAATATGGGTTGACCCATATCCTTTGTTTGACATGTTCACCTGGAATTTTTACCTGAATTTGCATATTAGACCTTTTTTGCAAAGTAATTGACATTAATGATGCAAAATATATCTAGTGATGTATAGATTTTCCAACATTTTAATCATCGTGCTTTGGACTTACTTCACCTCGTTGTCCCATACTTGCAGTGAACTTAAAAATAGATTTCATGCATCTTTCTCTTCAAATATATGCAATATGTGGACATATATCCGCATACTTAAGGTTAAGTCAACAAACACATGCATTTTGTAGAAATAACATGTTCTAATAGGCAGAATTCATGTGATGCAACCAACTTAAAACTGTTCATGACCAATGTTCTTCCTCATAATTACTGAATATTCATGACCATGTATTCCACTTCTAGCCATTGTGATATTGCTTGCATCCAAAGCTATCTTCTTTTGCAAGCTACCTTGATTCCTATTATGTATTAGGCTCCCTTCACCCTATAGTCACAACTCTATATATCTATCTATCTATTTAATATATATAATAAATTAGCATGTAATGTTGCCTACTCAAACTGTAGGGGAAATTAGCCAACACCAAACATATGGATTGAGAAGATAAAGCATGGCCACTATCAGTTATATTTATTCCCACACAAAAAGATAACACATTGTAAATTCCATTGGACAATAATAGTCATTTCCCTACAACAAAAGTCCACACATGATCCTTACTCCACCAACGTAGAAATCTACTGTTAGTTATATTTATTTGATACTGTGAAAGTGAACTAAAAGAAGGGAATGTATCTTAAATCATGCATCAAACCCATTTGAAATTATCTATCCCAGACAATGCATTTAATAGATTTAGATGGAAATCCCATCAGAAATTAATATATCCCGGATGGACCACTAAGTAGTAAGAATATGTATGTGATCATCAATTCCATTAGAAATTGCTTCCCAAACAACCCTTTCAATAGATAGAAATAAAACGTCAATCACATTGACAATGTTTTCCAAGATGATGCCTTATGATATCATAAGTTTGTTTGAGTATGAAGGATGAAGTTGTGTAAGTTTGTGATGATCAATTCTATGGTTAGTGCTATTACTTATAATAATAATAATGGAATTTTGTATAAGCATCTTATCCCTCTATCAACTGCATAAGAGTTTGTAAGCTTCAAATAATATAAATTTTTTTGTGGATTCTTTATGATAATTGTAGAACTACCCTGTTGTTAATGATATGCTGATTGTTTGTGAGAATGATGATGGTGGTGTTGCATTCACACCTAAAAACTATTTGTTGCAAATGTAGTTGAATAATTTCTATAGAAAGTATCTCAAATATTCAAAGTTTTCATAAAAACATGACTAATTTTATTTATGCACCAAGTGTTTCAACTTTCGAGGTGCTACAATGGATTTAGCAGCCCTGTATAATCAAATGAATAATGAATAATACAATACAGTGATCATGCTGGAAGCACAAATGCCAAGACAATTCGAATTCCCAAGGAGGTCATTCGAATTGAATGAGTGTGTCTAGCTTAACTGAATGTAAGCCACGGTCAACACTCAAGTTAACCACTGATCAAAACCCTAATTGATTCTACTGAGCCCTAACTGAAGTTGAAGTGCAATAAATGAATGAGTCTAACTAAAATTAGCTTAGACACATGTCACTGCAAGCCAACCAACAAGTGTTAGCGCATTAATGACTCCAATGAACCCCGATGACGTTAACTGAAGTGTAACTGACCATCAGAAGTGGTTGGAGGCGCCCTTGTTGAATCTAGTACATTAAACAATCATTAAATAATCAATTTAATTAAGGAAGGTGTCTTCACTGCTTTGTTTAACTGATTGTAACCATCAGTTAGCAATATGGGGAATTTATGACACTCAGATCACCCCTAGAGTGCTCCAATTAGCCTCCCCAAATGTAGGATCAGGCTTAGTTAGACTTTTTGACTGAAGGTAGGCATGGGTGTGATCATGCTGATGTCATACAGTGCTCCTCTGATGTCAATTAAGTCAATAAAACTTAGGATAGTGGTTTAACTAGGCCAAATTGACCAAAATGAGTGTGTATGGTGGTAAATGTCTCCAACCCCCCCTTAAGCTATACTCAGGAGGAGTAGAAAACATAAAATGCATAAAAATTCTAGGGCCCCAGCAACTAAGGCCATAGGTCACCCTGTACAATACTGAAAAACAATGCTCAAAACAAACTAAGTGAGGAAAAGAGGGAAAACCCAGTGGGAAAAACCCCCCTCAAGATGAACATTGAAAGTAGTAGAATCACCTTGACTCACGCCCAACAGTGAACGGAGGTAAGTGAACTTATTTTTTGAAAATATCTTGGTGAAGATGTCTGCAATCTACTCATCAGTCGGGCAGTATTCCGGAATGATGGTCTTGTCATGCACTAGCTCCCTGATATAGTGCATGTGTATCTCTACATGCTTGGTCCTCTTCCTAGTAACTAGATCTGTATATATCTTCATAGCACTTTGATTTTCACAAAATAGGATAGTGGACAAAGCACTACCGAGATCAAACTCTGAAACAATGCCTTGCAACCAAATTGATTAGATGCAAGCATTCACCGCTCCTCGATACTCGGCCTCTGCTGAAGATAATGCTATGGCAGCCTGTTTTTTGCTAGACCAGAAAATGGGGCCACCACCAAACATGAATACATATCTAGAAGTAGACTTTTGATCAATAGAATCACCTGCCCAATCGGAATCTGTGTATCCAACCAGCTCTAGCTCGGAGTCTGCAGCATAGTGAATGCCGTGGGTCCTGGTTCCCTGAATATAATGGAGGATCCTCTTGGCTTCCTTCCAATGAATATCATGGGTATGTTGCATGTATCTTGATACAACATTCATGGAATAACATATATCATGCCGAGAATGTGTCAAGTACAACAAGCTACCAATCAACTGTCGATAAATAGTGCAGTCCATGGGAGGTGTGATTTTTCCTTCTTCAAGGGTGATCCCTGAAAGGAAAGGGAATGGTGCAGGCCTACATTCAGCCATGTTAAAATTGACTAACAGGTCTGATATTTACTTGGAATGAGTGACCATTATCCCATTATAATTTTGCTCAATTTTGAGCCCCAAAAATTGTTTTAAGAGCCCCAAATCGCTCATTTCAAATGCATTGTGGAGAGCAGTTTTGATGGCTGAAATAGAAGCAACTGTGCTACTTGTGATCAGTAATTCATAAAAATATAAAACAATAATAATCAAATAACCGTAATACTGCTGTATATACACATTAGGATATGATCTACACCTTTGGAAGTTTTGCAAGAGAAGGAATGCATCCATCTTGGAATACCACTCTCTTGGGGCCTGTTTTAACCTGTATAGTGACTTCTTTGCTTGCAAACCAAATATGTATCAGAGATGTATCCCTTAGGATTCTTCATGTATATCTCCTCATGAATATCTTCATGCATAAAGGCTGACTTAACATCCACATGATGCACTTCCCAGTGCTTATATGCTGAAATTGCCAAAACTAGGCGGATGGAGTCCATTTTTGCGACCAGTGAAAAAGTCTCATGGTAGTCCACACCTTGGACTTGAGAGAAAAAAATTTCCACCAGAATTGCCTTATATTTTTAGGTGCTTCCATCAGCAGAAACCTTGGTCTGAAACAGCGACTTTCATTGAACCAATTTCCTTCCCGGAGGAAGAGAAACTAGCTCCCAAGTAGTGTTTTTTCTGAAGAGAATTCATCTCTTCATCCATGGCAACTTGCCATCTTGGATCCTTTTGAGCATGGTAGTAGGATTTTGGGTCTGAACTAATCATCAAATAACAATTTTTGGAAAGCAAATTATCAGTACAAGAGAGCGCAATACCTACTCTTTGGAAATCAGACCGGGTTCTCCTTGGATCATCCGGATTTCCAATGTTATCTCCTGTGGAGGAGAGTGTCTATCAGGCCCATGTGGGAAGATGATTTTGTACTTCAGGCTCTGATAAAGCATCTGATTTTTTCTGTACACTGATATTATAAATCATAGGATCCAAATCAGGGTCATCACCCCCAATTTCATCATC
The DNA here is from genome assembly GCA_001517045.1 of Pseudotsuga menziesii. Lineage (NCBI taxonomy): Eukaryota > Viridiplantae > Streptophyta > Pinopsida > Pinales > Pinaceae > Pseudotsuga > Pseudotsuga menziesii. The sequence continues at coordinate 56,393 of LPNX011089071.1, forward strand.
CAAATATTCAGTAGAATAGGAAGGAAATTTAGCAGTTTTCTCCTTCACTAGTTCCACTTCCTGAAGAGGCTCATCGAACTTGACACTCCTTTCGATGATGATCTGTCTTGTTTTGATATCCATATAATTGAAACCTTTTTATTCATCAGGATACCCAATAAAAAAACATTCTATGCTTTGCGGTTGCAAAGCACTTCATTTATCAAGTGGAATTCGGGCCCATGCAGTGGACCCAAACACCCGCAGGTTCGACACGTTTGGCTTGTGTACGAAGTATGCTTCAAAAGGGGTATTAAATTTCATGGATGAGTGTGGAAATATGTATTGAATGTACTCTATGGAATGCATGGCTTCATCTCACAAATTTGCAGCCAACTTCTTTGATTCCAACATACAGGTGGTCATCTCCTTGAGAGACTGATTCTTCCTTTCCGCTAAACCGTTCTGCTAGGGAGTGTAGGGAATTGAATGTTGGACCTGAATACCAATTTGGGAGCATATGTGTAGAAAATAATTACTGACATCCTCCCTACCATTATCAGATCTCAATATCTTGATCTTAATCCTAGAGGTATTCTCGGTCAAGGCCTTCAGTTCAATGAATTTTTCACATACTTCAGACTTTTTTTTGAGAAAGAAGACCCATGTGTACCTTGAAAAATCATCAATAAAAGTCAGAATATACCTTGATCCATTCATGGATGTGACAGGAATTAGACCACTAATATCAGAATGTATCAACCCCAAGATGCATGTATCTCGGTTTTCCTTTCCCCGATCGAACTTGTGCTCAGGGTGTTTTCCAACCACACAGCCCTTAGAAATTCCAGTGGTTTCCTTGATGACCGGGAGGCGTTCAACCATGGATTTTTTATATAATTTCTGCAAACATTTGAAATTGAGATGGCAAAACCTCTCATTCCATATCCTACTAACTTCATTTCCATGAGTTAGCAGTGCGGTGGGCTTTTCATTTGCCACAAAGTGGGAAAACTCATAGGCTTTTGCATGATGGTTTGCAAGGCCTTTAGCAACAAGTTTCCCGGATGCAAGTTCCATTATATCAACATCATTCGGGCTGAAATATAATCTCTTAGGAACTCCTGTATGTGTCATCTGATAGAAACTAAGGATATTTGATGCCAGAGATTGTACATACAAAACATTTGAAAAATAACCATTCTCAAGATCAACCATACCTTGTCCTTCTGAAATGATGGTGGAGTCATCTCCCATGTGGATGGGGATGGATTTGTTAGTCTCCAAGGATGAGAATGAGTCTCTAGCCATCATGTGGTTCGAATCTCCAGAATCAATCAAGAGTGCTTTGGACTTCGAAGTGCTTTCCATGAGGGCATGACCTCTTTCATGTTGTGGTTCCCGATCTTGCTGATCTCTCCTCCGAAAGATTTCTAGAAGATTGATGTGATTTCTCTCAAGAAGAGAGGTAGCTTCATCAATATTCTTCTTCATATAGTCATGTTCAGGGTGGAGGCCCTTCCTGTAGTATGAACACTTGAATTTTTCCTTTCCATGATGCCCTTTTCCTTTGTTCTTCTTTGAGCCGAAAGACTTATCATGTTGCTGGTTTTCAAATTTAGGCTTAGGAGATTCAAATTTAATTTTTGGGTTCTTCTATTGCTTTCCTTTACCCTTCATATCTTTGGGCCCCAAGACATGGAGGTCTTGATCACGGGAGGATCTGATGATCCCCATATGGACAAGCTTATCATCTTCACTTGTTAGGGACTCAATGAAGGCATTGAGTGTAGGAATTTTCCATCTAGGGGTTGTGAGCTTCCCTACACGAAATGTATAGACAAAAACTAAATAATCAGCTCCAATTTTGAAGAGTATGGAAAGGATAAGCTGATCATCCTCCTTCTCCACTTTGCATTGCTTCAACAGTAAGACAATGTGCTTGAACTTTATTAAAAAGTCATTCAAGGTATCGAAATTGGAAGGATTGAGAGACATCAATTCATTTTCAAGCTGGAAAAACTCTCAAATTATCCTGCTTTCCATACAGGGTTTCCAATTTGTCCCAAATTTCCTTTGGAGTCTTCAATCCCGAAAGATGGAAAAGAAGATCATGGGAAACAGAGAGGCACAAGAATCTGAATGCTTCATCCTTCTTGTTAAAGAATCTATCTTTGTCTATCATAGAAGAAGGCTCTTATTTAGTGTCCATGGTGACCCTATAGAGTCCTCTCGTGCGTAGCTGGATCTCGATATCTCCTTTCCATGAGTGGAAATTGAACGGAGTCAAAATATCTACAAAAGAAGCCATCTGAATCTGCTAGAGCGAATGCTTTCACCAGTTAAAAACCTGAAAATCACAGCAAAAAGGGCAATGTAAGGTCAGACAACCTGCACATTTTAGGATTTCATCACACCCAGCATAGTCAATCAAGCAAGCTTGATCAACAAGTTCCTTACTTGGGGTATTAAGTGGTAAGCCTTGGCTTCTGGTGCAGTGCTGGATTTTTGAGCTATTGCTCAATTTTCATGCAAGATCTATCAAAAACCTTGTTTTTGAGAGATTTGAGTTTCGTCCCTCCGTGAGCTCTGATACCATATTAATTTGTCACAGTGGTGTAGGAACTGAAAACACAATCTCACAAAAAATTGGAAAAATGGTGCTACAATGGAAGTAGTAGCTCTGTATAATCAAATGAATAATGAATAATACAATACAGTGATCATGATGGAAGCATGAATTCCATGACAATTCAAATTCCCAAGGAGGTCATTCGAATTGAATGAGTGAGTCTAGCTTAACTAAATGTAAGCCACAGTCAACACTCAAGTTAACCACTGATCAAAACCCTAATTGACTCAACTGAGCCCTAACTAAAGTCGGAGTGCAATAAATGACTGATTCTAACTAAAATTAGCTCAGACACATGCCACTGCAATCCAACCAATAAGTGGTAGCGCATCAATGACTCCAATGAACCCCGATGAGGTTAACTGAAGTGCAACTAACCATCAGAAGTGGTTGGAGGTGCCCCTGTTGACTCCAGATCATTAAATAATCATTAAATAATAAATTTAATGAAGGAAGGCACCTTCACTGCTCTTTTTAACTGATTGTAACCATCAGTTAGCAATATGGGGCATTTATGACACTCAGATCACCCCTAGAGTGCTCCAATTAGCCTCCTTGAATGTAGGAGAAGGCTTAGTTAGCCTCCTTGACTGAAGGTAGGCGTGGGTCTGCTCATGATGATGTCATACAGTGCTCCTTTGATGTCAATTAAGTCAATAAAACTTAGGATAGTGGTTTAACTAGGACAAATTGACCAAAATGAGTGTGTATGGTGGTAAATGTCTCCAACAAACTCTAATTCATAGTCTTATGTAGTGGATGGAAAGAAAGTGTACAGAGCCAAAATCCTTGGGAAAAATCCCAATGCATTAAAACTACAATAGAGTCGAGTGAAACAGACTTCAATCAAAGAGAATGGTAATGAGTGAATTATCAATTCACCCAAATATAAGAGAGCTAACGTGCATGAGCTTGCAAATAAAGGTGACAGTGAAACCAGACTAAACCAAAAAGTCTGTGCAAGCACTTGCAACATACCCTAAAGCAACCTTCATTTCCCATGGTAAGGCACCAAACCATGCATCTTGTTTGATATTTACACCATAGATATGCATTATGGAACTAAACAATTTTCATTTCATTAGAAATAATAGGATATTTGTATGTTGAGGAACCAGCATCCATGACTCCTTGTGAATACTGTAAAGTTTGTAGATAAATAAATTGAAGGTTATTACAAGGTTGTAAATTTATTAGAAGCAAGATTGCAATATTGAAGTACACTGGCATTCAAGCTACATTCAAAATTCTACATGCTCAAGCCACAAAGGTGCTCACCCATAAACCATGCAGGATAGCGTTTGTCTTCTCTGACTTTTCCATCAACATAAATAAGTTTTTGCATTATAATGGTTATTACTTCACAATATGTGAAAGCATATTTCAACCTGTTACTAATAAGAAGCACAAGAGGAAGGAATTCCCTACCCTTGTCCTATTCCCGATGAAAACAAGTAAAATGGTAAATGGGATTCCATAAATGGGTTGTTGAAAATTGTGTTAAGTTAGGGTTAGAAGCATAAAAATTAAAGAGTTTATACTTTAATGCATTAAAATAGTTCTAGAAACAAAATAATATAGCTATAAATAGACAAGACAAGTTTAAAGCATAATTTTCATCTCTTTCAACTTTAACACTCCCAAAGGCCCCTATGTGAAAATTTAAAGCATACAAAGACAATAAATAACAATAGTAGTAAATCTAACTCAAAGCACAAAAAAAACAAATAAGATAACATACTAAGAGAATTGAAACCTTCCTTATACTAGGAAATATTTTTTTAGATCAGATCTTGTCTATTAAGAGACAAATCACTACAGGAACAAAGGACATATCCGAGAGAGAATAAATAAAATTACTGTATGTTTAGTCAACTATAGTAGCAGTCAAGGCAATCCATTCAAAAAGTAAGAAACCCCAATTGAAATAGTAGCATACCAAGAAACAACAATCCATAAAATATTAGGTAATGATGACATTCCACACACAAACTGGAGCTCAGTTTGTATCCCATACAAAGCCCATGGATTTCTTATAGCTTAGCACACTCAAAAGTGCAGCAGAGATCTTATTCCACTCAAACAGGGTTATGGTTTCTTCTAGAAGCCCTAACTTGCTCAATCAAGTTCATATAGGTCATATTTTATTCCAGGCAGCCCCAAGAAGGTCATGTTTCAGTTCAATCAGACCCAAGAAGGTCACAATTCAATTCAATAAGCATTAAGAAGGTCACAATTCAATTCAATAAGCATTAAGAAGGTCACAACCCAGCTTATTAGGTCATGGTACAAACTTATCAACCCTCAAAGAGGTCACACCCATCCTAACATTCCAATAGGAGGTCACAAATCAGATCCAGGAATAGCACACAGGTCACAACCTAGCCCAAAAGGAAACAACCTATTCCAGGCATCCCTAATAGGTCAAGGCTCAACCTAGGAACATCACACAGGTCATGAATCAGCCCAAAAGGAAGAACAAAGGTCATAGATAGGTTCTACAACACCCTATAAGGAAGATGAAGGGTCACATCCCACTTCAAATAGTAACAACAACCAATAAAAGAAAGCAATATCCCTAGCAGGTTGAGGAAGAGGTGGTGTAACTCAAGAATAGCAACAAAACCTTATACATCAAGCCAAGTAGCAGATACAAACCCTAGATCATGTATATGATCATATCTCCACTTTTCTCTTGACACCTTTTTCTTCTCAAGACATATATTAAATGAGATCTTAGGACTTTAATTTATAGTCTTGACAAGACTTCTAGAAGGGTCACCCAACTAATCCTCACATTTAGGAGAGTTACGAATAGTAACATAAAACATGTTTATTTGACTTAGGATAGGGTACTAATGATCAAGAATTCATAACAAACATAAAAAAATGGTTAAGGTACCAAACTATGAGGGGGCACTAGCATAACGACCAATCAAGGGTCAACATAAGATCGCAAGTCAATAAGAGGGGTCATAATAAAGTGGGAAAACAACCCCTACACCAATCAAGATCAAGGTGTGTCAATCAAGGTGGGAGAGTAATCGTTTTTCCCATAGGACCAAGTTGTACCATCAAGGTGGGGAAACAACCCTTTTACCCACAAGACCAAGGTGTCAAACTTTTATATTCTCTCTCAAGGTATATAGTCCATAAGTGTTCCATGCCACAATAGTAAGTTTTATCATCACCGTATAAGGAAGTTCCATACCACAACAATAAGTTTTATCATCACCATTTGGTATTTTCCATCAACCCTTCCATATTCTAATTTCTCAATGTAAAGGCTTCTAAAATGATCATGAGGATGTTAATAAGATTTCCACAATTTTAGCACCAGAAGAAGAAAAAAAGGCACATGAAAACAACATCTAAACATAAATATCTTCTCATGTATTTAAATTTTGCTGAACAATTAGATAGATGGGTACAAAAACCTAACAAATAGACATAAATGCAAATCTATTTACAATGTGGAAGATTACAACATTATAATGATTGCAAAACCCCACAAGCAAGCACTCTTATATGAAACCAAAAGAAAGAAATTAGTTTGTAGTGTTATTTAAAAATAATGAAAAGATACACTAAAGAGAACAAGTAGAGAGGGAGTCACTTGTAGGAAAGTCCCAAACAGTAATTTTGAGTTTCGCACATATCCCAAAAGCTTCCTGATAGTCCCCATCCATGTCCATGTTGCCATTTTCACTTGATACTAGTGCAACATCAGCAAGAATCAACTTTTCCACTCATTTTTTTTGCAAGCAATAATTGTTAACTATAACAGACATCACTATTTCATATCTCAACCAGAGAAAAATTGGTTCAATAAAAAACCATGAAACAATAGATGATCAGGATCTTTGTATTGATGCACCATCTCTAATAGCTATAGAAGGAGATAGTTTAAAACAAATAGAGAGAAAAAAATAATTTCATTAGATAAAGATAAACATAGAGAAACCAAGTACATGTTAGGGAGAAGGATGAAACCAAGTATCCTAGACAAGAAATAGTGATACACCCTCATGCAAAGTATGAGTGCAAGTGGCATAACATATGTATTTCCACCCACTAACATGTATAATAGGTTTTCATCTTTGGATGGCACCATTACTGAGCTATGAGTGAAATAAACATGGGAGGTGAGATTAATTCTATGCATTGTTTTACTACCAAAATGAAAAAGATGTACTTCTAGATGACCATTTTATTATATATTGCAATATGATCAATGATAGTATCAATTTTATAAGGCTAGAAATTAGAATGCATCTTATTAGTAACCATTAGTAATGAATTGTGATCCTAAGAAGATGAATGGAAACCATGATATCAATAGCCTATAATATACTAGCAGGAATAAAATCAGAGCTAAAATTTTAGCAAAGAATTCACCAGCAGCTTAACACAACATGGTAAACAATTTATATGTTTTCCCTTGCATCTATTATAGGCACAAATAATTCATCCATAATAATATGATAAATGGACACTTTGTATTGCAATCTGTCGTATTAGTAATGCTTAGCCCTTGAGTGAGAGGAAGTTTTTGATCTTCATAAAAAATCCTAAGGAGAGTCTAGGAAAATCCCCCTTCAAGGGAATTCAAAGTGTTGGTATTATATGATTGATTGTATTGTTAAATATATCTAGTATATTTGATGTGACAAATCTGAATTTTCATCCAAACATAACTATTGTTTTTGTAGTTCTATGTCTGGAACGGACCTTCGCACACTTTGAACTATGATATTAGGAATGGAAAAGGACTTTATGGCCATCCACTGTGGTCCATCGTTCTCATCACATATTAAATGTCTTAATGATTTTAGTTTAGCTAACTATTTCAAAATATTATTCAGTCCAGAGCACTCTGTCATGTCTAGAACCTTTAAGTTTGATATCTACTCAAATTCGATGGGCAGGTCCTTCAAAGATGTGCATAATGAAATATCAAGAAATTCAGGTTGCTAAAGTTCACAAATAGGAGGAGGAAGCATTGAAAAGTTTGGATATGCATACAATCTAAGTACCTTAAGTGATCTTAAATTCCCCAAATCATGAGGTAACTTTTGGTTAAGATGGAAGATGGAAATTAGTGATGAACAACTTCCGAAGGTAATTAAATTACATATTTTTCTTTGGAAGTTCAAATCATTGCACTGATCAAAATTAATATCTAAAAAAATAGAAAACTTTGGGGCTTGTTCCTTATCCAGTGAAGGAATATTCCCCAAACATTCACATAGAAAAACAGTTAACTTTTCTCAGCTCCCCAAGTATATACAATACTCACAAAGAGGAGAAAAAAACAATCAATTAGCTAGCATATAATTAATCTGAACAAATGAAGGCAAGTTAATAATTCTTTTAACTTGCACTATATACTATTAACTTGCACTGAACCAATTCGGAGAAGACTGTATCATAAACAATTAACTTGGGAGAAAACCAAGAAAGAAAAGTTTACTATTAACTTACGTTGAACCAATTTGGAGAGGAATGTATCGTATTACCTTGCCCCTAAACCAATATGGACCGTTGCCAATTTGGAGTGGAATTGCTGGAGGGAGACCTAAAATACATCTACGAACTTGTGTTGATGCTTAGTCAGAGTCTCCCTAAGCTCCTTCACAACACCTGCAACACTAATGCTAAGGGTTTGACCTCTTTAAGATGAGTTGGAAGTGTTGCTAAGTGTTTGGCTTAATGTTGTGTGTATTAAGGCCTTTTCGGCTCAGAGGTTTCGTCAAACAGTTTGATGACCAAAACCTCTACCCATTGTAGATGACTGTTGTAGGTAGTGGAACCCTCTTTAACCAACTGTAGAATACTGTGGGAGTTGACAACAGTATTTGAGAGAGGAGAGACTTCCTATAGATGTTTTTATAAACAATGATTCCTCCTTTAATCAGTTATAGGTGAATATGTGTCTTAGCAGTTGTACTTAGATGACTAAGATGCCATCCTTTAGTGCCAAAATACCTCTCAGTGTATTCCAAGACTTGGATGTAACTTATTTCCCTAACCTTTAGCTATTACTTCAATGAAATTGCTTAGTTTTCTTCCCTCTTACTATTGTAAGGGACTGTTCTCTCTCCTATTATGAAGTGTTCCCTCCTATTGCTTCTAATGATCACACTTAATCCACAAATGCGCCTTCAAAAGTGGTGCATCCTCTTGAATATTTTGACAACCAAAGGAATGAAGAATATTCCCTCATGAATCTCCCTCTAAAATCTTGACACTAACCCCCACGTTGTTGGTTTGAAGAGGTATGAGAATAGAAGGTGACTATAACCAACAATGCACCCTTGTTGGGAAAATCCTTTACCGATATGCACTAAAACACTAAATCTCAACAAATATTCAGAAACCCAATTTCAATGAAAAACCACGAGAAACCCTCATAATATATTACTCGAATACTTCCATTAGAAGGAAGACACGACATAACCCAAAAATTTGACCGCAATTCATTCCATTTTCTCAAACTCAAATATAGCATAGACACCCCATTACACCAAGAATATGACAGAACATGATTGGCCTTACCTTTCGCAGCAGAGTGAGACAAAAACAAATTAAATAAAAGAAGCTCCATAGTATTTGGAATGCCAAACACATAGAAAAAAACATACTCTCAACTACTACAATACAACTGAGCAAAAACAACCTTATATTGCAAATACCCAGAACGAGAACCCATTTCCATTTATAAGACGAATGTTTTTTTGTGCACTTAATCTCAAAATGTCTTTGTAAGAATTTGTTTCTTGTGGCATTAGATGAAAATTCCATTTGAAATTATCTAGTTAGTCTATGTTTGCTATCCATTTCTTCAAACAAAAACTGCAACCCAAGCACACTAAGTTTAAAGGAACATGAAGTTGATCGGATTAATTAATCCTTCTCAACCATTTCTCTTAATTATCTAACCATCTAGATTTTAATTTCACAGCAACTTGTGCCTGATTGGATTGTATACAAAACAAGATTTAAAGCAAAATATAAAATAATACAGAGCATGGAAAAAATAATCTGGAAAATATAATGTTCAAATATGTGGAATTTTTTGTGAATATGAAGCGTGGTAGGATAATTGCAGAGGATGGGCTTATTCAATATTGTATTGTATGCCAACAAGTTACTGTCATTTAGTTGGAGGAGGTCATCAAGTATTTTCTCCATATCTCAATTGATAAGGCTGAAATGAACATGACAATTTCAAATTTCCTTGCATCAAATTCTTAGAGATAGTGATCATATATAAAACTTAGTTATACTAGAAGATAGATGAATAATGAAGTTTCTATAAAGTGGTGTTCATGAGACATTTAATCTAGTAATTAATGCAATGGTTGTTAGTTAGGTATTTGGGAGTTATGTAACATATTATTCTTGTTGGCATTCATCTTAATTTGAAAGCACATAATGGAGAGGCTCACAATGCACCAGGAATTCATGGACAATCATTTTGGATGGAGCCATTGCACTTAGTCTACATTTCTACTATGTGTATTCATCCCTCAAAAGAACACACAAGCAGTAGCTTGAAAGCTATAGGAAACATACACTCTTTCATGGCCTATCCAATAGAAATAAGATTTGAATATGAAGGCGAGCATGAATTTTTAGAGAATTTCCATGTGTGGAAATCATGGAAAGATCCCCATGTAAATTGTAATCACTCAAATCCACTACCACAAAGATTACAAATTTTATTTGGCAATGTACCATACAACAATATTCTTCAATAGTTGGAACAACTCTCAAACATCCAAAAAACATTAATGGTAATGTTATAAATTTAAGTAAAAAATGACATTTCGTTTATGTTTTATTACATAAATAAAGATAAAGTAATTTCCAACTTTTCCATCATTTTAGGTCAAACACAATAAAAAAACAAGAATAGGAAGACTTGGTGTTGGAATTGGAAAAATGTTGTATCGATGCTGGTACAACCTGGAAGTATATTTCCCACGCATGGGATACATTTGTATGGACATAGATGCGTTTCAAATTTCAATTTTGTATAACACCAGTTATTTGTTTCCGCTTGAGGAAGCAATCCCAGTCATGTATTTAGTGGAAAAATGACTATATTTGTTGTAGTTTTCAATTTCTCTCAAGAGGAAGTCTTATGTGCCTACATTAAATCTATCAATTCCCCTAAAATGCAGAGTTGTTTTTATTCCATCATGTTTGGACCCATTTATGCCTTTCATTGGCCATCATTCAGATCACAGCTCTAGATTTCCTAGTAATTTTTGTAAGACATGGAAGCCTCTAGATTGTCGGTTTATATTTTATATCTCCTTTCATCCCCAAAATGATTGGTGTACTAAGGTATTAAACATGACTTTTATCCATGCTATCTGCATTTACCAACAATAAAACAAACATTGGTATATTTACTTGCACATCTTGCAGCTCAACTAGAGAATGATACTCTTCATTTGAGTTCTATTATGTCTTTTAGTCTCTTTCCCCTTATGAGATTCTAGTTGTTCTCCTTGTTCCATCCAAACCTCGCAAGAAGAAGAAGGAATATGAGGCTTATTCCTTTGTGCATATTGGCGAAAATTTTAAGTAGATTCGATGATACACTTTAGCAGACACAGGCCAAAGATAAGGCACTACATGAGAGGACTTGATGCTTAGTTATGTCAGTGGAGAGAAAGGGAAAGGCAGGTCTGATCGGGAGTTGGTTACCCGCTGGTTTAAGTTTCTATGGGAAACATATAGGACTATGCTTAAATTACTTCTCAATAATTTAAATATTGAAGCATTATAGGCGGTAAGAACTCTAGTTAAATATATTTGTGTTGGAATAGATGAAACAATCTTCTTAGTATTTTGTATTAATTATTATGCAACTGGTAATTTGTGTTGGAATAGATGAAACAATATCCTCAATATTTTGTATTAATTGTTGTGCAATCGGTGCTACTTGCAATAGCTAACTATGGTGAAAATTTGGATTTTACTTGAATCTCTCACTAACAAATACAAATGATCGATTATAATACCAAGTGAAGGAATTATCAATTATTCACTCTGGCATTTTTAGTGTAGGAGCTTAAGTGTTAACTTAATCATTGAAAACTGAGACACATGCTACACATCCTCCTAACACAAGCAGTTGATATTTGATGTAACAACAATTTTTTATAAAAATAAAAAAGATTGGGTTGGTTTTGTGTAATATAAATGTCCTTATTAAAATATTTGAATTAGCTCATCATTCTGTTATGTTTGACTACAATCCTAATTGGATGTAAAGATGATTGCACATTGATATTTCCATTTATGTTTGCAATATAAGCAGACAACATAGTTTCAATGGCTTTGTGAGATAATTGGAAATCACATAGTCATTTTGAATAAGTACAGGGATAAAAAGGACAGACCTGATCTGAATGTAGCTAACACTTTGCAACTTTACCTTGATACATGATTTGAGCAAATGAAGGCTGCAATTGAGCTTGACCTCTGGAAGGTTGGTGAACTTAGTTTAACTTGTCATTTTTCTTATGTCTGACATCATTTTATATGCATGAATATTTTCTCTCTGTATAAGATATTCATGGTCTTATGTGCATGGTTAAGAAGACTACTAGCCCGTAATTGATGGAAATATACTATTGAAATATAACAACGATATTTTTGGTATTAGAAAGTCATTTATATCATGGCTATGCATGGTACATGCTCTATATCTTTCAGAAAAGCTACAATAAAAAATTGAAGCAAAAGGATTTGCAGCTGATGGCATCATCACTATTGTTGGCCACCATTTCTGTTATGCCATATGATCACAAGCATGGATCTCACCATTTTGAACTCGAGAATGAGAAGGAGAGTAGTTTAAGAATGGCTAGTCTTTTGGGATTTAGTTTGGATCCTAAAAAGGACACCAAAGAAATGGTAGAGTATTTAAAAGAAGGGATTGAGTATGTTGTTATATGAGATTTTTGCTTTTGTATAGTGATTTCTAATATTTTTAGAGTTCTTCCATATTGTCTTATGATATATATGTGGTTTATGCAGTTATTTCTGAATTGGTAAGTATAATAGCTAAATCTTGAGCTTCTAAATAATTTTAAAAATCAAATTGAAATGAATTTTCTTTAAGTTGATGAGAAGTCAGAGCACCCGTATTCTACTATGTGCTCTTTGATTGTACATTTTTGTGTTTTAACATGCTACACAATTTTGATTATAATGTAATGAAATTTGAAAACCATGCCTTTCATTAATGTACTTTTTGTGTGTAACTAGTGTCTTAATTGTGTGTCATGTTTCCAAAGGTGTCATGACATATGTTCCACAAGAAGTGAGGATTTATATCATCTATTGGAAAATTATTTCCATCCTTTAGATATTGCTGAGAAAATTCAGCCACTGCTAGGAAAGCTTTCTAAAATTAGTCACAAATTGTCTTTAACTTCTCATGTCCTAGAAGTGTAGCTAGAGCAGTACATTCCTGCTTTAGAAAGGCTAACTACTTTGAGAGTGTTACAACATGTGAGATTTAGTACTTACTCTCTATTTTTCATGCTCTTTACTATTTGTAGTATTAAAAAATTTGATTTGTAAATTGGGACAAACATTTAGAGTTTTACAACTAATAGCATTTATGGAAGAAATTCTTACCGAATTCAGTTCATTCTTTTGTACTAAATTATGGTATGAAAATTGTTTCTTTGATTTATTTATTTATCTTGTTGTTGGAAGTTTTATATAATTATCATTTGTATACTAAAAATCACAACTCGATGTCTACACTAGAAGGTTTTCTAAGGTATCACAAGCGTATCAAACGATGAAAGCCACATCCCTTTCAAATATGATACCATTTTCTGATTTTGTTGTTGTAGAGAAGGTTAGTGTGGATGTTGTGAAGTACAATTTCTTATAGTTGAATATTGACCATTTAGAAGGCATCGTACAATTTGGCATTCAAGTGAAGAAATTTAATTTTCTGGTTTTCATTATATTGAAAACTAAATAAAGCTTCCCCTTTGAGGATGATGCTTCTTTGCATGGAGTGTTTTTGAGAGTGGGGATTTCACAAGCTACTTAGTGGATTTATTTGTGCAGGGCCTTGAGTCAGACAAGATTTGAAATCATTTAACTAATCTTGTGAAGCACTTAAACAAGGCTATAAGCCTCATAAAATTTCCTTATGTTGAAAAAGTCACTAAAGCTCCTCAACGCTTCCTAGTATTGCTTGAGACCATAGAGAAAGTGCATATAAAGTTGCCTTCTTACAAATTCCTGATTGAGAGGCGTAATGAGGAGAAAGAGCAGGAAATGCTTGAAATGGTATGTATTAGATTAGTTGTTTTTAGCTACATGAGTGTTGCATATTATAGATTATTGGAGTTTGGTAATTCATTGGGATAAATTTGTTTGCTTTCACCACTATTGTGAAGGAACGAGAAGAGGAGTCCAAGAGATTGAAGCAACAAATAATAATTGAAGAAGCAAAACAGAGAATACTTGCATCTGAGTATACAAAGAGAGAAGAGTAGAAAATTCGAAGGGAGATTGAAGAGAAGGAATTGGAAGAATCCCAAGCTTTGCTTCAAGATGCTGAGAGAAGGAAAGGGAAATAGGGAAAAAAACCATATGTTGAAGGGGTATGGACTATTGACCTAGATGTCTAATTTACTGTGGTTCCGTTCAAGGTATTGCAAGTTTTAGTTTTTTAGTTGTAGAGGAGTTCTATGCATGAAAGACACTTATTTTATTCTTCCTTCTGGTTATTCTCTAACAAGAAAAGGTTACGAAGTAGATCCTCATGGAACAAGATTTGCATGAGCAACTTAAGGAAAGATAGGAAAAGGAATTCAAACTCTAGAAACTAGTAAAGACCATGGATTATTTGGAAAGGGACACAAGAGAATAAGAAGCCCTTCTTATTGAAGCATCCTATCAAAAGCACTTGGTATATGATGAAATATTATTCACACAATAACAACAGGGGAGCATGATATTTACCCTCTTTGTCCAACAACAATACATCTAGTTGGATGTTCAAGCAATTGAAATAATTGCCTGCAGATTCCATTAAGCAAGGAGGAAGTAACAATGTTGGATGGAGTGCTAAAACTCAAAATTCCTAGGAATTTCGAGTGGTAACATACCTAATGTTTCATCTAGCCTCCTTCTAGTACAATCCAATCGAAGTGGAATTTTGAATGCAAAAGCACGTGCCTCTTTGGATTTAGTTACATGGAGCATGTGGTGGACCACATGTTGCTTTTAATCTCCTAATTTCATTTATGTGGATAGGTTAGGGCCCATCAACCATAGATATGCAAGAGATAACCATTTCAGAAAGAAAATAAAGGATACCAACAACTACGAATCAAGCACACACACCCTATAAATGTGTATGTCCCTAGTCATCCAAAGTTCCATCCATGCCCTGTAAACTTACCCTTCTGATGAAACTTACATTGTTATGATGAAAATATCACAAGTGTAAGGCCTCATACAATATCAGGGGTAATAGGGCTGATGTTTTACCTATGAGAGCATTAGCTAACCTTTTGAAAGCATATTAATGCACCATGACAATATGGAAATCACTTTCAGGTATGCATGGATTAATATTCACTCTAGGGATGGAAAGATTGTTTGGTTACACTAACCTTTATTGATGGCAATTTCACTAACAAAAATTTGATAAAAATCTAATCCTTGCTAGGAATTTTCAGGTTGCTCCTAAACTTATCTTGAGTGGTTGGAAACCCATTAAGGACCTATTTGAGGCAAAGGTGTCAATAATATTAGACAAAAGAAATAAAAAAATATGCAAAATATGAAAAATCCAAAAACATTTATTTTCATTTTATTGGTGTTTGTTTACTGCATTGCTAATCTTGTCACGGGTCAACTTTGGGCACTAAGACAAAAAATAATCATAAAATGCATAACCCTTTGTTATAGAGAGAAACTTCCTATGGCTTGGGGTGTACCACAACATACAGCTTTGACACTAGAAAACAATCTTTCCCAATATGCAAGAGAAACCTGTTACCACCTAAGTTGTACTTAGTCAGTGTTATCAAGTGAGTTTGGTCAACCAGACAAAGATGATTTGTTCGGACTTCAGAAGACCTTCAGACTTGCTTCTGGGAAGTGTTTTTTTTATCTTCCACATGTTCATACCCCCTTGGGGAAGTTGTAATAAAATTTTCTAGCATGGTAGTTCCTGTAAAAGACTCAGTATCTTGGACTTTATATATCAATCCGATCATCCCAGAGTGTTTTTTCCCTTGGTTATTATTGGTTGTTGAATAAATGACTGATAATTTCTAAGTTTTTCACTCAATACCTCCAAAGTTGGGGTGGTAGGCTTGGCATTTAGGCCTATTGAGGTTATTAGAGTCTGTGTGTCAATCTATAAACATGTTAGGCATTATGGTCGAGTCATATGAACATGTACTAAGTCCCCCTAGGTTTTGTTTTGTTTTGTTTTGTTTTAATTTTTCCACAAAATTTAGGTTGTTTTTTAATAGTCTAATTGGAAAAATTGGTCTTGTAATAAAAGTGGGGTTAAAAGTCAGATTCAGTCATGGGGGTGCTAATTTTCTAACTCAGATCACCCGGTAAACCCATAAACCCACTCTTCCTAAGTTTTGAGTGATTTTTCCATCACTCAAGTGAGAAAATCCAAAAAAAACAAATATTAATTAATTTAATTAAAAATTAATTAAATAATGGAGCAAATCCAAATTCCTAAATCAGTGGATTTTGCTCCAATTTGACTGAAGTTGGTCTCATCGGATTCAGATTGATCGGGAGTTCCCATTCCTTGATTGAATGCATGATCAGGGATGAAGAGGAGCTTAACTGGTTCATGTAGATCTAGGTTGCACCCTCCTTTCTCTCTCCTCCATACATGTGGATCAAGCCGAGAGTTGTTTGTTGGTTGGTTCAGTTCACTGAGTGAGGTGTCACTCCGATTTGTAGTTCTAGTCTAGTTAGACTCAGTTCATCATCAGACTCAGTTCATCATCAAATCAGGCTTGGCTTGACTCTCTATCAGCTTCAGTCTCTTTTTCAGTCAGGCATGCGCCCCTCTTGGCCAATCTGGCTATAAATAAAGCAGTTTTTTCCTCTTCCAAGCTAGTTAGAGCTAGGAAGAAAGGCTTGCTATTGTGTAATATTGTATTTATCATCCTTTTTGTTGAGATAAAAAAGATTTGGAGGCAATATGGTGTCATGTTATTATGTGTGGATGAGCATTGTCATGTTTCACTGAGGTAACATGTATCTGTGTTCATAACTTGATTATTTTGATATTGTGGATCCAGTGCTAAAAGATTGATAATAAGTTTATTATGATCTTGATAGGAAAGGAATTTGTTAATAAGTTTATTGGCTATGTCTTTTTATTTTATGCATGTCTATAGATCTAGATTTAACATGTTTTATAAGATTATATGCATGCTATTCTAATATCTATGTTTATGTATTAACCGGATCTCACAAGCATCTTGGAAAGCCTTTGGATTAGTTACAGGTTCCTAGCTTGGAGAGGGTGCTGATATAGTTTGCTTCCTCACTTTCTCCAAACTTTCTCAAAGGCATAGTCCCTCGACATTCCTCCAGAAAGCTCCACAGTTGATCATTCGAGCACCAAGCCACCTCTTCACTCTTTCTCTTTTTTTATCAACACTTCCTTGGTTACTTGGATTTTATATTTTAGATCTGTTGTTTCAAAGCTGATATATTTCTAGATATGAACATATAGGAGCTGCATGCATATATTTAGTTTCATTTAAGAAAAAGATTCAAGTCCTTTCTCTTTAAAAACTAGATCTAGCAGTAAAAGTCTTTCATTTTTTATAAGCAGTTTTAGGCTAAATCAAAAGATTGTTTAAAGTTAATAGTATTTATTTATTAAAATTTAAATCCAGCATCTAAAGTGCACATTGAATTGGCTGCCCCAAATCTAGCCAAGATCCTCAAGAAGACTTGTCCTCTTGAGTTATTTTTGTCTTTTCTTAAAAAGTACTTTAACTTAGTCTTTTTTGGTAGTTTTTTGGGGGTTGTCTGAAGACACTTTTAAAGTGTTTTTGGGCACTTTAAACTAATTAAAGCTTGCTGTTTTTTATCAGGTCCATCCAAAAAGAGGAGGAGGTGCTGTCTGAAAAGCGATTTTTGGGCCATTCGAAACCCCCCAGGTGTCCCCCCATCTTCCGTAATCATAATTATTGTACTTTGTAAGCCCTTGGGTTCATTCGGTATAAGAACCAAGTGGAATTTTTTCAATTAATTTTCTGATATTTGTAACCCTTAATAATAAAAATAATTATTTCGAGTAGGCGCTTTTGAGGTGGCTCCCCATCCCCCTAGGGGTGATCCAGTGTTTTGTGTTTTTTGCACTTTTTCACTTTTTTCTAGTTTTGTATTGTATTGAAGCATTGTATACTTTGAATTATAAGCATTTCAATATCTTTCACAAATTCAAAGTAATCATACTACTTACCCCATGGCTTTCTGATTGACCTGAAAGGGGAAAGAGATGTGTGGTAGGACTAATTAGATAACCTGTGAGTTGTGTTTGATGTTTGTTTTATTTTTATTTATTATCATCTAAAATCAACCCCTCCTCAATTTCCTGATTGCGGCCCACTTGGACCAAAAGATATTCCTAGAGGTTCTTTTTTTTTAACAAATAACACAGCTTAAAATCCTTAAAAACTTATCAAGGCTCCGGTGTGTATGCTCTACACTTGGCTGCGGTTCGTTCAATCAGTCAAGTTGCATCAAAATCAACACGAGTGACTAGAATAATTAGGATTCACTTTTCCGAATTAACCACCTCAGGAGAAAATCCGACGCCTGGATTGAACTATAAACGGTGGCAAAATACCCAAAGGAAGTGGGAACTACTAGACAGTGACCTCAAGGCACCGATATCTATTACATCCTAGTGGGTGTATTATGAACACAGTCTCAGAGACTCCATTCATCCCACACATACCTTGCGGGTAGCCGTAGCGGTTGTTACTTTTGGACATACTCCAAGTACCCCCTAGGTATATCTAGAGTCCCCCTGCCTAATTTAATTTACTCATCATACATTAACTTAAAATTTGACCAAGAGCACTTGCAACACCCATTTGTATTTCAACAACAATCTCATTTGTGGACTCCATTATTGGCACTGATATATTTTGATATTATCATATATTTCCGCATTACTGCTTATCAAGCTTTGATTTCTATGTTGTTGTGGCATAGCAAATCTTGCAAATATCTTCTGTCAAATTCATTTGTCAAAAATCCTAAAAAACTTACTCATTTAATACCATCATCATCTAAGTAACTAGACTTAGTAACTCGTAGGGTCTACCCCCCTTGGCTTCGTTAGGAGTTTGCCTAAACGGAGGAGTCAAGAACAAGGTGACAGTCTTGACTCGAGACTTGCCCCCAAGGACACACCGAGTGGCTTGAAGATTTCTGCCATGTTCCCCCCCAAGTTTGTGAAAGGCGACAACAAAACCAAACATATAACACTAAGGGATATCAAGTCATACCTTGTTCGGGATGGTTTAAGTAGATCCCTGTTGAGATTTCCAATTCACGCTTGTGTTAGAAATTCCCTCTCAACAACAACAAACAAGACAAGCATGCTATATATTAGTGTGTTAGACCTACTCTATCATATATATTCAATGATGCATAAACAATTAAACATATCCATGTATTCAATTGCACATAATTGGAAAGGAAAATATATTTCTATTAATAAAATCAAAGATTACAATAGTGACAACCTCTGCTGGTACGTCTACGTACAGGAGAAACCAAGTCCTCCACTTGGGCCTCCACCACCTCAATCCTCCATCTTTTGATAGCAAGCTCACAAGAAAAGGTAAGCTTCGGAAGAACACAAAGTGCTCCAAAGGGACAAAGGGATGCAGACTCAAGGATATGCAAACTGTGGCAACAATGGACTATAGTTTACTTGCTCTTCAATTCCTCCTCTTTAATGTATCCAAGGGGTTCCTTATATAACACTCCAAGATGGTAATGGAGGGTTGAATCCAAGTGTTCTCGAGGCATTTGGAAGGCCAAGACTCAAGTTATTCAAACTCCTATGAGGAAAGCTCCAAAAATATTTGGACTTATGCACACATCCCGATGTATGTGGGTTTGAGGTCAAAAGTCGCGTGTACACGCGAGTATGGGATTAAAAGTATCGTACAGTAATAAACAGGGGTTTTTAAGGGATGAAATTGGATCATCAAAGGATAATATGAGTCCATGGGGTCTAAAGAGTCTACAGAGGGAAAGGGAAGGCCATCAATATATGATCAACTCTGTGTGGTAAATCAGCTATAACACCCTTGAACCCTAAAAACTTTTGTTAGTGCTCACACTTTTCTTAGTAGTGAAACAATTTCTACTTTAAGCATTATGGGGCATTGCATTTATTATCTTTTGCATTATTTCTATCCATTTCTAATATTTTTCCTTCTTTTAGAGACTTAACATAACCTGAAGAA
The DNA here is from genome assembly GCA_001517045.1 of Pseudotsuga menziesii. Lineage (NCBI taxonomy): Eukaryota > Viridiplantae > Streptophyta > Pinopsida > Pinales > Pinaceae > Pseudotsuga > Pseudotsuga menziesii. The sequence goes on from LPNX011089071.1 coordinate 76,547, forward strand.
ACCCCCATTTTGATACATTGAGCGCATGGTTCCCCAGAATTTTACATACCATCAAATTAAAGATATAATATATGTTGATTAATCTACACAATTAGTTTCCCTCATTTCCCAAATAACACTTTCTTCCCTAAGAGATCCATAGGAGGAAGAAGACTATACTTGTTCAAGAGGTATAGAGAAAACTTGCAAGCAAGTTTATGCCTCTTCCTTTCTTAAACACCGAGTATAGAAATAAGACCATCTAGAGTAAGGGAACCCTTGACACTTTGAAAGTTTGAGTAATTTAGGTCGTCAAAGGGAGTGTAATGATCCTTGAGGCATTTCTTCAAATCTTGATAGCATCGTTTTGTTTCTTGCAGTAGATATACTTGATGTCACTCCACAATATATTGTGTGTAAGGAAGAATGGTTCTAAAGAGAAATGTATTGAGCATGATATAATAGATTGTGCCCAAAATATTGAAGTGATTGACTTTGAACCTTTGTTCTAGAGGATGGCATGCTCTCATTTATTTAGACATATGTTTGATGTAATTTAAGAGGAATTAATTGAATTGGTAACAAAGTTTTGTGTGGACCATAGCTCAAAAGGGTGATAATTAGGTTTCTCAAAGGATTTTTTTTAAGAAGTAAGTATATTTTTCTTTGTTTGGGAGGTGATATAGAGGATTTTCCTCCTTAGCTACATATTAGTATTTTTTTTTGAGATTAGAGTATGGGATACTTTATTTTTTAAGTGAGATTGTTTTTTACATGAGAACCCATGGTTTATGGTTGGAGTAGTAATCTTTATGATAATTTGGAGGCTTTATTATGATCCCATTATCCTTCTAGAAACCTAGAAGATGTACAAGAAAAATATTAATTCCAAGTTGAGAAAAATGATATGGAACATGGGCACACCATCTCCATGAGCACACTTATCCATGATTGTACCTTAAGCCATGATGCCAAAGTCTTGAGAGAACATGAGCTTCGATGTTTTCCATATATGTCTAGAACAAAAATGGATGATTAATAACTTTGAAGAGAAGGGAATTTAAGATACATATATATTAAGTGGGAAGAAAGAGAAATTCCACTAAACATGTGAACTTTATTAATTCATCATTATTTCCCTAGCATGAAATTCTTATATTATATGTTGTGATGCTAACCCCATTTATGATACCAAACTTGAACACTAAAACCAAGTAGAACTAGATATGAAGCATGATTTATCAGCAAAATTATCATGTTTGTCTAAAAAACATTCAGATCAATGTTATTAGAACCGGACCAGTCATCGAACTAGCAGATATCAAAATGTGAATCAGATCGAAAACCTGACCAGAACTGGAAAAAAAAACCGATAGACTAAAAAATACATAAAATATTCATACCTTGTAATATATATATATATATATATATGATCATGTCCATACATATGAATCCAAACCATCAATACACAAATATGCAAAGTTTCTCTCATATATAACAAGTATATGTGGTTACATACCTTTTACAACTATTTTCTCAAGATCTTCCAAAATGCTCAATGATGTAGGTAGATCATTTTCCTAGATGTCTTGTCCATCAAATACTCCAACAAAGAGGTATTTGTCATCAGGGAAGCCAACCTCCTTGATTAGCTTTAAGGTATTTTTCCACAGACAATATCAAAATTGATACCATAGATACTCTTCAATCCATTCAACATTCTAAAATGAATAAGACACATTATTAAATTTTAATATTTAAATAAGGAAAGCAACAATTCACTAGACCAATCTTCAAAGCATAGGTGTATGCCTTATGAAACAAGGAATATCAAATGCAATGACTGCATCCTACTTATCGGTATCAAGTGGTACATCAAAAAACTAAGTCTCCACAAGCAAATTGATATCATCAAGCCCCTCTTCAAGGTAAGAGTAAGCCTTGGAAAATTCCCACAGTTCACGTTCTTGTAGGTCCATTACAAGAAAGGGTTCATCCAATTGCACCTAGGATGCCCCAACGACCTTCATCTTTGACATTACTTCCCTTAATCATACCAACAACAAAGACAACCTCATCAATGCAAATATAAACAAAATATGTTTTTCAATTTAAAAAGTCATATTAAATCCTAAAAACATATAACCATCTCTGAACCTTCCATTACAAATATTAACTTGCATACAATAATAATTTCATCCATCAATGAAAGAAGATCAAATGTTCTTGATAAATCTTTTGTTGGATTTGATAGTAGCAGGTATGGCATTGGTCCAATGACAATTGGGATATTATTAGTTCCAACCTGCACCATAGAAAGGTAGGATATATAGTTGTCATAAAAAACAACTCTCAATTAAAAATTGTGGTTGTAATGTAAATGTTTACTTAGGCCTAAGGTGAAAAAAGTTAAAAGTCATTAATGTCACAAGAAAACAACAAAGAGTTGCAAGTTTGAAGGATTGGTTCCAACTTGGAGGTAGCAATGAAGTGGCTTTCATAGAATGATTAGTCCATCCCTATGGTTTCCCAATCTACAATGACAATTGAATTAGAAGAGAGGATACTTTCATTCAACACAATCATAATAATATTCAAGCTAGTTGTGGATTAGCTTGCATTCTAATAACCTCGTAAGGAAGAAAAAGAGAAGGTAGGAGGAAAAGGATTTGGACCTCTTTAGCTTCCCTGTATTCATTCACAGCCTTATGGGATGAGTAGGAAAACTTAACATCTGGCCCCAATTCTAGAACAATGTAGCGGCTAGAAAAAAAATAGATCACATTAGAAATGCCAAAAAAGATATAAGTATTCTACAAGAAATCAGTGGAAATAGGTAAAAATAGGTTCACAATTATTATAGTAATAAACATACTAGTTGGTGTCAAAGGGCTTGGTCATGTCCATAGCAAGCTTCTTAGAATTTCACGAGCCATAGAGAAATATATGTCCATTCCAATCTCACCACCAGTTTATCCATATATTGGAGGTACAACTCCAATCATGGAAGTGGTATCAAGAACTTGATCATTAAAGGAAAAAGTGTTTCTTGAATGTATTTATTTAACACCAACATCAGCCATCTTCTTCTAGATGGACACTCTCAGATCCTCGGAAACTTTCTCCAAATCCTCCACAAAACTCTTTCCATCCCAAAAACACTCAAATGAAAATTTGAGTTCTATCTTGGCACCTATTCTGGGATAGCCAACAACATGGGAATCCATATTCAAAGTATTTTTATCCCTCTACTGGTGTGTGACAAAGAAATCAAAGTAGATAGTTGGAAGTTAACTTTGATGCACAAAATAATTTGTAAATTATGCCATCTATTTTTTCGACTTCATGATATATATGAAAGCAATTTATTAAATACTACTCAAAATAAAAGAGAGAAACGTATGAAGTACATATTTGATTAATTATTTTTGTTGTGTTCTATTTCCACCCTACACTATTGTGAAAGATCATAGATCTCAAAACCATGATGGATGCGAATTGAATACTTTCAGTTCCAATAAATAACATCAAATTCCAAGCACAAAATACTTCATAAACCCCATATTTTGCAAATTGTATACTTTCAGTTCCAATAAATAACATCAAATTCCAAACACAAAATACTTCATAAACCCCATAAATAAACATATACCTAAGCAACAAAAAATTGCACCAATTGTACAAAAAAATGGCTTATCATTTCTCCCATTCATTGGCCCTAATTAAAACCTGACTCCTATGGGAATGGAAAATAAACCAAAGATCTGATCAAACTACTATGCTTATAAAAGATTAACATATATCATTACTTTTATTCTTGCATTGCCAAGGATACCTTATCTAATGTTAAAAATAAATATAAAATAGTGTAGGCATGTTTTCAATAATTAATAGATCCAAGGTTAAGATGGTTCTATGCTGATAGACTCACAAACACACTAGAAAGCACAACATTATTTTGGGTGTTGATATTTTAATGATCTCATAGAATGCTATAAATCTATGTCAAAGTAGAAGTATAAGATGCAAATCATTTACCCACTATGGCAAGCAATTAGATTAGCACACTCCCCATATGGATTCATTTTTCATTAGTCATAGATTACATTTAATTTTCTAAGAAAAGATCACAAGAACTACTTTAACATATCAGTTGAAAGACCAGTTTGTATTGACTAGTAAATTTGAGAAAATATATTAATTTATCATCACCATAACAAGCTAAACACTATCCAATCGTTTCCTTGAATAACCTATGGTGGTTCTTTCAGAAGCCAAAACTGAAGCAAATTATGACCATTTTCCAATGCTTGTTAACGCAGACATCGTTACCAAAGTATATTAACAATTCTTTCATTAGGATGTGGAATGCTTTAAGAAATGCATGATCTTATGTGCAACCCCATCCTTGCAAGCATCAAATAAGACTAGGAAAGTGGCATATTTTTGTTTATTCCAAATACTCAAATAAAATTACTATTAATCGCCACTTATCCATTTCCTAGAAGAGTGCATTCTAAATTATACTTCAACCTGGAATTCTTCAGGTCCATTATACGTTTTAGTGAAAGATAATAGTGCACCAAATTGAGTTGTATTAAATATGGAAAATACATCCAAAACCAAAAACCTATGCTTTCAAGGTAGGTTGGTTTTGGAGTAGAGGGGCATTCCAAAGCCCTGATCAAATTCTAAACCACTAGTACTGAAGTCAAGAAAATATTTCCATGATCAATTCATGAATTAGGACACTAGAATGAATAATTTCCACAATATCAAGCGGGAATAATAGTTGGGAGGAAACCTCATCCCTATCAACCAGCAATTTATCTGTTTTAGTTCCATGAGTGACATTTGATATTCCCTTCTTCTTTTAAGTAGTTTTAAACTACCATAAGTGCCCTGACCACCACTTAACCTGTAATTTCTAATTTGATGGAATGTGAAAGGCATGTGGTATACCCTGTGAGGGGAAGTGAGCTCCATTGCAGGGAAAGCACAAATTATTTTGAAGAATATTTTTCTATTCATATCAAAACAAAAATTACATAAAATTGGACTAAGAAAACTACAACAAAGAAAAAAAAGGCTGATGTACAGACCTCTGCCTCAAGAATCATCTGATCCACATAAATCTTTAACTTTCTAGCCATGAGAAACTTTGTGAAGAACAATAATTGCTCCTTCCTGGCTAAATAGTCCACATCAAACACCAAACCCGGACCAAAAGTGGGTACATTGAAGTGGTAAACCTTATGTTGGCTCAAATAGAACTCATGGGATTTGAAGAAGTGTTGTGAAACCTAGGGGCCAATGAGAAATGTTAATTTTTTTCTTCGAAATCTTGATGGTGAACATGTTACCCAACTTGGGGTACTCTTCTTTGAGAATCACAATGGGGCCTTCCAAAAACTTCATTAGACCTCCAATAATTGGCCATGTAGAAACCATGGGAGGGATATTCTCGGAGGATCTAGAGACCAATAAGGTTCATACAACTGTTGCAAGTATTATGGCTCCTGCGAGTAGGAGACTTGTTTCAACATACATTTCATTTTATGAAATTCATATTGATCTTGGAATCTACGGCCTCTTTGGTGCCAAATACAAGAACCCAGTTGATAGATTGTTCAAACGAAAATTCCCAAGAGCAGGCCTGAAATTTCAAATCTCCATTGCCTGTCAAATGGAAATTTGTTGACGGTTTCAAATTTTCATTGCCTATCACTTTACGTTTTAACCAAATTTATAAAAAGTCAAATTTAATTATTATTTTTTAAATATTATATTAACAGTCCAATATCACACTGCTAAACTCAAATGATTTGTCAAGTATTTGGAAATAGAAAGCTATGGAACTTCCCTAATGAACAAGAATCTAGAGTCTACCTATATTCCTGACATCCATTCAAAAATAGAAAATAAAGTTATCTATTTCTCATTTTATCTAACAAACTACCTCTCTTATAGGCAAAGAGACTATCTTTGAAAATCTATGGTTTATTGATCATTCTCCTAAATAAAATAGGCTTTAGATATTAATTATCCTAATTCTGCCTCAAATTAATGTTTACCTTAAAACAATCAGATAAATATACTTTGAAACATTTTAAAATAATAAAAATAAATAAAAAACAAAAAACAAAAAACTTAAATTTATAAAAAAATACCTTGATAGGAACATAAGGACTCATTTGATGCTCCTAAATGCTCGCAATTTCGTTGAATGCTTTTTTTGCCCATATTCAGATGTCTTGATTCCCAAATGCTCACAATTTTGTTGAATGTTTTTTTTCCCATATTCAGATGTGTTGTTAGTTGGGCGAGCTTTTGTGCAAGGAGCAAACCTGGACTATTAGAGTCGACCAATAATCTATTGAATTATACTAAAAAAAATAAAAATAAATACAATATTAAAACATATTTAAAAATTACAATGATGAAATATATTAAAAGGATTACTATGTAACTTATTGAAGTAGACCATATCCTTTGCATCTCGCTCGAATGGGGTGAATTGTTTGTTTTTCCATGAGTTACAAGCTCTCTATAAGCCCCAGGTATTCAGGTTCTAAGTACAATTTAGGATTAGAAATGAGTATGCTCTTTCTTGGTTCCCCAAATGATGTCCCAAAAACAACAAGAAGTTTCCATTTCCAATATTGATGAATTTGCATATTGTGAAGTGGATCAATGAAATTTGACTCATGTGGACAACCTAGGAGATAATACATGAGTTAAATTGCTTATTTATCCTAGAGATTTTAGAGAATGTGTTCGATTATCATAACCTGTCCGATTCTATGGCGTTTAATTCCAAATTTAATGAACATGAATGATGTTGCTTATTTATCCCAAAGATTTTAGAGAATGTGTCTAATTCTCATAACTTGTCCAATTCTATGACGTTTAATGCCAAATTTAATGAACATGACTGATGTATTAATCAGAAGTTACCAAGTGTACCGGTAATTATGATGGGTATGTATTAGTAATTATGAAAGGTAAATAAATACAATGTTACCAAATCAAAACTCGACCAGAGTGTATCGGTTATTATGATGGGTAAATAAATACAATGGACGTAAAATCTACAGGTTATAATTTTGCATACCTGTCAAGGTTGACGTTTAAATTGTGAGGTTAGTTGTCAAATATGTTCTGAATTGTTAAATATGTTATGTACAACGTCAAATTCCTGGCCTTCCCATGAGTTGAGATCAAGAAATTCTTACTGTAACGGAATAGAGGAGGATCCCTCACAGTTTTAGACTATATCAAGGGGGTAAATCATTTAGTGAAGGCATGTTAGCATGTTAAAAATATTTTAATAAAATTAACAATGGTAAAATTACTTACACATAAATGTGAAATTATTATTATTATTTTAATATATGAATATAAATGATAATTAAATTACTTATACATAAATAATAAATAATTTTTATTATTTAAAGAGTTTATTATTTTTCTCTAAAGTAACTATATAATACCATTTGCAGAGAAAACAAATACTAGAGGATAAATTCGAAGGAGAATTACCTTGAATTTTGTTGGTTTAAAATTCAATATATTACAAAAACTCTTTAAACCACAATCTTTCATTTTTCACTTTTTGATAATTTAATATTTGAGAGAATTTAGAAATGGAAAATAACATTAGCAAATATGAAAGGCTAATAGTGCACCCTCCTTAAAGCTGGAATTCTCCACCAAAATGCACATAAATCCTTCACATTGCATAGTAGAAAAAATATTCATTGGGTCGGCATATTGTTTCAAAATCCTTCATATTGCATAATATTTGGATATTAGTTGGATATTAGATTCATTGGATATTTAGTTGGATATTTGAATCATTATGATCATTTGCTCATAAATTTGATTTTTTAGGTTATAGGATACACACATCTTTTTGTATTTTGAATGTGGCTTTTAAGGAATATCTTATCTTCATTTCGATTTGACACACCTAAAAATGACCAAATAAATGACAAATTGTATGTGGTCATGTTTACTTTAGTTCTTATCCAGTGACCAAATTCGCCATTTATATTCGTCATTTATCTTGGTCATTTTTAGTTTAGTTCTAATCCCATGACCAAATTGGTCATTTATCTTGGTCGTTGTTAGTTATCTCACTTGAAATTTCTCAATTTTGGTCATTTATCCCTTGAAAAAACTATGGTGACCAATTTTTTGGTCACCTGGTCACTTATCTCTCATTTTGTACTAGTGAAGGGTTCGAGAAATCTGGGAAGGAGTGTTGTTTCACCCGTATGGCGCCAGAAGGTATCACATTCATCCCCCATATATTAAATTTACCTTTTCATTCCTTTCCAAAACAAGTTATGTCGTGCCCGCTCATAAATTTTGAGGAACCTAGAATGCCCTTCAGATGGAGAACCATGGAATTCATAGAAGACAGCCTGTTGAAGATCTCTGCTTTGGGGAAGCACCAGATGACCCTTGTATCTCAGAGAAGCGCCATCCCAAGAATAATTCAATATATCATAAGGGTTATTGTCCAACCGTTGGATGATTGCAGATAATGATGAGTCATTGACATAGCCTTGTTGATTAGAGTGCAACCAATTTGGAATAGGCACAGAAATAGATGAAAGAGGAATGTGGCCATCAAATGTGGGAGAAAGAGAATCCACCAAAATATTATCCTTGCCCTTCTTGTAAGTGATCTCATAGTCATAACCCATGATTTTTCTAAACCATTTCTATTGTGTTGGGGATGAGACCCATTGTTCTAGGAAATATTTTAGACTTTGGTGACCATTCTTGATGCAAAAATGATTCCCTAAGAGGTATGGTGGCCACTTCTGCATTGCATGCAAAATAGCCTCATTTCCTTCTCATATGTAGAGATAGCTAAATTATTAACAAACATGGATTTTCTAGTGAACGAAATGGGATTTTCATCTTGAAGGAGAATAACACCAAGTCCATTATCGTAAGCATCACTCTCAATAGTGAAGGGCTTGGAGAAATCGGGCATAGCTAGAACTGGTGTGGTACACACAGCTTGTTTCAGTTTGTCAAATGAAAACTTAGCAACATGTGTCCATGTAAAAGAATCCTTTTTTAATAAAGCTGTTAATGGAGATGTAATATTCCCGTAATCCTTGACAAACTTGCGGTAGTATCCAGTTAGTCTCAAAAAACCACGAAGGCTCTTGAGTGTTTGAGGATGCGACAAATTTTTCATGGGATATATTTTGGTAGGATCTACATGAACCCATTGTGTTGAAACAATATTCCCAATATACTTTACTTCCACCTTCCCAAAAACACATTTAGAGACTTTGGCATGGAGATGGAAATCACAGAAAAGTTGCAGTACATGATCCAGATGTTGGATATGTTCATCCCATGTTTTACTATAGATGAGGATATCATCAAAGAAGACCAAAATTAAGTTTCACAAGTAGGGCCAAAATGTTTTATTCATCAATTCCTGGAATGTGGAAGGATAATTCGTGAGGCCAAAGGGAATGACCAAAAACTCAAAGTGGCCATCATGTGTGTGGAAAGCCATTATAGGGATATCATCCTCATGAACCTCAATTTGGTGATACCCAGAACAAAGATCCAACTTGGAGAAAAAATGAGCACGATAAAGATAATCCAGAAGCTCATCAACAACAGGAATTGGAAAGGTATCCATGATTTGATGTGATTGAGTGCTCGAAATTCAATGCTTAGGAATCATGAACCATCTTTTCTTTAGACAAGAAGAAATGGTCAAGAAAAGGAACTAATAGCAGGGAGAATAATACCTTGCTTTAGTAAGTCCTGAGTGAGCATCTCAATTTCTGCCTTTTGGTGAAACAAGTAGCGATAGGGCCTGAAGTTGAGAGGAACACTTCCATAAAGGAGAGAAATATGATGGTCCTATGGTCTTGAAAGTGGAAAACCCACTGGTTCAACAAAGACACATGCATATCGATCAAAACTTTGTTGTATATCCAAGGGAGTAATGGAGACCATTGATGGTTGCATCTGAATGAAATGGAGTTGAGAAATGGCACCATGTGAATTCTTATTAAGGATATTTTCCATGCGATGTGAAATTATAATGCTGAGAGACCATGGCTGTAATCACTTCAATGTGTTTTTTTCCCATTGATTGAAAATTGCATCCAAGTTTTAGCAAAATACCATAATATGGGTCCAAGTGTGCGTAACCATAGGGCACCCAAAACCACATCACATCTGGTTAAGAGAAAGGAAAACATGAGTCAGATCACAAGTTATAATATCCAATAGAGATATGTACATTACGACAATTCCCCTTGAAATGCAAGGTGGCCCCATTAGAAATCATGAGTTTAAATCTAGAACAAGGATGGACAAAAAAATTAGCCTGTTTGGTGATACGAGGGTTAATGACATTATGAGTGCTGCCAGAATAAATGAGTATTATAAGATGGATATTCTTGAAGAAACCCTTGACCCACATGATTTAGGGAGTGGTAACTCCAACGAATGCATGGAGAGATATCTCTAGGTGGTTGTTCTGAGAAGGAGGGTCAATAGGCGACTGTTGAATGTCGACCTGATCATATACTGGATCCTGAGCATCTTCACAAATTTTAGGTGCAGGCAGAGAATCCACATCCAAGAGATATATCTTATGCTCAGAACATCTATGTCCTTGGGTGAATTTCTCATCACAGTTATAACAAATCCCTTTTCCTCTACATGCCCACATCTATGTTTTATACAAATGCTTGATAGGAGTGGTTCTAGGAGGCAGCATGATTGGAGGTCTTTGGGAAACCACATTTCTGAATAGAACAAAAGTGGATTTGGAGCCTTGTTGAGCTATGATATTTTCCTCCACCAACTTAGTCAACCCTAGGGATTCCATCATTATGCTAGAACATAACATTTTAACCTCTTATCAAATTTCATCCTTCAAATCACTGATAAAACAACTCATATAGAATGCATAATACAATCCCTCTATGTGATTCACCAATTTCTCAATTTATGTCTGATACTCCCTCATAGTGTTAGTTTGGTGAAGTTTAGTGGGTGCTCCTATGAAGCCATAAAAAGTAGGGATAAAGCGTTGGAAAAAATATATCCATTTTGGCTCTTCATGAGCCTTGATGTACCAATGGAACCATTGAAGGGATTCATTTTCCAAATGAAAGGATGGAAGTGGGACTTTGTTGATATCAAAAGTGTTATGCAGACTGAAATATTGTTCTGGCTTGTATATCCATCCAACTGGATCATCACCATTGAAGAAAGGAAAATAAATATTTGGCCAATGAAAATTGTTAGAAGAAGAGAACCCAATGTCTACATAAGACTCTAGATGTCATCTATTGTTCATGGCCGAATGCTGAAGATGGAGGCCTTGAAATTTTTCATCGAAATCTTGGAGTTTTGTCTTGAGGGCGACAATTTCTTGTTCCATTTGTTTGTTTTCTTTTCCACGGGTGAAAACCATAACTAGGAGTTTTTTTTTTTTTGAGAAATGGATATAAAAACAAAAACATAAATGTTTTTAGAAAAGGAAAATTTGGACTTGGAAAAAACTCTGGTGGGTAATTGGGGTTTGACTAGGTTTTGGAAAATTTTGAGAGATAGGGAGGCAAAAAAATGGGGGTTTTAGAAGCAGGGTGAAAGAATGGGAAAAAATATCAAAGAGGCATGAGGAAGCATAAATATGAAATGAACACGGTTGCAAAATTTGAAGGAGATTGGGTGAGAATTGAAGAAGTTATGGAAAACTCTAAAAATAGACAAATGAGGTATTTTAGGCTTTATGAAGTGGAATTTGGGATAGGGTCCTCAAGGAAGGAAATATGTAGAATAGGATTACAGGGGTTCTAGTGAATTTTTTTAGGGTAACAGAGCTATATCAAAGAAGATATGAAAAAAAACATTTTTTTTGTTCGGTGGAATTGATCTGTCACGGCTATGGACAGATGAAATCTGCAGTTTATCAACTAAAAATGGATATGGAACCTAGGAATATTTGGATTCCTAAATATTCAGGGGACTCACTCGGCCACCAATGTTGTCTAACAACTTGTGTATTGGGGAAGTACCCCTCACTCCACGACTTAAGTAAAAATCATAACCACTTTGCCACAAATGACAACTCTTGGTTTACCTCATGGGTGGGAACTAGCCAATCAGGTAGGGTGTGTTTCCCTTTTCATTGGAAGGTCCTCTCAGTGGTCATCTACTTCGAGGTTCCTATGGTACTCATCACAATGAGTTTTAGGGCTATGCCTAGGTACTTCCAATAGTTAAGTGAATAAGGGTTATTCCCTAATACAAACTTGCAACTTAAATGAACAATAAAAATTCAAAGAATAAGAATGTTTGAAATAATGACATCACCAAGAAGCCACTACGAAAGAAAAAAATAGGAAGAAATTCCACCCAGTGATCCCAAGAAAGTGCTATAATACTGAATGTAATAAAACTCCTGCAATAAATAATGAAAATGAACGATATAACAAAAATAACATAACACACAAGGAACTTTATTGATTGTGGGCCACTTCGAGGGGGAAACCTCCTTTGAGCAAGCTCAATAAAAATAACTCATGGATTCCTTCATTGGACTCAACACGCACTTATATACTAAGTCTAATCTAAACAACTATTAGTCCCCATGATTGTGGGATAATACAATAAAATCATAGGACGACTTACAAAGAATATTCATCTTCACACGAGTTCCTAACATGACCATTACTAGTAATACATCACATAGTATAATCACTTTACACACTAAAATACACCGCCTCACAATCTGAGGATAATTGTTGGGCTTAATATTACTCACAAGTCTACTGTCTTGATATTACTCACAAGATTAACTTGATATTACACACAAGTTTACTGACTTGATATTACTCACAAGTCTACTGTCCTGATATTACTCAAAAGACTTAACTTGATATTACTCACAAGTCTACTGTCTTGATGTTACCCACAATACCGGAGAATGAATCTTGATGTTGTAATCTCAACAAGAATGAGGCCACACAAAACAACACAAACATGAAAACGAAGTTCTCTCTATAATCCTCTTTACGTAACGCAAATATATATAATAAAAATTAGGATTAAAGATGCTAGACAAGTCTTATCATTGCAATTTATATTTCTATCTTATGAAAACAAACCATTAATTTCTTTTATAGTCATTACTGATATGTAATATTTATCTATATTTCAAAATATGACAAAGAGGATTACTAAAATACTAAGAAATGCATTAATATATATTTCAAGGAAAAATTATATCACACACAAAAGGCGATGGCATGAAGTAGGAATCCCTCATGTTGCTCAATGCAACTCCTCCACAACTTTTAATGATGTGAATGGCTTGTGTTCAATAGATGGGATTCTGCTGGTAAACAGGAAATGTTGCACCCAATGGAAAACATTTAAGTGAAATCCTTTTTACACTTGGTCCATAGTGGAAAATAAATGAGGTTGTTAGCTGACCAAGTAATTGGAATAGTAAATAGGGTTGTCCATATCCTAACATGGGACTATATGTTTTGTCCTAGAATTTAGTTGTTATTGAGTTTGATATCCCCCTCTTTAACTCCCTTGTAATTTGGTGTCAAGGGTGTAGTTTTGTTATGTAAGTTGGTGAATATATGAGGTGGATAGATGACAATGGAAGGGGGGTAGAATATATGGTAGTCCAAATCGTAACAGACCATGCACTTTTCCTTAAACTTTAGTTGTTTCCAAGTTTCATATCTCCTTGTTTAGATCCCTTTTGTTCTAGAATCAATAGGCTTTTTGTTCCTATTTAATTCCTATGCCTGGGATTTTAAGATTAAATTACTCCATACAACATCCAATCCATTACGGTAGTCTGATTATGCTAGTCAAAGTAGCCTTCTATTTTTGGATGAATTTAATAATGGGAATCTTAGAATGTTTTTTTATGTAATTGAAGGCCATCGACGTAAAATGATTACACTCAATTGTATATTGGAGATAATTTATTGTTACAAATGTTTTACCCCTACAGTGACTCTGGGTTTTCATATGTTTCTCATGGTTCATTTCAATTTACACTTGATTTCATTTCATACCCTAGTAATTATTTTGATGTGCAAACCATCTTTTTTAAAGAATATATTTTATACGGATCTAAGTATTAGTGTAGATAAAAGTTCAATAGAATATGAATATGTACAAGCCAATAGACTAGTAGAATCTTGAGTAAATATTTTTGTAAAATATTGAGAATGTGGAGGTTGAGGAGTCATCTTACACATCCTCTAGGCCCAATTTTATTTATACTTTATGTATGTCCCTAGAGATGTCGACACTTTTGTACTTTTTTGTATGAGTGGGATAGAACTAGTACATTACCTAGTATATTTTAGAATTTTCTATAACCACTCCAATCCATTAAGAGTTGTTGATGTTGGTAAGTAAATATTAACCCCACTAAATATTTACCGCTCTACACCTTAATCACATGGAAACTATCTTATGCACCTTGGGAAACAACTCCTTCCTCATGGAAGGTTAAGTATACCATTGTACTAGACCATATTAGGCCCATGTTGGAGACCTTCTATGAACTTTGGGTCTATCATGGATCCAACATACTGAGATAAAAGGTAAAATTGTCTTACAATAGATGTTTAACTAGTTGGTAAAGTGAGGGTGGTGACATTCTTCCTATATGATAAATTTGTTGTACAATAAGGACCTTCTTGACTAGTAGAGTGAGGGTGATGATAATCTTTTGATTCAAGAAAAAATCTATACCATAGGAACCTAAATGGTTGGGAAATATAAGGTTGTGGTACTCCCCCATTGGAGTTTAATTTCCCTTGGTACGTGTTAGACCTTTGTGGGTCATGCCATAGGCACACAAGAAAATGTAGTGTTGGGATGGATAAAGTTATTAACTCTACTACCAACAAAGTTCAATACTTATGTAAATGGGGTTGACTAATTTGGATATGCATATACTTGCTTACTTGATGTCCCCTTCTCCCTTATTTATTATTGATACAAGTGTGAATATTATGAATAGTATAGTGAATATTACAATTGCTCAGGTTGTAGCTTATGGTTTGTGCATGGATGTAGAGCCCCATGTGTGTGTGAGGGAAGGCGTTTCATTTCCCAAAGTTGGTTTTAGTTTTTCATGAAAGATACTTAACACAAGTTAAAAAAAAAATTGAATTTAATATGAGTGTAAAACCCTTTTGTATCCTAAGGAAAGTGTTTGAAATATTATTATTGGTTCCTTTAGTCCTAGAAATATCTTAGCCCATCCAACAAACGAAATTAATTTAAATAAATTTTGATAAAATACCATTGATATGATAAAAAATATTGTTCACAACTTTAAAAGACTCATATCCTCTATAGTATATTTTCATGAGGTCAAGTTCAAAAAAATAACAATAAAGAAAACCACCAAAAAGACTGGTTGATTGATAAACCAAAATATTGGAAAGGGTTAAACTATGTTATCCTAGCTGATATAAAAAACCATGGTAAAGGACCTTTCTTTCAAATATCTAACAAATGCATCATGTGTTCTGTAAACACCTATCTATATATTAGGTTCTATAAGTTGTTATAGGTTCTTTCATCTTCTTCTTTGCATTTTTTTTGTTTTTCTCTATGATATGAAAGGAGTAACAAAGGAGGAGGACGAGGTGTAGGCCCAACATTTGAAAGTTGAACACGTGATATTTTAATGACAACGATGCCATCTATAGAGGAAAAACCACTACATTCTTCTCCAAATGATCCATTCCAATGAAAAAATATAGTTTCTTTGATGTCCAATTTGTTCAAGGGTTTTATCAATATTGACTTAATTGATCCATTCAAAGTTCAAGCCCTTCATCTCGTATTTAGATAGGAAGTACTCATTTTCATTCTCTACTCATTTAGTATTCTATCAATTTCAAAGGGATCAATATCAGTTCGAGTAAGGCATCGCTCAGGATGAAATCTTGATTTTTTGCATTCAAAATCCTCATTCCCAATGGTGCCTAGTTTGGTCCAAAAAATATATACAATTATGATCAAATTATGCTAGTAATAATAGCTATCACAATAGGATGTTATTGAAAAAAGTATCCCTAAATTGAACCAAAAACTAGGATTCGTTCTATGGATTTTGATCATATTCCTATGAAGTATAAATGCCATGAAGTTTCAAATGAATGATGCTACTTTGTTGTAGCAGTGATGAAAAGCATCCATAAATTTGTAGTTCCACTTAAAATTACTTGTACTTGCATTTCTTCTAGACAATTGAGTACAATAGTTATTCAATAGTTTCTAACTTAGATGAAATTATGTCCAATTCTTTGGCTATTTCAAGCTACAAGAGTAGAGAATAATTTTAATATTAGATTGCAAATCACACAAAAGGAAGAAAAAGTAAAAACTAGATAGACAATGAAACCTTTACAAAGGATGATAACTCACCTTCAAATTTGTCAATTACAAGGGTCTCCATGGTTCTAAAACCTATATGAATGAAATTCCAAGGATTAATGATCAACACGTTTGGTTCCCATATTTTACCTAGAATTATATAAATTTGTTATATGCATATAAATCCATAGATAAGGTTTTCCATATCCTGCTAGAAGTTGACAAGTAGAAGAGACTCGATGGAAAATTTCACACTACATTTTACTATCGACATAATTTTATGTCATGTTTTTTGTGTCAATTGCCAAGAGTGGAAAGACCTTTCAAATTTGAGAAAGAATGTTGTCGTTTAAATCCTTTCAGAGATAGTAATGAACCAAAAGTGGTATGTGTGGACAAATAACTAATACTCCTTGAAGCATGGAAACCTAGGCATCAAATATATACTAAAATACCATGCTACAACTAAACATTTTAATATGTGCATCTAGGATGTAGCCAATTTTTTCTACATTTTCCTTTCCATAGAGAGAAAATGAGATGGTAATATGAGACATTGCATCTCAATAATAAATTTGAACTAAAAGATATTGTTTAAATATATAGACTTCCTCTGTTCTTCTAGAAAAAACCAACTCTGTGAATATGAATCCATCTAGTGAATATAGAATTGATGTGTATCTATAGAAGCGAAGGATTTTTTCACATTTATAATACATAGGGACATGTTAGAGAATCTTTGTGAGATTAATTTTGAGCCTCATAGCGCATTATGTAAAGCACGTCTATGAGAAGTAAGAAAACCAAAATATGTTCAAACTATAGGTTTTTTAGATTTCCTAGCCTTGAAGTTTGAACTAGCTATTTATGGAATACTTAACTTCAAGGTTGATTTTCATGGATTTACCAGTAATTGAATTAGTTTAGTTATCTACACATGCAAAGTAACCCTTGAGTTTCTTTAGATGGAAAAGAATTTTGTTTTATATTGGAAAATATTCAAGAAATGTGCCATGTGAGGCTACACTACAAAGATCATAATACCTCGGTGTAACTTACCAACTTGGAAGGGTATTCTAGTCCACCAAATTTTCCTAATACGACCTCTTCCCTTTGAATATCATGCTATATATAGTGGTCAAATCATAGAGTCTAATGCTATGTCTAGTGTTCAAATCATAACGTCTCATGCTATATCTAGTGGCCAAATCATAGAGTCGCATGTTATATCTAGTTTCCAAGTTAGGACTTTGTGGGAAATCATTAGTGAACCAATGATCCATGGGTGGTCAAGACATAATTTATGAGTTTAATATGAGAATGAGGTCACACTCATAGGATATGGTGTGAATATACACATTTGGCCCTAATTTTATGGTGTACCTCACATATAACAATAGTACTCCCACATACAACCAAGAATTGAGAATACCTCCAACCACAGGTTATGGTATTCCCTACCTCATCTACCCACCAATAGGAGGAGGCGTGTAGAAACCCCCCTCTCCAAAAAAATCCTTGTACTATGTTTCCCCATGTTTCTCATAAAAGGGGACACATGGAAATGTTTCTCAAGGATCCTCCTCATCCCACAGGCGTGGTAAATGTAGGGGGTGATCCCATGACCCTGGGGGACACACCCCAATAGAACACTACTAAAACCTAAAGAGTGATTGAATAATATAACCACTTGGAATATTAAAACCAAGAGTTACTCTTCTAGGTATACATGATTGATTCATGTTAATGAAATATCTCCTAAGCATTGGAGTTATCCCAGGACTATCACCTTTAAAAAAATTTCAAGAAAAAACAACATTAAATAAATGCATTGCCACATAAATATGAAAATAAAAGATATAGAAGATGTATAATATTTCAAATGATACATCAAATATCACGAGATACTATTGAACAATTTATACTACTTGTATGACCAAAATTTTGCGAATCATTGTGCTTTCTTTTTAAGTAGATCTATAGGAAAACGATTGCGATATATCCACTTGATGGGTAAATGTTGTGGTTTATTTTTAGGGTGCATGTTATTTTATTATAAGTCCCAAACTACATTCACCTGAATGTATAAAGTGGTTATTTTTTCATAAACCTTTGTTTGAGTTTATAACCTTCCCAGACAGAATTTCCAAGGAAAGTTTTAGCAACTACTTATTTTTAGTGAATTTAGATTACTAAGACACCCTCTATAAACTTGTTGCTAAATAATACCTTTTTAATGTTAAGGATGGTCCATGTTATCCTTTTTCCATTGAATTCCTTTTACTATTAAGTATATATCCTTACACATGAATTTCTCCCATGTTATTCTTTTCACCTTTGTTTATGTTAAACTATGGAGGATCTATGCAAACCTAATGTAAGAGAAGTTGTGAATAAATGTCAAAATGATGGTGTGAAGGTAATGGTCAAAGATATTATCATGTATGTTTGAAAATTGAATGATTAGTGCTCATGAAATGCTTATTCATTGAAATCATATTGTACATTGTACTAAATTATCACGTTTGAATGTGTATTTTGCAGGAACATGACCAATGATAAAATCACCCTCTATGTTTCCAATGAAAGAATAGTCATGCTCACCAAAATCACAAGATGTAAGGATTCATATGTTTCACCATAAATGTGTGATTTACATCAATTCATGTTGATTTTGTGACTTGAAATAAAAAGATAATTTATTATATCAATTTACATTTTCAACTGGTTGTTATTTATGAGTTTCAAGAAACATTCCTAGTCAAATTGTTTTGAATATGTTATTTGATTTTTTAAACCTTCATTTTGTGTTATTATTTTTTATTCATTTTGATAGGTTTGCATGGTGACTAGTGATAAAATTTACATACATAAATCTATAGCTCTTGAATGTGGCATACTCCAGATAGGATAGTTTACATAAGAGAAAATTATCTTAGAAGGAATGTTTTTCACAACTAAATAGAAGAAAACATAGTGAAAATTGTTGACAAAATTTGTGTTAATATGCATGTATTAATTTCCCTTCGTCCTTTTTCACAAAAACAAAAGATTACACTTACAACAGGTTCTTGTAAGAGAAAATGGTAATGGGAAGGAAATCCATATGTTTGGTTGCATGTAATGGTAATATTTTCACCTAAAGGAAAACTTCTATAGGTGCAAGCTCTCATAAAAATAGATCATGTAATGACATCAACTAGAGATGGAATCAATGAATCACCTACACTTCACTAGGTAGGTTTTTTTTATTGTATATTGTTGTATATCCTAATTATGTAAACTGATATTTCCATTTCAATTAATTTTGAGTTGTATCAAGTTATATTTGATTGGAACTTGTTTACCTACTTTCTAGTGTTTAGGAGGACATTTGTCTTTCCATGGGTATATAGGGAACAAAAGTTGCCAAGGAAAGCTTAGATACCATTATTCTAGATAATAAGTTTTCCTATGTTTCAAAGGTTTGTTACAAACTTGGATAATTGTTTTAATCCTTGAAATATACATGACGCTCTTCAAAAATTGCAGATTCCTTACAGTTTGTCTTTTCGGGAAGTTTGGTGGGTTTCTTCAGATTTTGGAAACATGGAAAACACCATTAAGATTGAAATCACTGTAATTGTTACATCACTTCCAATTAATTGCATTGCTACTATTTTTTCTACAGATATTCCTTTCATTGATGTTCAGGTTAGTATTAGATTCAATCAAAATTGTGGATTGATCTATTACCTAGATGTTTCTATTTTTCTTATGGATTTGGTATAACCTTTCCTTATTGTACTTTCTTTAGGTCAACCTTATCATGGGTAGCCTTGGAAATCTTGCATTAGCAACTGAATACCTAACTAATCACCTCATGAACTAGCCTCTAGTAAGATGTAGATAGGACATTTGTTATCAATTGCAATTCCTTCACTAAAAATACAAACTTGGAATTACTTGGATTAAAAGCTATATAATTCTTGAATATGCTAAAAAATATTGATATAGAGAACATGGAATAACAATGAATAAATACACATGGTTCTATTTTAAACGAAGAACAAACTAAATGCATGTGGAAACCCAAATTACATATCAATTGATAGTAAACAATGTACTTTTGAAACTGTGATATAAATAGTAGTTAGCATGAGTCTATTCCTTTGAATTTTGAAGCTGAAAAACTATAAATATGTCCAATACATACTCACAAGTTTAGTTTTCCATGCTTGAATATTTTAAAATTCACTCTGATATATTGTTCCTTCATCAAAATAACAATAAACATGATATCATTCTTGATTATTTCAACTTGGGAGACCAAATGTGCTTTACCTGTTTTTATGTTGTGTTGTTGTTTGTGGATATTAATGAAAATATAAGTTTGGAAGATGGAATGTGTAGTGCTTGCATCGATAGGATTCCCTGAAAATTATTGATAAGGTTTGAGTCCATCAATTAGGTCTTATATTGATGATATTAATAGAAAATATGATACAACACAGTTACAAATGGGCACAATTATCCAAAAGGACAAAATAAATGCATTAATGTATAATTGGGCCTTGATTAAATAGCCATGTGCATCTCTTAAAATGACACTACTTTTAACCCTAAATAGTGTAGATAGATCCTGAAGTAGACATTATCTAAAGGCGACAACAAAGAATAGATTGAGTAAATGATGTTTGACACCATATTTCCTATACAATATCCAAAGTGAAAATTTGACTATAGTTCTAGGTGGTAGGCCCCTTTAAAATGAAAAGGACCAATGGAGTCAACATCACCTAAAACTAGGGTTGCTTTCCAATGGATCTTGCTAAAGAAAATTCCTCCAACATTCATGGCCATCCTTACAAATTATAAAGATTGAGTATCTCAACTTAACATAATATGGCTAGTATCAATAGTGAATTTTAATGGAGATGGGGTTTCTTAAGGGTCGACAGTTGGAAAACAATCAACCACACAAAGACCTACAATATCTATGAGGTTTCAAAAGAAAATATTGTATGGAGATGATTCACCAATTTTTCTTTTGCATCTAAAATTTTCTCATGTCTCATCAACTTATCATGATGAGAGATGTGTTTTCTATGATTTTTCTTATTGGAATATGTTTCTAGGTTTCCAGATACAAATTAGGGTCCACAATTTTATGCAATCGAATATTATCATTAGTAAAATATTATTATTCTTTATCATCTTAATTTGTTACAATAATCATATTCTCTTGATGATATAGTAGGATGTAAAGTTTCTTTAGAATAGTATTGCATGTAATTTGAATCATGTATCATAAAATGTCTAGGTGTAATGAAAGCATCTAATATTCTATTATGACAACTATTGAAATTGGAGTTCAATATTTCATGAGGATTTTTTCCGTCGTTGATAATAAATGAGATTTCAAGGGTATTTTGACTTGTTTTGTTGGTGTTGAAAGATGACCTACAGAGTAATTAACAAGTTCAAATTTTGTTTGAGAAATTTTAACAACTTGTGAAGGTGTTAGTCCTAAAAATAGTCATTACCTTGAAATAATGTAGCTATGGACTTATAACTTGAAATAATGTAACTATGGACTTATGTATATATCCCTATAAATTATACTTTTTCTTCATGACTTTCTTCCTGCACAAGCTCAAGTAATAACTAGTCTTCTTGATTAGATAAAGCACACTAGGAGGTTGGGATGCAACATGGGTTATTTCTTAGCGCATTTCTTCTCACAATATTGAATCTAGGAGAGCTCATATCTAGTTTAACACTCTCTTCTTTAATCATACAAGTCCTAGTGCCTTCATTAGACTACACTTCCTCTTCTTCTAAGTCTTTTAGATTATTTCCTTCTCTCTACCTCAGGGGGTTATATCACTATTCTGATTGGAACTCTCACTTTCTTCCATTCCATGCCTCTTTAGATATTTCTCATATATTGAGCACTATTATTTCCTATAATTTGTGCACCCTTTTAAGGATCCTTCTACATATTATCATCGCACATTGCCATCTATGGCATTCTTATTCCCTCTTTGATCCACACTATATTTCCCCATCGACTGCTTTTCTGTTAATTCTTCTAACTACCTGCTTTATCTCAATTATTCTTGCATTTATTTTCTCCCTCTATATTTTCTTCTCTTATAAATTCATTTATGTTCCTATATATTCCCCCACCAAATCATACCCCACCCCCACAACATGGGTTATACACTGCCATGATATTTGGGTTCATTGTCATTAATCCCTTTTCAATAAACAACATATTTACCCATAATGGAATCTGCACCAATAATATATTCCTTGGGACCTATTCACATAATTATTTTGTGTTTATATGTGATTTAGTACAACATATAACAAATTCTATAATATACCCTTCTTTCACACACAAAGACTAGAAACCAATAACTTTAGACCACTAATTATATATGTTTTTCATCTCTTCTACATTCTCCGTAGTCCATACTATTGGACAAGGTTCTCTATAGATGTTATTAATATCATACTTCCTCTTTGTCCATCCATATAACAAAACATGAAGCTCACAAAAGAAAATTTCATGTAAATATGAATAAAGATACATGTCTTTCTAGAGTTGGGGTGAAATAAGAAGTCTTATATTAGTCTTTTTTTGCTCAAACTCGTCGTCCTTGATTTCCATCCATTCTTAGATATAAAATTTAGTGGGATTCCACCTCATTTATTCATCCTCTATTTAAAATCCCCATTAGGTTTCAGCAATGGAACTTTTTCGTTGGCAGGTGGTTTGTCAAACATAGGGTTCAACTTGCATTACCAACAAAAACCCTACATACACCAACATTTGTTAAAGAAATGTAACTGTAGAAGATATTATATTTTATATTATTATTGTTATTACCTCTTTCAGAGATAATGTTCCTCCCGTTATGGATTTCGTTGATGTAATTGGTCAAGTAAAGTATTGAGGTAAGGCCTCCATTGTAAGCCGGGTCAGTAGTACCCACTAAAGTATTATTAAATGTATTTTTGAGTCTTCCAAGGAAAGTCAGCCCTGGTAGAAAGGAGAATTTGACCCAGTTGGGTTATTAGGTCTATTAGCTGATCTATATAAATAGGAGAGGTGCCTCCCTCAATTGTATAAGTAGAACACTTGAGCAGTTGCACTAGAGAGATAAGAGACAGTCCATCTGGAGGAGAGGACGTAATCTAGTCTTGTTATTGGGTCTTACATTGTTCTTGGGTGAAGTCTATATAGAGGAAGTTTTGATGGGTTTTTTCCTACGACAGTTTCCCAGGATAAACCTTTGTTTTCTCCTTTATTATGATGTTCTTGTTATTCTTTCAAAGATCCTTTTGTTTTGATATAAAAACTTTTAAAATATTAACATGGTATCAAAGCTAACATGAAAGAAGACATTGTGCAGTAGCTCATCCGAAAATTCGACAAGCTAGGGTTTACTATTTCGGATAATTCCATCCATAAATTAGATGAAAAATAAGTTCCACTCAACTCACCCTATGAGGGTACATATTTCTATCAAAAGAGTTTTTCATTCCGAGGATTTTCACTTTTTGACCAAACACTAATGTGGGGAGAAAATAGGGCATCCGATTTTTCAAGACTGTATCCTTAGATTCCAGAAAATAAAGATACAATCTATCTTGCCCTGGGGAGGAACATATTTTCCTCCTCTTGAATCCATAAGTGATCATAGTTGTAAAATTAGAGTTTCATAGCCAAACCCTGGGTCATCCTAAAGATAGTTCTAGAAAAGGTCCTCAAAATGGTAAGTATTATCTCCTATATTTCCATTTGAGGTTATATTTCTTTAAAGATGACAAACCGTAGCAAGCTTGATGAAAATATTGAGGTATCAAGAACTTCATAGCATGGAAGTACATAATCATATGCATCCTTGAAGAACATGACCTAGATGGTTTTATCAAGGAAAATGTCAAGGAACCAGAAGGAGAAGAGACAAAGACCAAACAAAAAAGAGGATACGATCAAAGTGAAAAGGATCATAGCTAACTCTATTAAGGATCAGTTTATATCCCAGGTATCTTAAAAGGAAACTACTAAAGAAATGTTTGATGCTCTAATTAATATGTTTGAAGGGAAGAACATCAACATAAGAATAACCTTGAGAAATCAACTCAAGGGTGTGAAGATACATAACACAAAAACCATAGAATCATATTTCTCTATAGTATCTCAGATCAAAGAATGGTTGGAAGCCATTGGTGATATGGTTGAAGTAGACAAAATGGTGATGACCACTCTGAATGTTCTCCCTAGAAAATGGGATTCCTTCATGAGAGGAATATGTGCCAGAATATAACTAACCAAATTCAACAAACTATGGGAAGAATATGTATAAGAATAAGGAAGGATAATCAACATAGAAGATAATCTAAATGACAATAAATACCGGGATCTAGCTACACACACCAAGAATGATAGATTCAAAAGGAAGAGTCAAGGTTCATCTCCCTGAAGATCACCTAACTCCAAGAAGAAAACTAGAATGGATTACACATCTTTTGAATGTTACTCATGACATAAGATGGGACACATTGATAGATATTGTCCTCTTAACAAAGATCAGTCTAAGAAGAATAACTAAAAGTACCATGCCCATGCAACTGAAGAGAATGAATTAGACAAGGAAAGGATCATAGAGAATGAAGACTCTAGTGAAGAGTATGTCTTGATTTCATCTCTCATAGGAGAAATCACTCATGGAAGTGACACTTGGATTATATGTTGGAGACATTTACCACCATACACACTCATTTTGGTCAAATTGGACTAGTTAAACCACTATCCTAAGTATTATTGACATTAATTGACATTAATTGACATCATCCAGTCACACCCATGCCTACCTTCAGTCAAGGAGGCTAACTTAGCCTTCTCCTACATTCGGGGAGGATGACTGGAGCACTCTAGGGGTGATCTAAGTGATATTAATGCACCTAATTGCTAAATGATGGTTACAATCAGTTAACAGGGCACTGAATGTGCCTCCTTTCATTTAATTGATTATTTAATGATTAATTAATGAACTGGAGTCAACAGGGGCGCCTCCACCAACTTCTGATGTTCAATTCAACTTCAGTTAACCTCATCAGGGTTCATTGGAGTCATTGAAGCACTAGCACTTGATGGTTGGATTGCTATGACATGTGTTTGATATCTTTCAGTTGAGGCTCAGTCATTTATTGCACTCCGACTTCAGTTAGGGCTCAGTTTTGTCAATTAGGGTTTTGATCAGTGGTTAACTGGAGTGTTGACTATGGCTTACATTCAGTTAAGCTAGACTCACTCATTCAATTCAAATGACCTCCTTGAGGATTCAAATTACTCATCCATTCATGCTTGTAGCATGACATTGTATTGTATTATCATTCTTTCATCTGATTATACAGAGCGGCTACTCATTCTGAAGACCGATTACACCATTCCATGAGTTATTTGTTGATTAATCTTTGATGAGATTGATGTTTAGTCCCTAGATAAATGTGCAATATTAATATGGTATCAGATCTCATGGCATGATGAAGCTCTATCTATCAAAAATAAGCTTTTTGATAGATTTCTGCATGAAAATTGAGCAATAGCTCAAAAATCCAGCACTCCACCAGAAGCCAAGGCTTAACACTTAATACCCCAAGTAAAGAACTTGTTGATAAAGCTTGCTTGATTGACTATGTTGGGTGTGATGAAATCCTAAAATGTGTAGGCTTTCCGACCTTACATTGCCCTTTCTGTTTTGATTTTTAGGTTTCAATAGGTGAAGCATTCGCTCTAGCAGATCCAGATGGAATCCTCAGTAGATATTTTGATTCCATACAATTTCAACTCATGGAAAGCTGATATGGATATTCAACTGCACTCTAGAGTACTTTTTAGAGTCACCATGGACACTAAATATGAGCCAGGTTCAACCATAGAAAAATCAAGATTCTTGAACAAGAAGGATGAAGCCTTTGGTTTCTTGTGCCTCTCTATTTCCCGGGATCTGATTTTCCATCTTTCGTGATTGTAGACTCCAAAATAAATATGGGACAAATTGGAAACTCTATATGGAAAGCATGATAACTTGAGGGTTTACCAGCTTGAAAATGAATTAATGTCTCTCTAGCCCTCCAATTTCGAGACTCTGAATGACTTTTTCACAAAGTTCAAGGATATTGTTTTACTCTTGAAGCAATGCGAAGTGGAGAAGGAGGATGATCAGCTCATCCTTGACATACTCTCCAAGATTGGGGCCAACTATTCAGTTTTTGTTTCTACATTCCGTGTGGGGAAGCTCACAACCCCTGGATGGAAGATGCATACACTCAATGCCTTCATTGAGTCCCTAACAAGTGAACATGACAAGGTTGTCCAGATGGGGATAATCAGATATTCCCGTGATCAAGGCCTCCATGTCTCAGGGCCCAAAGATCTGAAGGGTAAAGGAAAGTAGCAGAAGAACCCAAAAACTAAATTTGATGCTCCTAAACCTAGAGTTGAAAACCAGTAGCATGATGAGTCTTCCAGCTCAAGGAAGAACAAAGGAAAAGGGCACCATAGAAGGAAAAAGTCAAGTGTTCTTATTGCAAGAAGGGATTCCACCCTGAACATGCCTGCATGAAGAAGAAGCTTGATGAAGCAACCTCTCTCCTTGAGAGAAATCACATCAATCTTTCAGAGATCTTTCGGAGGAGAGATAAGCAAGATCGGGAACCACAGCATGGAAAAGGTCATGCCCTCATGGAAAGCACTTCTAATTCAAAGCACTCTTGATTGATTCTGGAGATTCAAACCACATGATGGCTGAATGAGACTCCTTTTCATCCTTGGAGACCATAAAATACATCCCCATCCACATGGGAGATGACTCCACCATCATTTCATAAGGACAAGGTACTGTTGATCTTGAAAATGGATTTTTTTCAAATGTTTTGTATGTATCGTCTCTGGCATCAAATATCCTTAGTGTCTATCAGATGACACATACAAGAGTGCCTAATAGAGTTTCTTTCAGCCAAATGATTTTGAGATAACAGAAATTGCATCCGGGAAACTCATTGCTAAAGGCCTTGCAAACCATCATGCAAAAGCCTATGAGTTCTCTCACTTTGTTGCGGATGCAAAGCCCGCTGCTCTGCTAACTAGTGGAAATGAGGTTAGTAGGTTGTGGAATGAGAGGTTTGGCCATCTTAATTTCAAATATTTGTAGCAATTACAGAAAAAATCCATGGTTGAAGGCCTCCCGATCATCAAGGAAACCACGGGAATTTGCAAGGGTTGTGTGATTGGAAAACACCTTGAGCACAAGTTCGATCGAGGGAAGGAAAACTGAGCTACATGCATATTGGGGCTGATACATTCTGATATCAGCGGTCCAATGCCTATCACATCCATGAATGGATCAAAGTATCTTCTTAATTTTATTGATGATTTTTCAAGGTACACATGGGTCTTCTTTCTCAGAAAGATGCCTGAAGTATGTGAAAAATTTTCTGAATTGAAGGCCTTGATCGAAAATGCCTCTGGGATTAAGATCAAGATCTTGAGATATTATAATGGAGGGGATTATGTTAGTAATGAGTTGCTTCACATATGCTCCTAAAGTGGTATTCAAGTCCAACATTCAATTCCCTACACTCCCTAGCAGAATGGAGTAGCGAAAAGGAAGAATCAGTCTCTCAAGGAGATGACCACCTGTATGTTGGAATCCAAGAAGCTTGCTGCAAATTTGTGGGCTGAGGCCATGCATACTACAGAATACATTCAGAACAGGGTGCCACACTCATCCATGAAAGATAAGACCCCTTTCAAAGCATACTTTGGACACAAGCCGGATGTGTCGAACCTGCGAGTGTTTGGGTCCACTGCATGGGCCCAGATTCCGCTTGATAAAAGAAGGAATTTGCAACCACAAAGAATAGAATGTCTGTTTATTGGGTATCCTGGTGAATATAAAGGTTTCAAGATTCTGGATATCAAAACCAAACAGATCATCATCGAGAGAAGTGTCAAGTTTGATGAGCCTCTTCAGGAGGTGGAACTAGTGAAGGAGAAAACTGTTGAATCTCCTTCCTACTCTACTGAATATTTGGATGATGAAATTGGGGGTGATGACCCTGATTTGGATCCTTTGATTTCTGATATCAGGGTGAAGAAATCATCAGATTCTGAATCATAACCTAAAGTGAAAAATCATCTTCCTACATGGGCTCGACAGACACTCTCCTCTGCAGGAGACAACATTGGAAATCCGGATGATCCAAGGAGAACCCGGTCTGATTTCGAAAGAGCAAGTATTGCGCTCTCTTGTCTTGATAATTTGATGTCAAAAACTTGCTATTTGATGATTATTTCAGATCCAAAATCCTACTATCATGCTCGGAAGGATCCGAGATGGCAAGTTGCCATGGATGAAGAGATGAATTCTCTTAAGAAAAACACTACTTGGGAGCTAGTTTCTCTTCCTTCGGGAAGGAAATTGGTTCAATGCAAGTGGGTGTTTCGGAAAAAGTTTGCTGCTGATGGAAGCACCTAAAAATATAAGGCAAGGCTAGTGGCAAAAGGTTTCTCTCAGGTCCAAGGTGTGGACTACCATGAGACCTTTGCACTGGTTGCAAAAATGGACTCCATCCGCCTTGTTTGGCAATTTCAGCATCCAAGCACTGGGAAGTGCATCACATGAATGTTAAGTCAGCCTTTCTGCATGGAGATATTCATGAGGAGATATACATGAAGCAGATTGAGGGCTACATAACTGATCCATATTTGGTTTGCAAGCTAAATAATTCACTATACGGGTTAAAACAGGCCCCAAGAGAGTGGTATTCCAAGATGGATGCCTTCCTTCTCTCGCAAAACTTTCAAAGGTGTAGATAAGATACAAACGTGTTTTTACAGAAGTATAATGGTAATGTAATTATCATTGTTTTATATGTTGATAATTACTTACTGATCACAGGTATCACAGTTGCCTACAATTCAGCCATCAAAACTGCTCTCCATAATGCCTTGAAATGAGTGATTTGGGGCTTCTAAAACAATTTTTGGGGCTCGAAATTGAGCAAACTTTTGATGGGATTATGGTCACTCAGTCCAAATGCATTTCATACCTTTTATTAAAGTTTAACATGGATTATTTTAGTCCTACACCATTACCTTTCCTTTCAGGGATCAGCCTTGAAGAAGGAAAAAGCACACCTCCCATGGACTGAACTATCTATCGACAGCTGATTGGTAGCTTGTTGTACTTGACACATTCTCAGCCTGGTATCTGTTATGCCATGAATGATGTATCAATATATATGCAGCAGCTTCATGATCTTCACTGGAAGGTAGCCAAGAGGATCCTCCAGTATATTAGGGAACCAGGACCTACGACATTCACTATGTTGTAGACTCCGAGCTAGAGCTGGTTGGATACACAGATTTCGATTGGGAAGGTGATTCTATTGATTGGAAGTCTACTTCCAAATATGTATTCATGTTTGGTGGTGGCCCCATTTTCTGGTCAAGCAAAAGGCAGGCTTCCATAGCACTATCTTTAGCAGAGGCCAAGTTTCGAGGAGCGGTGAATGCTTGCATCCAAGCAGTTTGGTTACAAGGCATTCTTTCAGAGTTTGATCTTGGTAGTACTTTGTCCACTGTCCTCTTTTGTGACAATCAAAGTGCTATTAATATTTCCACAGATCCAGTTACTAGGAAGAGGACCAAGCATGTAGAGATCCACATGCACTACATCAGGGAGATAGTACATGACAAGACCATCATTCTGCAATATTGCCCGACTGATGAGCAGATTGTAGACATCTTCACCAAGAGCTTTTAAAAAAAGAAGTCCACTTACCTCTGTTAAATATTGGGGGTGAGTTCATTAGGGTGATTCAGACTACCTTCAGTGTTCAACTTGAGGGGGGGGGGGTTTCCCTCTTTTCCTCACTTAGTTTGTTTTGAGCATTGTTTCATTTTCAGCATTGTACAGGGTGACCTATGGCCTTAGTTGTCGGGGCCCTAGCATTTTTATGCATTTTTGTTTTCTAACTCCTCTTGAGTATAGCTTAAGGGAGGGTGTTGGAGTCATTTACCACCATACACACTCATTTTGGTCAAATTGGCCTAGTTAAACCACTATCCTAAGTATTATTGACATTAATTGACATCAGTGGAGCATTAATTGACATCATTCAGTCACACCCACGCCTACCTTCAGTCAAGGAGGCTAACTTATCCTTCTCCTACATTCGGGGAGGCTAACTGGAGCACTTTGGGGGTGATCTGAGTGATATTAATGCACCTAATTGATAACTGATGGTTACAATCAGTTAACATTGCAGTAAATGCACCTCCTTTCATTTAATTGATTATTTAATGATTAATTAATGAATTGGAGTCAACAGGGGCGTCTCCACCAACTTCTGATGTTCAGTTCAACTTCAGTTAAACTCGTCGGGGTTCATTGTAGTCATTGAAGCACTAGCACTTGATGGTTGGATTTCTATGACATGTGTCTAATCTCTTTTAGTTGAGACTCAGTCATTTATTGCACTCCGAATTCAGTTAGGGCTCGGTTGAGTCAATTGGGGTTTTGATCAGTGGTTAACTAGAGTGTTGACTATGGCTTACATTCAGTTAATCTAGACTCACTCATTCAATTCGAATGACCTCCTTGAGGATTCGAATTTCTCATTAATTCATGCTTGTAGCATGACATTGTATTGTATTATCATTCTTTCATCTGATTATACAGAGCGGCTACTCATTCTGTAGACCGATTACACCATTTCACGAGTTATTTGTTGATTAATCTTTGATAAGACTGATGTTTAGTCCCTAGATCAATGTGCAAGATTAATATTATAGACAGTGATGCTTCCAAACATATAATAGGACATAAGGATTCACTCTCTTGTCTTACCCAAAAATACTATTCTCACAAGGTAAAACTTGGAGATTACTATCAGTACCCCATTAAAGGAATGGGAGAAGAAACCTACAAATCAAGAACTGGAAAGCTCTTGAAGATGAAAGAAGTTTTATATGTTCCAGGTTTAAAGAAGAATCTTCTTTCACCCTCAGCTCTAGATAAGAAAGGGTTTATATTTTCTTTTGTAGAAGGTGAATTCCTTATGTGGCTGAAAGGGAAAACAATAGATGATTCTACTGTAATCATTGTCAAAGAAGGAGGACTCTGCAAAATAAAAGGGACCATAGATTAACCTAGAACATCTAACACTATCAATCCTTGTGAACTATGGCATAGAATACTTGCTCATGTAAACCACAAAGCATTACGAATTGTGAGAACGGTAGTCACAGGTCTACCAGAGATCCATATAGACCATGAAGGAGTATGTAAAGGATGTGCTCAAGGAAAGAACACCAAGAATACATTTCCAAGTAGTAACAACAAAGTAAAGGGGAGCTTAGACATTGTACACTCAGATGTGTGCAGACCAATGTCAGCCACTTCCTTAAGAGGGTATGTATATTATGTCTCATGTATTGATGATTACTCTCGTAAGAATTGGATATACTTCTTCAAATGAAAAGATGAAGTACTTGGAAAATTCAAGGAATTTAAGGTTCTTGTGGAGAATCTATCTGAAAGAAGATCAATATCTTAAGATCAGATAATGGAGGATAATTCACCTCAAATGAATTCAAGGATTTCTGCAGATAAGTTGGGACTAAGAGGGAGCTTACCACACCCTATAATCCACAACAAAGTAGAGTAGCTGAAAGAAAGAATAGATCCACCATGGAAGCAATCAGAGCAATGATCCATGATCAAGATCTGCCTATGAATCTATGGGAATAAGTAGCAAGAACCACATTCTATGTCCATAACATAATTTCTCACAGTGCTCTTGGAAAAAAACCCTAGGATAAATGTTCACAGGTGAAAAGACCGAAGTAAGCCACCTAAATATATTTGGCTATCCCATATACTTACATATTCAAAAATAGAAAAGACCAAAGTTGGACCCTTCAGGAAAAAAGCGAATATTTGTTGGATACAGTGAACAATCAAAATCCTATAGAATCAATATTCCAGGATTCCTCCAGATAGATATCAGTAGAGATGTTACATTTGATGAAGATGCAACTTTCACAAAATCTAGAAATATCCTTGCAGATGTGGATCATGAAGAAGAGAAGGAGGCTCCTAGAGCCACAGAGGTTATCAGACTACCAATTAGAGACATTGAAAAATATCCTATACAAGAATATCATGACCTTGCAGAACTTCAAGGACTTATTGAAACGCCCCATAATATTATCTCAGCAAAAGAAAGACCATCTTAGGCTTGTGATGTAATCAAGGAAGCAGAAAGATATGGTGCATCAAAAGGAAGAAAAAGGCAAAGAATCCATTCAAACTATGTAGCACTAATGAGAAATATTGCTGATGAAGAGCCCACATGTTTTGAAGAATCCTCGAAGAAGAAGGAATGAATGCAGGCCCTGCTCAAAGAATATCGGTCAATAATAAATAATGATGTTTGGGATGTGGTTCCAAGACCAAAGGACAAATCAGTAGTTTCTTCAAAATCGATTTTCAAGAAAAAGAATTCAACAGATGGAAGTATTGAAAATTTTAAAGCAAGATTTGACTCATGAGGTTTTTCACAAAAGGAAGGAACTGGTTATGAAGAAACTTTTGCACCAGTAGTAGGATATACTTCTATTAGAACTTTCCTTGCCTTGTAAGCCGAGATGAAATGGAAGCTACATCAAATGGATGTGAAAACAAATTTCCTAAATGGAGTCATAAAAGAAGAAGTATATATTGAAAAACCACCAAGGTTCATAACACACGACAAGGAAGCATATGTATGAAGACTAAAGAAAGATCTATATGGGTTAAAACAAGAAACCAGAGCATGGTATGGAAGGATTAATAGATACCTAATGAATTTGGACTTTACCAAGAGTAAAGTTGATTCCAACCTTTATTATAAGGTTGAAGATGACAAAATTATGATATTAATATTGTATGTAGATGATCTATTCTTGACATCAAAGAAGATGTTCATCAGTGAATGTAAGAAGAAACTTGCAATGAAATTTGAGATGAAAGACCTTGGCACAATGCACTATTTCCTAGGTCTTGAAGAATGGAAGTTTCTTGATGAGATTTTCTCGAACCAAGGAAAGTACATAGTAGATATTTTGAAGAGATTTGGGATGTTAGATTTCAAAGCAATTAACACTTTGATGGTGACAAACTTGAAGCTACTAAATGTTGATGCTTCATAAAGAGTAGATGTCACATTATACAGACAAATTATTGGATCAATAATGCATTTGACAAATACAAGACCATATATATGTTTTTTTGTGAATACCTTGAGTCAGTATATGGTGGATCCTAGACATGTTAATATTGTTGCAACAAAACATGTGATGAGGTACCTGAAAGGTACACTAGGTTGTGGACTCATATATACAACCAACAGTGAGTTAATATTATGTGGCTATACTGATTCATATTAGGTAGGAAGTGTTGAAGATAGAAATAGAACTTAGGGATGTTGTTTTAATATGGGATTAGGTGTGATCTCATGGATTAGAAGAAAGGAAACAAGTTTTCCCTCAGTACAAAAAAGGTTGAGTACATTGTAGCATGTCCATCCTGTAGCGAAGCAGTATGACTTCACAAACCATTGAAAAGATTGTTCGATACCAATATGGATGCAACAAAGATCTATTGTGACAAAGAGAGTTGCATCAAGTTGACAGAGAACCCTATGTTTGATGATAAGTCAAAGAATATAGAGATAAATTATCACTACATCTGATATATGGTGCAGAGGGGAGTTGTGAAGCTCCAATATGTTCCTATAGATGAACAAGTTGATGATGTGTTGACTAAGCCTCTGTCTCATGTAAAGTTTGAACATTCTTGAGACAATATTGGTTCAGTATAAAAGGACCTCCCTAGAAAGAGGGAGTTATGATGAGACTATTATTGAGAATGAGACGACAGTAATGTGCCATTGCAAGGCCATTGTGCCTACATATGTTGATGAGATATGGTTTTCACTTTTGGATGATAGTATCCTCTTTGAGGATGGTTCTATGGACAAGAACACTCTATTGAGAGTGGTCCTAGCACTGATAGGATGAGGACAGTCTACGTTTATTAAGTGTTCCTCTCTAAGGATGCTTTCATTAATAATAACACTCTATTGAGAGTGGTCCTAGCACTAATAGGCTGAGTATAGTTCACATTGATTTAGTAGTCCTCTTTGAGGACGGTTCCATGAACAAGAATAGTCTATTGAGAGTGGTCCTATCACTGATAGGATGAGGATGATTCACATTGATTTAGTGGTCCTCTCTGAAGACAGTTTCATGAACAAGAGAAATTTAATAAGAGTGGTCCTAGCACTGATAGGCTGAGAATGGTTCACGTTGATTTAGTGGTTTTTTTTTAGGACGGTTCTATGAACAAGACCACTCTATTGAGAGTATTCCTAGAAATGATAGGTTGAGGTCAGTTTTCGTTGATTTATTGGTCTTCCCTAAGGATAGTTCCATGGACAAGAACACTCTATTGAGAGTGGTCCTAGCTCTAATAGGCTAAGGATGGTCCGTAATGATTGGTATTGTATTTAATTGTGGATGAGTTCCTGCATTCTGTTACAGATGATGATATTCCAACATTTAATTATGCTGTGGGTGATTTAGCTCAGTATTTATATACTGATAATGTAGGTGATGCTCAAGATGATGGAAGAGATGATGATGCTCGAGATGATGCCAAAGATAATGCTAGAGATGATGATGCTTGAGATGATGCCAAATATGATTCTCGATATGATGCCAAAGATGATGATGCTTGAGGTGATTCCAGAGATGATGCTCAATATATGATGATTCTCAAGATGATTCCAAAGATGGTGATGCTCGAGACGATACCAAATGACAGGGATGTCAGTCATTATGATGTTCCACTAATGATGATGATGATGTAATTGTGAAAAATTCCTATGAAATATATATTTAGCAGTCAGTTGTACAGACATGTCATTGTATGGTAGAATACCTTCCTTGTTAAGAGGGAGTCTTAGAGAAATGTAACTGCGGAAGATATTATGTTTTGTATTATTATTGTTATTACCCCTTTCGGAGATGTTGTTCCTCCATTTAGGGATGTCATTGATGTAATTGGTCATGTACAGTATTTAGGTAAAGACTTAGTTGTAATTTGTGTCAATAGTACCCAGTAAATTATGTTTAAAATGTATTTTTGAGTCTTCCAAGGAAATTCGGCCCTGGCAGCAAGGAGAAGTCAACCTAGTTGGTTTATTAGGCCTCTCAACTGATCTATACAAATAGGAGAGGTTCCTCCCTCATTTGGACAATTAGAACACTCAATAAGTTGCGCTAGAGAGAGAAGAGACACTCCATCTGGAGGAGAGGAAGTAGTCTAGTCTTGTTATGGGGTCTTACACTGTTCTTGGGTGAAGTCTATATAAAGGAATTTTTGCTGGGTTTTTGAGGATACATATTTGTGTTCTCATTTTTTTTGTTGTTATTGTTATTCTTTCATAGATCCTTTTGTTTTGATATAACAACTTTTTAAATATTAACAACATTTTCAATACCTTGCAAGCAAGATAAGATCTCACCTAAGACACGCGCAGGAAATTATAAAGACCAATTATAGGGAAACACATGAAAGTATGGGTTATTTTTTTCCATTATTGGATTCATTCCTTCACTTAACTATGCATTTAAAATATAAACAAGCTACCATTCATCCTTTAAGCTACTGAAAAACATCATACATTTAATCATCAAGAAATTGTGCAAGAAAAATATGAGACAATAGTGGCATTATATTACTATCCAAAACCACCTACAATCCATTGATTCAAATATATATAAAATATTAATGGTTCTCATCATATCTCTATACAATCATCATACCATTAATAGTAGAAAATGTTAATTGTACAACATCGGGAGTCATTCTCTGGACTTGTGGTTTGTATCAAGTCTTATCTATATCCTCATGTGTTGAGTTGGTGATGCTTATACTTTAAAGTCTTTTGGTTTGTATCAAGTATTATCTATATCCTCATGTGTTGAGGTGGTGATGCTTATATTATAAAGTCTTTTGGTTTGTATCAAGACTATAGACTTGTGGTTTGTATCAAGTTTGGACTTGTTGTTTGTATCGAGTCATTTTGATTCTCATAAATGGTACCCTATGAGATGTATATCCAATTATGGATATGAAATTGTGGTTTGCATGAAGTTATGATCCTCATGTGGTCATCTAGAGAATGGATACCTAGTGAGTCAGAATTATAGTAATAGAGGAAAATTTTATGTGATATATTACTAACCATGGTAATTATAGATGGATAAAGCTATTAAGTATCCTCTATATATTGATCACCTCTAGAGTGAATTACTTTAGAATATGACTACATGGTCCTAAGTAATATAATATGATCATAGCATGTGAAAAATTTTCTGAGTATAATATGATATGATATATGATTAAGTTAAAGACATATTGACCATTTGGTAAGCTAAAGATATATATAATAAAGAGATAAAAGAGAAATGAGAATTCGAATTTCCCATGTAAAATACGGGATGAATTCAAATTATAAAGTTTTAGTTAAATAAGAATTCCTCCATTAGTGCCTCAGTTACATATTATATGTTTCAGTTAATTAAAGAAACTTACAGTGGTCCATGGAAAGTTATTAATAGTAAATAAAGTGTTTTGCATGGATTACACTTGAGGTGAATCACTGATGACACTTGAGGTGAATCTTGTTGATGTTTGAGCAAAATCGGAGAATCTTGAACTTTAAAACTTTTATCGATCAATTTCAGCACATATGAATATCATAAATCAGATACATATGAATATATAAACCTTATATGAATCTGATAAATAGATCAACCACATAAATATATCATCCACTTATAAATCTCATAAATATATTAGACACATAAATCAATCAACCATATGAGACAATATATACCCTGGGAAAACCCTCCAAACATGGAGGATGAAAAACCCAACAATTATATGAGTATGATAGATATATTTGCAAAGAATGGTTTACAACACATAATCAGATTTCCTGATAAGATATATCACCTAAACAACAGATAAGAGAGATCCAATGTAACCCTACAAAAAAAATTGTATGCATCTATATTGAACTTTCCATGTGCCTAACACATTAATAACAAGCGAAAATCCATAGCATAAAAAGGTAGAACATAGGAGGATTATTAAACACACTGAGAGCACCACATAGTGCATTCCTAAGGAGGAGCTAACCAGAACTCCCTCCATCCAAACATTAGCGGCCTTCCTTTTCTCAATTAGCTTGATCTAAATATTCATTTTCTTGAACTGAATGTTAACTAAATTGAACTAAATTTTAACTGACTTGAACTTAATGTTAACTTACT
Organism: Pseudotsuga menziesii; assembly: GCA_001517045.1. Lineage (NCBI taxonomy): Eukaryota > Viridiplantae > Streptophyta > Pinopsida > Pinales > Pinaceae > Pseudotsuga > Pseudotsuga menziesii. The sequence goes on from LPNX011089071.1 coordinate 114,408, forward strand.
TGAACTTAATGTTAACTTACTTGGACTGAATGTTAACTTACTTGAATTATATGTTATCTAACTTGAATTGAATGGTAACTTTATTTGACCTGAATGTTAACTGAATTAAATTGAATGTTAACTAAACTCAATATTTAATTGACTGCTAATCACTTAGTTAACATGATAACTTAAGTGTCATCGATGCTTCACTCTTGGTGCCATCCATGCACAATTTCTATTATTAACTTTTTCATGGATCTCTTTAGTTAATTGGTGCATGTTGATTGATGAACATTAATCTCTTCTTCACTTAACTGATTACATTCATTAATAGTTCACTTTAATTGAACTGAATGTTAACTGAATTAAACTGAATGTGAACTAAACTCAATCTTTAACTGACTGTTGATCACTTAGTTAATAGGCTAGCTTAAGTTTCATCAGTGCTTCACTCTTAGTGCCATCCATGCACAATTTCTATTATTAACTTTTGCATGGATCTCTTTAGTTGATTGATGCATGTTGATTGATGAACATTAAGCTCTTATTTACATAATTGATTACATTCATTAATATTTCAACTAATTATTTAACCAAGACATTGATTGAGGCATTCATATTTTATTGAAGCTTTTTAACTTTATTTTACTCAGACATTTGCATGGGAAATTTGAATTCTCTTTCTCTATGATTTATCTCATTATCATTAAATAATGAATGCATGTTCCATATGTGTATTAATTATTTATATACCTTATCATATGGTACTCAGAATAATTATTCCAGACATATTGATGGTCATATATATTACCCCACGCCATATAGTCATGTGCTAATGTAATTCACTCTAGGGGTAGCTAATCCATAAAGGAGACTTATAGAACTCGGTGACCATGACTAGAAATATATCACATAGTATTTTCACTCTACCAAGTAAAGTTTTCCACCTCATTAAATGAGGATATTGGTAGGACTTGATATTACTCACAAGTCTACAATCTTGATATTACTTACAAGACTCAATTTGATATTACTCGCAAGTTCATCTCCATAATTGGAGGTCCATCTCATAGGGTAACTTCTATGAGAATACTTGATTTTATATTACTCACAAGTATATTCTTGATATTACTCAAAAGACTCATCTTTATATTACTCACAAGCTTTACAATACAACATCACCAACTCAATCATACGATGATACATATGACTTGGTATGAATCATAAGTCAGACTTGATATTAGTCACAAGTCCAGAGAATGACTCCTTATGTTGTACAAACAATACTCCCTCTAAGTGAGGGAGACATTCTCTACTTTACTAGGAATTTCCTGCCATACCAAGCTTATCTCAAATGTTTCTCATCTTCGTTACTGATAGTGGATTTTTTTAAAAATTTGTAATCTTCTCATCAATAGCTATGTACTGAAATTTTACTTTTCATGACCATGACTTCAATGAAGTAAACATTTATCTCAATGTGTTCTATCATAACACATAGGGGTTTTAGAAAGATTTACTATTAACACCTAATCACTATAGGCTCAACTATTTAATCATATTAGGTATCTTCCCAAACTACACTACTCCTTAGTAGGTAGTACTATCCACAAAATACATTTATCTTATGTAGTACTAACCGCAATACACATTTCTAATCCCAACATATATATTAGTTTTACTATGTATCAAAATAAAATAAAGAAACTATTATAATGTAACTTAAAGGTACTCAAACATATGCTTATCTACAAGCATAAAAAATACAATAGTTATGCTAAGTACAGTAAGAGATCAACCAACTACTTATTCAAAGTAACATCATTTGGATCCGATCAAGAATGCAGTTTCTCTAAACTAGAAATTATGGATTTCATATCCATCATATACAACACATTAATTGTGTAATATCATGCAAAAAGAATGCCTTAAGTTCTCTTTAAATCTTCAACATCTGTTTACTCTAATAATATTCTACCATCTGAAGAAGTTCTTAGTGAGATTTCCATTCTCTGTCATGTTCTTCAAGGCCTGATCAGTTTCTTAGTGTTTTAATATCATAGTACCCCACATAGCCAATTGTATGGCTATCTAACCTCTCCCAAAGATTTAACTATTTGTTACAAATAGAAAATTCCAATGGCTTGGGGTAGACCACAACACACTGAATGACACCATAAATCAATCCACTTCGATATGCAAGAAAAATAAATACATATAACACTAAGGGATATGAAGCGTAAATTATTCCGGACAGTTGATGTAGATCCCCATTAATCTTTTCTAACATGCTTGTTTTTACAATTCTTTCTCAACAACAACGAACAAGAGAGGCATGCTATATAACAAAGTGTTAGGCCTACTCTAGCATATATAAACCATAATGTATAAGCAATTATAACTACATTAATGGAAAAATATTCATAGTTATACAGATGTAATGGATGATAAATGGATATTTCTATTAATTATAAACATAGATATAATAGTGACAAACTCTGTTTGCACCTTGTCGAAACAGAGAAACCGAGTCCTCCACCTGGGCTTCCACCACTTCAGTCCTTCATCTCAATGGAAAGATTACAAGGCAATGGAAAGATTGGGAAGAGAAGCTATGTTTGCTCCAAAGGGACAAAGGGATGTAGACTCAAGCATAAACAAGTGAGGAAACAATGAACTAAAGTTTCCTTTCTCTCTAAAATTCTCCTCCTTCAATGCATCCAAGAGGCTCAATATATAGCTCTCCAATAGGAAATGGAGGGTCGTGTTGGATCCTTTCGAAGCATATAGAAGGAAAAGAGTCAAGTTATTTGGGACTCATTGAGGAAAGCTCCATTTTTTTTTCTTTTATGCACATTTTCTGATGTACATGGGTATTGGCTCAAACGTTGCGTGTCCATGTGGGTATTGGATTAAAAGTCACTTATACAAATAAACAGGTGATTTTTAGGGAATTTTTTGGTTCATGAAAGTATAACTTGAGAAAGGGGGGGGGGGAAAGGAGTCTGCATAAGGACACATAAGGCCATAAAGGTGTGCTCTACCAAGTGTATTAAAATCAGCTATAATAGATTCCCCCTAATGTGTGAGGTCGAAGGGGTAACATGATGGCCAAAATACATTATATCCATCCCAGAAGTGGAGTAATGAAGACCCAGGTGGAAGAACCAACCGGTCATCAGTACAATACAATGATAAATCTCAACATGTGACTGCAAATATAAATGTACCAGTCCTGGATACATAAGAGTACAATGGCCATGAATAGGCATGATATACAAATGTCATGTGTGGTCATCACCATGTACAATATACAATGAACAATATCTCCATAGTGAATGAAGATATCTGATAATATACTGGAATCTGGTCATGAGAGCTGACATCTCATAAATACGGGCATGATCAAGGAGGTAGCATGTGTGGAATGCCACTAAGCTCGGAGCTCTTCTACGCAAATCGATGCGAGTACATGTCCCATCACGTGCATAAAGGTGTCGATGTCGAACATGATGGTCCATTTTTTGATTACCAGTCATTGATGTATATCATTAACATATGTGATATATCCCATCAACAATGAGAATGGGAATCAAGGTACATAGTGCAATATGACAAGTGTGAATAGATGTGTTGAGTTTGAACGCTTGAAAGAATCCATCGATCTAAGGGGATTGATGTATTCCCGAAGCTGTCAATGGTGAAAGGACCTGCCACTAATGAATGCAAGTATCAAGGCACTCAATGGACTCTAGAGTCCTATTCCATAATAACTGATTTGAAGTCGATGGAATGGAATCTACTGGAAGGAGGGCATTAAGGCATCCCCCGTCAAGCAACGCGAGGTACTCAACAACTCTGGATAATTTGGAAGAACTTGGATGAACAATATGTGCATGAACTAGTAACTATATTGGGAATGGTCGACATGCAATGACAAGATAACTAAGGAATGACCAACTCAAGCTAAAATTCCTTCGAACAAGAGAAAATGGTGACTGAACATAAGAAACATAGACTCGACATGCACACTAGGAAAACTCTGTGACACATGAGGCATCGACAGAAGCTCGATAGGGACTGGAAGCATAACCAATCAGTGGAGAAAACTCAGAGTAATGAGTACAAATCCTAAATTCATACTAATAACCTAATCAATGGATTTGATATATAGTGCTATGTTCGAAGGAAAAACAAATCAACAGCTTCCAAAAGTAATATCATTTCATGTCCAGCTTTTTATGTTTTATTTTATTTTTTTGGACTTTTTCATATTAGAAATCTTGAAAAATAATAAAAGTTCTTATAGTACACAACTAGGAGGAGATGAGTGTCACGAGCAAGAAAACTAGTTCCAAGCAGTGGAACATACCTATGCTCAATGCAAGGAAGCATGTGCAAGATGAGGACACTCAGGGGAAGGTCTCCTCCTGGTAAGGCATGATAAAGCTGCAAAGGATATATAAAAGGATCTGCTTGGATAGGATTGAGACAAGCTCAGGATACATGGCTTATAACTCTAAAGTGGGGAGCCAACATAAGGCTCAATAAGGAAAGAAAAATGTATGAAATGCAATTACAACTTGATATAAAAGGGAGTACCCGTGGGAGATGGCCAACATAAAGTTCAAGAGGGATATGGATATTTTTCTCAAGGACATGGAAGGACTATAAAGGACTCCCAAACCTAGTGGATAAATCTCAGCATGGGTACCAAACTACAAATCAGAATCTAACTAGGGCACCCATGAATAAAAAAGATATACTAGTTATATAATTCCACTTATAATAATAGCATGAAGGTTTTGTGACATTATGAAGTGGGTTTGTACCTATAGCCAAGGAAACATGGTCATAAGGCGATGCATAATGCAAGCGAAAATGTGATTCTAACCTATATACAAATTCGAAATTATACATGTCATGGGCACGAATCAGTCAAGCCTCAGAGAGAGTGTACAAAAAATTGACCCTACATGTCAACAATATTAGTCCAAAACAACCAGAAATAGTCAGTAAAGAGTCCAAACTATAGGATATAGGGAGGATTGGTCATGACAACTGCATTCAAAGGAAATAGTGCGATGGACGATAAGACATAAGAAGGAATGTAATGTGTAGACTCAACGTTCACGTATCCACTACCATCCCCATGAGAATGAACACTAGTGTTAAGACCAGGTGAAGGGAGTGAAAATACTCCACAAATGGAGTATAGGGTGGAATACGATCACTCCCAACTCTATGAGCCATGTAAAGGGATGTGGTTCCCCCCAGTCCAACAATAGGGTCCTCAATGGGACCTGGAGTGGGTGACAAGATATAGAAGTGATATCAGGCATGTTGAACATAAAAGGAATCAAACTCAAGAGAACATAAACATACTCAAGTAACCGCGACCCCAAAATCCAACTAGTGCACAAAGAGGACACTCCTAAGAAAATTTAAGCCAAGTGCAAGCAAGCCAAGAGGGAGGATAAATGAGCTCCCTAATGTAGCAGGTATGTATCGCCTAGGAGAGGCCTAAAACTCCCATACACTACAACTAGAGGTGTGTAACCAATTATAGTGGCCCTCAGCTTCAACGCATAAAGAGACTGTGTTTTTCGACCCCTACCTAGCTAGGACACTCCCATAATAACCTCTGCAAGTACCTCATGCAATACCTAGGTAAAGAAACTAAGTTCACCCCAATATAACCGATGCTTATGCAGACAGTCGCAGGAGAGATATACCATATGGGAAGGGTAACAAAGCCATAATATCGAAAGCACCAAAGGTACCTCAAAAGCACCCACATATGAATAATATCCTGGAAATATCTTCGACACTGCACAGAGAGTGGAAAGGGGATATCCCCACCACAAACGTGTACGTTTTCTCGTGCTTAACTCCCATGTAAGAGGAGCCTCTTGAGAACACTAATTATACCAAGGATTTCACTCTCTCACCTGGACAGACACCTAAAGTGTTATTTTATTAGTCTTGGAGAAATTTACTCACAAAAACCTATTCCAAGACTCTAAAACCTAAGCTTGTTGATGTACCCTATCAAATAAAAAAGTGTAATTCATTTAAAATTAAGCATTAATTTAGAGGCTGTGATTACTCAAAGGAAATGACTGTGCAACCAATGATGTTATGACTCATAAGTTAAAGTAAATATGCACACCTAACAAACAATTCCAAGTGCAATTTGTCTTTAAATATGATGGGTATTCTACTACATGAAATGAAAAATTATTCATTCCTTTCCAAATTCCAATGCAATCCTTCCTATATGAAATCCTAAACACAAATCTCATCCAAGCAATCCAATGCAAGTACCTCCTTAAATCCATATGTGAGATGCAAGTAATAATGCAACTATATAATTATTTTGTATTTTCAATATAAAAGAATGAAAATGCAATAAAAGTCACTAAATTCCTCAGTCTATGCAACAAGTAGAAAACACAAGCCAAGCAAGACACCGATACCAAAAGAATAATGCACTAGTGGAAAAACAAAAAAGGAGATAAATGCCTAGACCTAATTTCAAAGAAAAATCAATGAAAAAGGGGTCTCTGGTCACAAAAGAAGTAGTCAGTAGATAACATTAGTACCCAAGAATACCCAGCCACAATCACAACCCACCTAGCAACTTCCCACATCAAGCTCAACCAAAAGGGAGGATGTACATGACTGTTCAAAGAACACTTGCATATGCACCTGAATTTTAGGCTAAAAACCGCGTATACAGAGAATAAAGTGGTAAAAAGAAGGCCAGGGGTCAAAAAAATATAGGGGAGTGTTAATGGATGAACATACTACTAAATGTGACACATAAACGAGGAGAAACAGAGAGCAATTCAACCACATTGTGCACCCAAACCCCAAACAAAAATAAGGAACATCCCCAGCGGAGTCACCAATTCTGTTATAGAGAGAAACTTCCTATGGCTTGGGGTAGACCACAACAGAATGAATGAAACCAAAAATAAATCCATTCCAATATGCAAGAGAAATGAATACATATAACACTAAGGGATATGAAGTGTACCTTATTTCGGACGGTTGATGTAGATCCCCGTTGAGCTTTTCCAACACGCTTGTATTCACAATTCTCTCTCAACAACAACAAACAAGACAAGAATGCTATATATAAAAGTGTTAGGCCTACTCTAGCATTTATAAACCATCATGTATAAGCAAATATAACTACATTCATGGACAAAATATTCATAGTTATACACATGTAATGGACGAGAAATGGATATTTATATTAATAATAAACAGAGATAGAACAGTGACAAACTGTGCGGAACCTCGTCGAAGCAGAGAAACCGAGTCCTCCACCGGGGCCTGCACCACTTCATTCCTCCATATCAATGTAAATATTACAAGGAAATGGAATGCTTGGGAAGAGCAACTATGTGTGCTCCAAAGGGACAAAGGGATGTAGACTCAAGCATAAACAAGTGAGGCAACAATGAACTATATTTTCCTTGCTCTCCAAAATTCTCTTTCTTCAATGCATCGAAGAGGCTCAATATATATCCCTCCAATAGGCAATGGAGGGTCAAGTCGGAGCATTTCCAGGTATATGGAAGGACAAGAGTCAAGTTATTTGGGAATCATTGAGTAAAACTCTAATTTTTTTTCTTTTATGCATATTTCTCGATGTACATGGGTATTGGCTCAAAAGCTATGTGTACACATGGGTATTGGATTAAAAGTCATGTATACAAATAAACAGGTGTTTTAGGGACTTTGTTGGTTCATCAAAGTATAACTTTAGTAAGGGGGGTCCAAGGAGTCTGCAGAGGGACATGGAAGGCCATAAAGGTGTGATCTACCATGTGTGGTAAAATCAATTACAACACTATTTTCTGATATTTCATACTATAACTCTTATAGAGTATCTAGTAGTATCCAATACTTTGACCATGTCTCTACTCATGTGGATTCTCTCCACAAGGTATCAAAACCCTTGACTTCTTGAGTCATGCATCATGACTAACTAGTTTGGGGACTTTTAACTATTCTTGTCTAAGAAGATACATCAATACTCCCTCTTCAACTAGAGGAATCTTTTATATTGTACCAAGATTGTTATCGATAGAGGCTTATTAAATACAATGGAAATATTGCTCATCCATGGATATGAACAGGAGTTACACAACTCCCTTTTGCATGATGTCCCGAATATAAATGACTATGAACCTTGTGAAGATTTACTACCTTACAATATGCTCTATTTGAAGAAACATATTTGATGTGGTATTTCTTGATCATTGTACTAATATGAATCCATACGTTTGTGAAACTTACTTTAATGTCTGAACGAGACATGTATGAATCTACATACACATGTACCAAGTAGGTAACACAACACATGATTTCTTATACATGTCTATGTACTCATTGGAAAGCATATAATTGATATTGGGACCTGTATAGGTATATCTAAAGTCTCTGAGATCCTACAAATCGGAATACAAATCGGATTTAACCTCATGTGTGTGGTCATGGAATTATAGTCTAATGTTCTTGAATCCTTTCAATCACCCTAATGAACATTTTCCTCAATCAAAAGAAAATATTTATATAAATGTTGTTACAACTCTAAACTTTAAGAATCATCCAATATTCTTACATATGGATTCCTTCCGAATATGAGTACCATACATGGTTTCTACATAGCAGGATATTAATTTAACCAGTTCCACTCATTTTTCCAGGAGATAACAAATCTAACTTATCCCTCTCAACATCTAGAATGTGGGAATCATAAATTTGAGTCCTCCATCACAGAGACTCATAATCCTCTATATCTAACACATATATGAATATAATTAATATATATACATTACCTTCAGGAGTCTTTACATTTCTCAAAATAGAATTAGGGCTTGTATTATGTCCTCTTCCTACGAAACATAGGAACCTCCTAATCTTCTCTCTTTCAATATTAGTCATTCGAATGACTCTGTGTACTTCTCTTCTTGTAGTTCATGGCATATGTTTTTCCCTACAACAAAAATTATTCAAAATATTATTAACATTACATAACTAAGAAATACAATCACATGAAAAATTTCAACATACTAGAAATGGTTCACACAATTGTGTACAAATGTTAGGAATTTAATCCTCCCTTGTCCAATTTGGTCAATTATGTATAAATCAGGAGTATGTCTAAATATGGAGTCATTTTAGTCTATTTTTAGTCACTAGCACCATTGGGTCCACTTGGCCTAATTGGGGCACATGTACGAGTTACTAAAGTGTGGGGAACACTAATTGAGGCCAATTTCCACTGATTGCACTTGCATGCCTCAGTTTAGGATCCTTCTAGATCAATCCCTACAAATTAGGAGCCATTGGGAGTGTTGATACCAACCTCCATCAGTTGAGTTCAGTTGGTACCTAGTTAAGCTCAGTTAAGAGTTAGTTACGTTCAGTTCTAGTCTCTTACACTCAGTTCTACTTAGTTAGTGCTAGGATTTCATGGATACATGCAGGTGAGGCACATTTACTCACCTACCTCAGTCAGTTAGACTATTCAACACTGAATTAGACACTTGAGTTTGGGTTTTGAACTCTGATGAACTCCGATAATGATTTAGACAAGGTCAGTTAACCATTCAGTCAAGTAGAGTCCAATCAATTTGAATTTCCTCACATCAATTCAAATTGTATGAGGCTATTTAGCCATTGTACTTCATTTTAATTAATTATATAATTACTTTCGATTAATAAAAGAATTCACAATTGCAAGTCATTTTTGCACTATTTCATTCTTCAATTGTTGAGTAAACTGTATGATCTATCTTGTGAGTTATGTGTTGGTCCATAGATCTATGTGCTCAATTTAATATGGTATCATAGCCTCGGTAGGACAAGGAAGTTCTCCTACTATAGATGCATACTTGGATTAAAAAAAAAATTAAGCAAATTTGCTCCTTCCAGTACTACACCAGAAGTGGAGAATTTACCACTTAACATCCTAAGTAAAGGAATTGCTGATAAACCTTGCTTGATCAACTATGCTGGGTGTGATGAAAATTCCAAAAGTGCAGAATGTCAAACTTATTTTGTTTGTTTGATTGTGTGATTTATAGTTATATCAATCTTCTTCATTGCATTCGCTACAAGCAGCTCAGTCTCCTTCATTGCATTCGCTGCAACAACTTAATCTCTTCCATTGCATTCGCTACAAGCAGCTCAGTCTCCTTCATTGCATTCGCTGCAACAACTTAATCTCTTCCATTGCATTCCAAATGGTCCCTCCAATGGATCTTCTCACTCCTTTCCACTACCACCAGTGGAAGGAGGACATGGAGATGCAGCTATGCTCCAAAATAATCTTCAGACTCACAATGGAGATGGAGAGAGAGCCAATTCATTATGTTGACAAAGAAAATTACTGGAATAGGCTTGATGAAGTATATGGATGCTTGAGCCTCTCAATCTCTTGAGATCTTCTCTTCCACATCAATGGATTGAAGAATCCCAAGGAGTTTTGGGATAATATTTCTTCCTTATTTGACAAGTAGGATGATCTGAGGATCTATCAGTTAGAGAATGAGCTGATTTCTCTTCATCTAACCAATTTCGAAACACTGAATGACTTCTTCACCAAATTCAAGAATCTAGTGTTCCAATTGAAGCTGTGCAAGGTTGAGAAGGAGGATGATCAACTCAACCTTTCCATTCTCTCCAAACTTGGTGCAGACTATTCAGTCTTTGTATCAACATTTCATTCAGTGAAGCTCACTACTCCAAACTAGAAAATGCCTACTCTTAACTACTTCATTGAATATCTCATTCAGGAGCATGACAAGTTGATCCAAATGGGGATCATTCGATCTTCCAGAGATCAAGAACTGGTTGCAGGAGGACCTAAGGTAGTGAATGATAAATGGAAGCAAAAGGATGAGTCTCCTATAGAGAAAGAGCAGTTAAATGATCCTTCAGCTTTGAATAGAAGCAAGAAAAATGGCAAAGGAAATACACTATGTTCTTACTGTGGAAGGGGCTTTCATCCAGAAAGCTTCTGTATGAGAAGAATAATTGATGAGATGGCTCTTCTTCTAAAGAAACATAACATTATTGTACCTTATAGCACAACAAAGGATGACCAGAGAAGAAACTAAAGAACATGAAGAGACATGCCATGCACTAAAGGCTAGCTTCTCAACAGCGCATGCCTTCCTCATTGATTATGGAGCTTCCAATCATATGGTTGCATCCATAGAATCATTCTCTTCCGTGCAGTATTTTGATGGTCCTAGTATTGAGATGGGAAATAACAGTAAAATTCAAGACAAAGGGAAGGGTTCTATCAAGATTGAACATGGAAAGTTCAAAGATGTGATTTATGTGCCCCCCTTAGCTACGAATTTGTTATCTGTATACCATATGACTCATATTGGCTCTCCAAAGCGAGTGATATTTGGTTATGACTCAGTGGAGATCACATATATCTCTACTGGGAACATCATAGTGAAGGGTGCTGCAAATCATGCCTCCAAGGCATATGAGTTCTCACACTTCATGCCATTTCCAGAACTAGTGCACTCTCAATAGCTACTTGCAAGGGAAGGTATAAACATTCCATCTACTTGTTTTTTAGTTTCCACTTGTATTGTAGAACTAGTTGTATCAGTTTATGAGATTGAGATTCAGGGTGATTTAGATCCAAATCCAGTCCCTACTCCCAAGCGGGAAGCTAGGAATATGACTGGAAATCCAGTTGACACTCAGAAGGGAAAGACCCTTGCGCTATGTCATGCAATCTCACCTCCTTTAGAGAGATGAAAAAAAATCCCTATGAGATGCTACATGGCAAGGGCTTATCAGTCACACTGCATTTAGAAGAATAGAGTGGATCATACACCTCTTCATCCAGAAAGAGGAAAAGTTTACATTCCTCCTTCCTTCCATCATCATTTTGGGATAAGATGGAGAAGTCTACATGTCAGGACCCAAGATACCTGTGCACATAACATCATGCATGTTGCTTCACTACATCACAGAGATTGTAGAAAATTTTTTTCAAGTTTTTCAAACTTGAATCCTGATTCTACCTGCTTAGTTAGAGGGGGGAATTTTTTCCCATGTGGTTTTTTCCCTACCTCCTTATGTTAAGCAGTTACTTTACTTGTTGTAATGGGTCACCTATGGTCTTAGTTACCAGGGCCCACAAATTGTCCAAGTTAGCGTTCAGGGGGGGTGTTAGGATTATAATCCTCCCTTGTCCAATTTGGTCAATTATGTCTAAATCATGAGTAAGTCTAAATATGGAGTCCTTTCAGACTATTTTTAGCCACTGGCATGATTGGGTCCACTTAGCCTAATTGGGGAACATGTACCATTTACTAAAGTGTGGGGAACAATAATTAAAGCCAAATGCCACTGATTGCACCTTCATGCATCAGTTTAGGAGCCTCCTAGATCAATACCTACAAATTAGGAGCCACTGGGAGTGCCGATACCAACCTCTATCAGTTGATTTCAGTTGGTGACTAGTCAAGCTCAGTTAGGAGTTAGTAACATTCAATTCTAGTCCCTTACATTCATTTCTACTCAGTTAGCACTAGGATTGTATGGTTGCATGCAGGTGAGGCACATTTACTCACCTACCTCAGTCAATTAGACTAGTCAACACTGAATTAGACACTTGATTTTGGATTTTGAACTCCGATGAACTCGGATAATGATTTAGACAAGTTCAGTTAACCATTCAGTCAATTAGAGTCCAATCAATTCGAATTTACTCACATGAATTCAAATTGCATGAGGCTATTTAGCCATTGTAATTCATTGTATTTAATTATCTAATTACTTTTGATTAATGAAAGAATTCACAGTTGCAAGCCATTTTTGCATTGTTTCATTCTTCAATTGTTGAGTAAATTGTATCATCTATCTTGTGAGTTGTGTGTTGGTCCACAAATCTATGTGCTCAATTTAATAACAAATACTAAATCAATGCCTTGAAATAACCCCATTCATATCTTATGTGATATTTTTCAACCATATACCATTCCTATATCATTTCAAAAATTCATATTCTATGAAGTAAATATTCATCCCCATATTCATATATCATGAATCAAGGATGAAACCCTCTATCTGATATATTATGACCAATCATGTAGTCCTATATTCACATCTCATGAAGCAAGCATGCATCCCTCTATATCATGTCTTATGAAGGAAATTTTCAGCTTTATATCAGTCCTATATAAGTATATATAATTCCTACATAATTTTTATATTGGTCCTATATATCATATAATATGGACTCATGAGATCGACAATATGCTAATAAAAGACAAACAATAATGTATATGCTCAACACAATTTCAAAGTCCAAGAATATAGATCTATATATGATAGTTATGAAACATATTCAAAAACCTTTAGATATGATTTATAACAACATATAAAAATCAAAATATAAAGTACTTATCTTTTATTGATTTCTGTGGGCTCCCTCTTCATCTCTGTAGCCTTGTGGAGAAAACTGGAGTCCTTTATTCACTTGAATGGAAGAGATTATTTGTAGTGAAGGAATTTGTCCCTTTCTTCATTCTTGACATGAGGGAAATATTATCATATTTAGTGCATAAAACCTTTCTTTGGATCCACCCCTCTTCTTGACTCGAGGCCTTCTTCTTGAAAATATTGATGAGTGTATCAAAACAATCCCTTGCGGTCTTCAAGGGAATGATCACGGACATGAGATTTCCCTTAACCGAATAAAAGATGATATGATTGGCATTTTCTCAATTATTCTTGAACTTTATTCCCCTTCATTGGTGGTAGGCTCCTCTACCGCTGTCGACACATAACCATTAAGGTTATGCTATTTAAGAATATTCAACGCTCTTTCCTTTCATGTGTTGAAGTTGGAAGTACCTTCAAGGGGGTATTCTAGTCGAATGGAGATTGATGTCATGGTTGTAATATTTTGCTCAATTGTTCAAGATATATGTAGGATTATATTTCTACACAAAACTAATCTCTTCCATTCCCTATGCTCTGATACCAAGTTGATGTTTAAGAAAAATTGAAGAAGCTTGAACTTTAAAACTTTTATGGATCAATTTCATCACATGTGAATCTCATAAATCAGCCACATATGAATATATCATCCATATATGAATATCATAAATATATCATCCACATAAATATATCAACCACATAAATCAATAAACCATGAGAGATAATATATACCTTGGGAAAACCCTCCAAACACGGAGGATGAAAATCCTAGCAATTATTTAAATATGATAGATAGATTTGTAGAGAATGGTTTACAACACATAAGCAGATTGGATGATAAGAATTATCCCCTTAGTAGCATATAAGAGAGATACAATGTAACCCTGTAAAAAAAAGTGTATGCAACTATAATGAACTTTCCATATGCCTAACATATTAATAACAAGCCAAAAACCCTATCATGCAGAAGGTAGAAATAAACACACTGAGAGCACCACATAGTGAATTCACAAGGAGGAGCTAACTAGAACTCCCTCCATGCAAACATTAGCGCCCTTCCTTTCCTCAATTATATTTAATTGAATGTTCATTGTCTTGAACTGAAAGTTAACTGACTTGAACTAAATGTTAACTGACTTGAAGTGAATGTTAATTGACTTGAACTAAATGTTAACTTACTTGAACTGAATGTTAACTGGATTGAACTAAATTTTAATTGAATTAAATTGAATGTTAAGTGAATTAAACTGAATGTGAACTGAACTCAATATTTAACTTAATGTTGATCACTTAGTTAATAGGGTAACTTAAGTTTCATCGGTGCTTCACTCTTAGTGTCATCCATGCACAATCTCCATTTTTAACTTTTGCATGGATATCTTTAGTTAACTAATGCATGTTGATTGATGAACATTAAGCTCTTATTTACTTAAATAATTACATTCATTAATAGTTCAACTGATGCTTTGACTAAGGCATTGATTAAGGCATTCATATTTTATTGAAGCTTTATAACTTGAGTTCACTTAGAAATTTGCATGGAGGATTTGAATTTTCTTTCTAAATGATTTATATCATTATCATTAAATAATTAATTCATGGTACATATGTGTATTAATTATTTATCAATCTTCCTCGGATGTGGGTGCCATCAAGCCAGACCGACAGCACGGGGCGCTTTGGTACACGAGCCCAACATGTGACACCATGCATGATGGAGAGACAACCATAGGCTCCATCTCCCCTGCTGCAAGCTTAAGCTCCCTCGTGCAGACAGAGAAGGTTATCACTTCTCAGCTCTTGTCCTAAGCTGACACTTTTCTGGAACCCTCCTTCGCACTCATGATGGTTCAGGTGCATTTAATGTCTCAATTATTGCAAGCTCAGGGTGGTTCCATGAAGAGAACGCCATGAAAAATCACAACACTGTCTCTGGTGGTATGTTTTATTTTATGTTCTAGTTCATGGGATGCTCTACGCATCCTTTGGTTTGATTTCGTCCTGAGGGATGCTCTATGTAGCCTAAGGTCTGTTTCTGGTCCATAATTCTGGTGTATATTGGAATTCCCCATTTGTTCATCGACTCTGAGGGTAACCTCATTCTTTCATTTTTTCACAGCATTGGGAGTGTTTAGCACTTTGGTCAACCGCTTCTTTTTATGCTATGCATTTGGCCCTTCCTACATCACCCATGTAATTGGCTCAACACCATGTCTAGGCAATGTGGTATGCCCAAGTGCACCATTAGTGGAAGAGAGAAATCCAAAATGGGGCTCAATGTTTGGATGGAGGAGGGGTATGTGGAGAAAGTCTCAATGTCGGTTCATATTCTCATTGATGATTGGGAAGGCAGGGTGGTGAACCATCGTTTAGAAACTGGGCATGGTGGCAATAGGATTAACCACTACTGGATGGTTAAAAACATGCTAGGAAATATAATGGAATATATGCTTAGTAATTGGAGTACGGTTCGTGATACTGTCCTTTTCATTAAAGAAAAAATGGTAGAAATGGATGGGCACCTCAACAATTTGGATGACACCTTTGCATGGAAATGCATGGTTGGAACTGCTGGGAAGGTGGGTCATGTGGATGGAGGAAGTGGAAGCATGATAGGTGGCAGGTCAAGGGATTCCATATTGGTATCGGCACCAAGGTTGGCTCAGGATTCCCCGTTCCCCATCCCTACCACCATTGAACCACTGTTCAAAAGGGTACGAGAAGATGAAGGCCCGAGAAACAAGCCACCACATTCCACATTAGTGACCAATGCTAATGCCACCAACAACTTAGAGGAAGGAGGATGGGTTTTCCCGATCCTTAAAGAAAACCCCCCCTCTTGATCCATGCTCAGGCCATCAGCAGAGACGCGTGGCTCTCAGGATTCAGACTGTTATATCAGGTTTTTTTTCTTTTGGTGTTTACTTTGGTTGCATCTCTATTTATCTGGAAAGAAAAACTCTGTAATTAAGATCCAAACCAAGAACTTTGGGTTCCTTAAATTTTTGAACGTCCTCTGTAATATATTTATCAAACAACCCTCTATTTTTGATAGGATCGGGTGGTGGTTCCACCACCTGATACCTCCTTTGGCCAAGGTCTTTTTTGTAATTTTTGTTCTCTTAGACTAATAGAATTTGCAGCGTTGTAAAAAAAACATTATTTATCAATCTTATCATATCATACTCAGAAGAATTATTCCATAGATACTAATGATCATATATATTACTCCAATCCATAAAGGCATGTGCTAAATTAATTCAATCTAGGGGTAGCTAAGCCCTAAAGGATACTTATAGCACTCAACGACCATGACTATCAATATATCACTTAGTATTTACACTTTACCAAGTAAATTTTTCCACTTCAATAAATGAGGATATTGGTAGGACTTGATATTAGTCACAAGTATACAATATTGATATTACTCACAAGACTCATCTTGATATTACTCACAAGCTCATCTCTGTAACTGGAGGTTCATCTCATAAGGCACCTTCTATGAGAATACTTTACTTGATATTACTCATGATTCTAGTCTTGATATTACTCACAAGACTCAGCTTGATATTACTGACAAGATTTACAATACAACATCACCACCTCAATCATATGAGGATACATAGGACTTGATATGAATCACAATTCTGACTTGATATCACTCACAAGTCCAGAGAATGACTCCTAATGTTGTACAAATAACAAATCTTTGATGACACTTGAGGTAAGGCACCATGACACTTGAGGTGAAGCACCATGGAACTTGAGTTGAATCACCACAACACTTGAGGTGAAGCACCATGACACTTAAGTTAGTTTATTAACTAAGTGATAAACATTCAGTTAGAGATTGAGTTCACTATGATATTAGTCAACTATCATTTAAAGATGTTCTTAGAATATTTGGTGCATATCTTGTGCATGGAGAGAAATCCAAGGCACTGACTTGGCACCCTTGAAGGAAAATTATAATTTGAGGTGCATGTGTGCACTAGTGTCAGGAAAACATTCGGCCTAGTTTTCATGGCATGAGGTTTTGACTTGTTATTAAAATGTCAAGCACTTGGAAAGTTCATTATAGTTGTTATAATGGGTCTCTCTTCTCTATTGCTCCATGTTCTCTCTTATCGAGCAATCTTTTTATGTTGTATAAATTCATTCTCTACAAGTCTATCTATTATACTCAAAGGATTGTTTCGTTTTCATCCTATGTATTTGGAGGGTTTTCCCAGGGTATATCTTGTATCACATGGATGAATGATTTGTGTGGATGATTTGATTATGGGATTCATATGTTCAGTGATTGATTGATAAAAGTTTTAAAGTTCAAATATATTCATTATTGCTCAAAATATTAACCAAAAAATATATCACCAAGCTGACATAACATAACATAACTGACAGAAACTACATCATAACATAACTGACATAAACTAACTAATCTCGCTAACAGACTAAAATTATAGACATACATACAAAACCCAACCCTTTGCAAAATATTCCTTTATATAAGATTAGATTAAAAACTGAAAAACTGATGGTGGCACAAAATTTCTAATTGAACTCAATAAATATGATCTAACTGAGCTCAACGTTCAAGATCTAACTGAACTCAGTGCGCAATTGCTTCTAACTAATCCAAAACTTGGGCAACAACAAATAATGATGATTTGATAAGAACACAAGTGGGTTACATGACACTTATGAGGTGATTTCCATATGTGACATTAGTGTACATATGTGTGTGTGGCACTTATTGTATTCATTGAACTGATGCATTCCCAGTTATGAAAGTGAATGAGATAGCATGTATCAAGAGATTTTATGAAAATTAAATTGTATCATCACCATCAACATGGGTACATATAAACACGGTTTTGATTAAATGCATACCTCAATAACACGTTGTGTCCATGTGTCAAAGTGAGTTATGAATGCCACTACAAATACACATGTTAACTAACTTTGTTATTGTCTTCCAAATCGTGCAATCCTAGTAAAGAAATAACATTCCACATTTTGGGAAGACGTTCATTTGGAATTGAAAACCTAATCGGCGAAAATAAGTAGATTTTAATAGAATGATGCATAAAAAAATCACACAAGGAAATGTGTTTTTTTTTTGGGGGGGGGGGGTGGTCAAAGATAAATATGTGAGGAAGTGTTGAACATCCATAAGATAGGATAATTTTATTAATTTTCCATAAAATATTATAGAATAGGGTCAATGAGACTAACAGGTACAACAATTGTAAACTATATGTGGGAGTGCAAAAGAAACTCCTAGATAATACACTAAGATAAGATAAATTTATTGACCATAAATGTGACCATAAATAGGTTGAAGGGACTAATAAATACATCATAAACAATACATGGTGGGAGTGTGAGTGAAAATACTAAAGAAAAACATATCTATCCTCCGAAGTCAAAGACCTATAATGTACAATCTATCAAGAAAGAAAATGAAATGAGAGAAGATACAAAGTTGGGAGTCTTAGATAGGTGTAGATATTTTATGATTTGAGAAGTTTCAGTAATTCT
Source organism: Pseudotsuga menziesii (assembly GCA_001517045.1). Taxonomy (NCBI): domain Eukaryota; kingdom Viridiplantae; phylum Streptophyta; class Pinopsida; order Pinales; family Pinaceae; genus Pseudotsuga; species Pseudotsuga menziesii. Next base: position 133,431 of record LPNX011089071.1, read on the forward strand.
TTTCCTAGGCTTAACAAGTTGTTAGCACATTCAAATTAGGTTTATTTGTGTTCCATGTTATGTGATTTTTTCTCATAATATTATTTCCTTTTAATTATTTGATGGTAGTTATAATTTGTGGAAGGAAAATATCTCATATTATTGAAACTACCATTCTCTATATGCATGTTAGGATGCAAGAAACATACAACACTAAAAAATATTTGGTACCTCCATTACTTTCTATCTATGGTTCTTCTTGTGGTTAAGCATATGCATAAGGAGGAGTTCTTAGCGAAAGAGGTGGAGGACTATATTCAAGGTGATTTTCTTATGGAATGCATCTTTGTATGGGGATATGATATTTTTTGCATGCTCAAAATTTTATAATGGGCTTAACATTGTTGAATTATTCCTTCTTCTTAGGTGCAACAACAATAAAGCCTAATATTCCTAGAGTCAAACTTAAAGAAACTGAGTATATATGAATGTGAATTTTTGAAGTTCAAATCCCTTAATATTTTTAGCTAAAACAAAAAAAAACATAGGTAACATAGGATGAAGGTGTACTTATATTTTTCATATTGTGATGGTGATATAGAATCATCATACCATCTCACGTGGAATTTTTTTTTTGTATTGCTACAGTGAAAACTACAAACATTTATTGTTGATTAGAACTAAATATTACCATAATACTCATATGATATTTGTGTCAGTTATTGTTGGGAGCTTCAAGAATGTTTTATACCAAGAGATGGTAAAGTAGAACTGGTCCAAAAACATCTAGAGGGATAGTCCATATAGATAGACTATAGAGAGAATTTATTCTCATGGTAGAGAGGGATTTCCAAGAACTAAAAAAACACAATTCTTAGGGGGGGTATTTAATTGGGAGATTCACTCCTATGTTCATAAAAATAGCACCGTGGACTCTATAGATAGATGACCAGATTGGAAGGATAATAGTGATGTAGCATCCCATTCCCCAAAAGGAATATGGTGGTCATGGTAATCATTTGTTATAATTAAAAGGCATTTATATAATGAATTTGTCATGTCTCCATATTTTGGGACATTAAAAGTGTTGACCATGATGAAATTCCTAGGGGCTCAAATTGACATTAATTATTCTTCCTAGGAAAATTATTGCTAATAATTATTTTGAGGCATGTATTTAATTTAATTTAATTTCATCCTTTTATTAATTATGCAATCAAATGATGTGGAAATAAACTTGCCAAGTCAAGTAAGCACTAGAGTCCAAAAATGTTTCCAAAAATGAGAAAAGAGGAATATTTCAGGAAAAGCAGCATAAATCCAGAAAGCTAGATAAAATAGGAAAAACATAAAAGTATGAAAAGCACGAAAGTTTAGAAAATAAGGAAAGATAGAAAAAGAGGAAAAATAAGGAAAGGCAAAGAAAAGAAAATAAAGGAAAGTATGTCCACTCATGGGTGACCTATTCTCACTGGTCACTAAGCCAAGTAACTTTCTCAATAGGTCAACATTAATTCTATAAAAGAAGTATTCCAACTCCATTATTCAGTTTGGTTGATGATTTGATTTCTTAATTCTTATGTGAGCATTACTTCCGAGTGTTGTGCCTCAGACTACTGGGAGATGAGCCCTAGGCTTCCATTCCCCTCTCCTTCCATCCCCTTCTCTTCCATTGCAGGTGTGGAGCGCTAGATTATAGACATTGAAGTATTATCAGAGCTATTTTAACCCTCCACCAATTTCAAGTCTAGCTCCAGTGAAGCCCATGCTTCACCTATGCTCACAGTCCCTTGCTGGCCATGATCCGGGCCTCCTGCCCCTTAATTTTGGAAGCATCTTTGTAATGGTTAATAAATAATGTAATTTCAATTCTGTAGTGTCATAATATTCTAAGAATTACATTTATAAGTTCTATATATCTCTTCCCCAAAATAATCTTGTCTCATTTTAATCAAAAGGGCTTATTTTATCAATGTATTGGGGGGATTGAGTAAATATGAGTGATGTAATAAATATTATATGCTGGGAAAGTGATTGAAGGGAGTATTCATGTTCAGAGAGATTATATTTATCTCTGTTACAAATCTCATGTTTTACAGAAATGGATTTGAGTTTATTTAATTGTTTTTTTAAGACCCTAGCTAGATTACTAACTTTTAATAACTAGTTTTACTAAAATTGATGTAAAACAAGTTCTGTAAACTAAAACTAAGCTCTGTAAGTTATTGTGGTTCAAAAACAGTCCTACCTTCCCATATCCATCTCCATAAATTTTTTTCATCTGGGTCGTACCATATTTTTGGATCCTCCTCTACGCAGGGTTTCCCTTGACCGAAATTGCCAAAAATCCCCAAATTCACCTAAAAATTCTTAGACCTTTCCAGAAACTCATAAAAATATATAAATAATTTATTTATGTTATATTAATTCTAGAAAAAACCTATGCAATTTTCCATAATCCCCTGGTTGAAATAGACCGAACTACTCTCCTTAGTTTCACGGTTTGGCTACCCAGAAGTGTGGTAGTGGGTTTCCGCAGTGAGGAATATAAACCCTAAATGGAACCAGATATAAATGTGTTAGGGAAGAGGAAATTACATGTCTAACATCTCTTTTTTTTCTTCCCGTTTCTCACTCGTTTTCCTTGCAAAATTTCCCAGAAGAAACCCTTGTTTTTCCCAATCCAAGAAGGCTTTGTGTGAATTAATTAAAATTACAGAATTGTTAAAGTAAAATTAAAGAATTAAAGTTGTCAGGTATGCACACCAGACTTGGGACATTACAGTGATATCAGATCTCTTTCCTTGGATCATCCTGTGAAAAGAAATCTCTCAGTGAAGAAATTTGCGGCCATGTCATACAATGGGGATGACCATGATGAGTAGTATGAAGAATATTGCAGAAGATATGAAGAAGCAGAAATACTCTATGTTTATGGAGGCCTACCAAAACATGAATATGATGAAAAATATTGGACATCATATGGGGAAGAGATAAGATATGACTCTCCAATGGTTAAGAAAAACTTGACAAAGATTATTGAAGCATGTGAGAACATGTCTCACTGCTACGAGGACTATCTAGCTTTGGGTAGGAATATTTGTGCAAACCTTTGTTTTGGAGATTATATTTATTTCAAGTATGGATTCTATCCCAAGCATGATTATGAGCATTATTTCAAGACCAGCAAGCTATCCAGAGAGGAACCAAGTTGTACCAACTCTTTGAGAAAAGAAGAAGAAGATGAAACCAAAGGTGAAGATTCCTCCAAGCCATCGGCATGTTCAATATTTAAGAGTTTGCTTGGTTTTTATTCAAATAGAGCTTATAAATATTGTGACATGAGTACCACTAAAGATGAAGAATCTTCCAGTTCCTTTAATAAGAAGAGAAACAAAGTGGAGACAGATATCCAAGAGGTGAATTCCAAATCAACACAAGGTGGTTGCATAATAGAAGAAGTTGAAGATGAAAGCACTTCAAGTTTCTTGCTAGGTGATCTCCGGATCACTTCTCAAGGTTTTGGCTCATGTATGGAAGGTGAGACATATTTTGGATTAGATCCAAAATAGGTACACAAATCATATTTACAGTCACCTTCTGAGCCACATAATGAAGATGAGAACAAGGCCATGCCACTTGGGTGTGAAGTAGAAATTTTGGTTGAAGAGCGGGCCACCATAGTATCCGTACAGGAAGATGGTAATGTTAAGAACATGGATAATAAAAGTTTTTATTTTTTTAGCAGCCATATACACCTGCAACCATATGATCCATGTAAATATAAAAGGTCTTCACTTGCATCTGAGGACTCCAAAAGGAAGGCCAATTGTGAGGGAGATAAATTCACTTGTATTTTACATGTTGGTGATCACACAATCAGTGCAAATAAGGGTGATATTGTCAATGATGATAAGATGGTGAAAGAATGTTTTGGATCATATCCAAAAGAACAAGAAATATCAGATCTGAATTCATCATTTGAATTTCCTAATGAAGTGGAAGGCAAGCCCCCACCAGTTGGATGTGAACTAGGAATTTTGAAGGAGAAAAATATGATGCAAAGGGATGGGCACAGTTCAGAATTTTTCAATCCTTTGCAGCATGATAAAGCTGAAATGATAGGGCATGATATTCTCTCTAATTTATTTCCTTATCACATGTCATTCCAACCTTCAGAGATACCCTCCACTCCACATCATGGAAATGATTTTGCATAAAATTTAAAGGCTGATTTGTATGCCGAGAATGAGTTGTGTTGTGGATCCATGCCACAAACAAAATGGTCATGCATTCCAGCTATTTGAAGAAGAGACCTTGGTGGAGGATCTTCTTGGTGAGACACATAATTTGAGTAGGTCACTAAAGGAGGACATAAATAAGCTTATGGCAGCCATGAAAAACTTTGTTGACATCAATGCCTTGGTGGCAAGATGTTGTTGGAAGGCTTCTGGTGGAGAGATGGAAGGAGAATCCTTTCTAGAGGAATGGAAAGCACTAAAAGAAGGCATGGACAATATAAAGGAGAGCTATGTGAACTTACTATTTGACAGATATCATCTTTTCATGGTGGTTGAGATGTACCACAGTGCACCCAATAAGGAGGAAGAAGAATCTGAAAGGATCACTAATAAGTTGGAGATCACCAGTGACTTATTGAAGAGCACGCAAAGATTCCTTCAAGAGTCAAAGTTGCAGATCTGTCAACTTCAAAGGGAGTTGAAGGTGTCACCCCTTTCATGTTGCATGGAAGGAAATGTTTTGGGTTTAATGGAGGAACCTCATGTGGAGGACAATCATGAATAAGAAGCATATTTGTAGGTGCTTGTGAAAAGGTATGAGGAAGACAATTTTGGCTAAGCACTTATTAAGGTTGAGAGGAAGGATGAATTTTTCTTATATACCAGAAAGATGGATGATCACATTTATTATGTATCAACAAATAAAATTCCTTATTCATCCATTTATTGGGTGGATAGAGACATATTTGGAGTGAAGAATGTGGGAGGTGAAGAATTTAATTTATGCAATAATTTTTTTGTTGGGACTGACATTGTCTTGACAAGTGGGCATCCACAAAGATTTAATTTTCAGCCATTGGATACCTTCCATACACATGCACATGAGGTGAATTCTTATTTTTTTATGCTTGAGGACTGTGCAAACAATTTTGATGAGAACCAAGCACTTGGTCTTTTCCAACAAAAACTAGAATTGTTTTCTGGAAAGAGTCTCTTCCCAATGGGAGGGTCAAATGAGGATGAAGGTTGGGAAGCCATAAGTTGGGTGGATTATTATTGTAGGGTTGTGATACAAATTTCTACCCACATTTCTATTTCAGCCTCATCAAGTGAGAATGAAAATTAGGAGAAGGAATTTTCCTTGTTGGTGCAATAGGAAGAGATGGAGGATTTCCTAGGTGTTCATGATGACTTGTGGAATGCACCATCACCCTCCCATCACCCACATAGGCACATATGGATGTCACTTGATGCCATTCCACCACATGTGGATTGGGTGGAATATTACATGTCACACATTGAGTCTTCTTCCTAGGAAAGATATTGCTAATAATTATTTTGTGGCATGTATTTAATTTAATTTCATCCTTTTATTAATTATGCAATTAAATGATGCAGAAATAAACTTGCCAAGTCAAGTAAGCACTAGAGTCCACAAATGTTTCCGAAAATGAGAAAAGAGGAATATTTCAGGAAAAGTAGCATAAATCCAAAAAGCAGGATAAAACAAGAAAAGTAGGAAAGTTCAGAAAAGAAGGAAAGACATAAAAAGAGGAAAAATAAGGAAAGGCAAAGCGAAGAAAAGAAAGGAAAGTATGTCCACTCATGGGTGACCTATTCTCATAGGTCACCAAGCCAAGTAAATTGCTCAATAGGTCAACATTAATTCTATAAAAGAAGTATTACAACTCCATTATTCATTTTGGTTGATGTTTTGATTGCTTAATGCTTATGTGAGCATTACTTATGAGTGTTGTGCCTCAGACTACTAGGAGATGAGCCCCAGCCTTCAATTCCCCTCTCCTTCCATCCCCTTATCTTCCATTTCAGGTGTGGAACACTAGATTGTAGAAATTGAAGTATTCTCAGAGCTATTTTGAGCCTCCATCAAGTTTAAGTTGAGCTCCAGTGAATCCCATGCTTCACCTATGCTCACAGTCCCTTGCTGGCCATGATTCAGGCCTCCTGCTCCTTAATTTTGGAAGCATCTTTGTAATGGTCAGTAAATAATGTAATTTATGTTCTGTAGTGTCATAATATTATTAAAATTACATTTATCAGGTCTATATATCTCTTCCCCAAAATAATCTTATCTCAGTTTCATCAAAAGGACCTATTTTATCAATGTATGGGGGGTATTGAGTAAATATGAGTGATGTAATAAATATTCTATGCTAGGAAAGTGGTTGAATGGAGTATTCATGTTCAAATATATTATATTTATCTATAATACAAATCTCATGTTTTACATAAATGGATTTGAGTTTATTTCATTGCTTTTTTAAGACCTTAGCTAGATTACTAGCTTTTAATAACTAGTTTTACTAAAACTGATGTAAAACAAGTTCTGTAAACTAAAAATGATCTCTTCCAGCTCATGTGGGTCAGTAACAGGAATACATTCCCATATAAATCTCCATAACCATTTTTTTGGGGGGTCCTACCACCTCTTGGGATCCTCCTCTGCGTAGGGTTTCCCTTTACCGAAACTGCCAAAAATCCCCAAATTCACCCAAAACTTCTTATAACTTTCCAGAATCTTAGAAAACTATATAAACCCTTTATTTATGTTATATTAATGCTGGAAAAAACCTCTACAATTTTTCAGAAGCCCTTGGTTAAAACAGACCGAACTACTCTCCTTAGTTTCATAGTTTGGTTGCCCAGAAGCATGGTAGTAGGTTTCCACAGTGCGGACTCTGAACCCTAAATAGAACCAGATATAAATGTGTTAGGGAAGAGGAAATTCCATGTCTGACATATCTTTGTTTGCTTCCCACTACTCACTCCTTTTCCTCGCAAAATTTCCCAGAAGAAACTCTTGTTTTTCCCAATCCGAGAAGGATCTGTGTGAATTAATTAAAATTACAGAATTGTTAAAGTAAAATTATAGAATTAAAGTGTTTAGGTTTTCACACCATACTTGGGACATCACAGAATTTGATGGAGAAAATTGAAAAAAGATGAAAAGGAAATGGATAAAACGAGCATGTGGGAAGTGAACTTCCCGTGCTAAGGTATTGCAACAAGGATCAATTGGATCACGCGACAAAAACATTGGCTATTCAAATATTATTAAGGATCCATTAAAAAAAAACTATAATATCTTTATTTTAATGACTTGCCTAGTTTTTTATGGAGTTCATTGTTGAGTTAACCAATGTTATAACCTTTTTATTGACTAGGGAAAATTCAATCATATTAATTATAGGAAACTTCCATTATTTTTATAAAAATAAGATCCTCTCCATATACTTATAATTATTGCACATAGAATGCGTTTGTGTAGCCATAATTCAGTTCCTATAACTAGAATTCAGTTCATGTAGCCATAATTCAGTTCATGTACCCAGAATTCAACTCTAGTAAACACCTTCATGATTGGCATAGTAGCTCAATTCCAAAGGAAAATAGAGAACATGGTGCTTTGTTGACAAATGCATCAATATGGTTATATGTTGTTTAGTTCACACTTAGGTTTAAAATAGGCATCTCCAACTTGTAGTCAAAGTCAAGGTCAGCGCTATGCAAAGATAAGTTGTCAAAATGCTCAAATAAATTCCAAAATCTGATGTCGCTATTTTTTATTGTGATTCAATTGGTGTAATAATGAATAAGACTATTCATTTCATTTCCACATGATATTTCTATGTAATTTTTGTCTCTTCCCCAATTCTTAAAGGGTACTAGCTCAATGGAAGAGAACCTTCCTTACAAGCAAGAGGTTTGTGGTTCGATTCTTATGTTCCCTGCCATAAATTAATAAATGATATTGCAATGTATTTCTAAGAGGGAGTTATGGAGTTCATAACCACCTCTATAGGTTTATATGAGGGAATTTCTAAACTTCCTTCATAGACTGCTATGAGGTGGGTTTTTAAACACTCTCCTAAGATGGAATGAGGGGTGTTATTAACCACTTCCATACTTTTCCACGAGGGGTGTTACAAACCATATCTATACATTGTTATGAGGGGAGATCTACACTGCCTCCATGTATTGCTTCGAGGAGGGTTCATAACTGCCCATGTATGCTTCTATGAGGGGGGTTTTAAACTACTATTTATGTGGCTATCAAAGGTTTTTTAAATATCCATTATATGTTTTTAAGAAGGGGGGTCTAAGTCGTCCCTATAGGTATCTAAGAGGGGGTTTCAAAACCTCCCCATAGGAATATATGTGGAGGGTTCAAAACCACCCCCATAGGAATCTATGAGACATTTTCTAAACCACCCCTATAGGAATATATAAGGGGGGTTTTAAACCACCCCTATAGGTCTATATGAGGGGGGTTCTAAAAATCCCTCATAGGTATATAAGAGGGAGGTTCAAAATTGTCCCCATAGAAATCTAATAGGGGAATTCAAAACTTCCCTCATATGAATCTACGAGGGGATTTCTAAATTGCCCCTATAGGTCTTTATGAGGGGTGTTTTAAATCACCCCCATAGGTATCTATGACTGGGGTCTATGAAGGGAGGTGGGTTCAAAGCCACCACCATAGGTCTCTATGAGGGGGTCCTATGGGGGGAATGGGATCAAAACCGCCCCAGTAGGTCTCTCTGAGGGGGTTCTCAAAATACCTCGAAAGTAGCTTTTGGGGGCTATTCAAATCTCTTCAAAACTCCATTTTTTTTGCTTCTAACTCCAACTTTCTAGCTTTTCGACTTCCCAACTCTGATTTTCCAACTTTCTGAATCAGGGACTCTAAAAACTTAGCGTTGGAAACTAAATCTTTTGACTCCTCTATTTTGACTCCAACTAGCTGATTTTGACTTTCTGTCTTTTGCAGTTAGAATATCCAAAATCTTAGCATTGGAAACTAGCACTTCCAACTCTGCCATTCTGAGTCTGAATGGGTGACTCCAAATTTCTGGATTTTGTAGTAGAAAACTCCAAAACCTTAATGTTGTGACACACCACTTTTGACCCTACCTCATCGACTTTTCGACTTCCGGATTTCAGAGTCAGAATCTCCAAAATCTTAACATTGGAAACTAACACTTCCGACTCTAACTCCGACTTTTTTACTGTAATATTTTGTTAAGTATTTTTAACATTTTGGCGCAATATTTTTGGATTTTTCCATATATTCATATTTCATCAATGTCTCCTTATGATATTATGTTGACAACAATTCCAATTTAATCAACAATCTCCCCCTTTCGCATTGATTGGCAACATCTTCCTTTGACATCGAAAAAGAAATTTTTCTCCCCCTTTGACAACAATGACAAGTTTTCGAGGAAAAACACCCCCTGTGGGTGTGTCTCCCCCTATCAACATTTATCCTCTTCTCATGACAGGGTTTTCATCATTTTAGTTAATTTTTAATGATGAGGGATAACCCCCAATTTATGTCTAAGATAGGCAAATGATTCTCTAGGTAATGGTTTAGTAAAAATGTCTACAATTTGTTCCTTCATATCAATATAATCCAACTTGACCACTTTTTGAGAGATTTTCTCTCTTAGAAAATGATACTTGATCAGAATATGTTTTTTCTTAGACTTCATAATCGGATTTTTGGATATGTTTATAGTAATTGTGTTGTCACACTATATCATAACTGGGTCCTCATACTTCACAAGTATATCTTCTAATTTTTGTTTCACCCAAATGACTTGAGTACAACATGATGCAGCAGTAATATACTGAACTTTTACTGTAGAAAGTGAAATGGAGGACTGCTTTTTTCTTAACCATGACACCAAGCAATATCCTAAGTAGAATTATTCTCCACTAGTGATTTTTCTCTCATCATTACTTGCTACCAAATATACATTAGTGAATGTCAGATTCCCTCGGAGTGAATTTATTTCTTTTTGGATACCATAATCCATAATTCATAGTATCTTTTAGATATCTAAGAATTCTGTTTATAGCAATCACATGTGTTTATTTTGGGGTTGATTGGAATCTAGTAACCAAACCTACAACTTGCATTACATATAGTCTTGTAGTTGCTACATATAATAAGCTTCTAATCATTGACCTATACATAGTATGATCTACTTATAAAGATTCATCATCCTTGCTCAATTTACAACCAATGACCATAGGAGTTCTAACAGGTTTGGAGTTTTCCATTTTGAACATTTTCAAATTGATCTCTTTGATATACTTAGTTTGAGAGATGAAAATCCCTTTTTCTGCTTGATATAATTGTAAACCTAGAAATTATGTTAGTTCTCCCAACCTTGACATTTCAAATTTCTTCTTCATTTCTGAAGCAAAGTTTACACTCAGAACTTGTATATCACTTCCAAATATGATATCATCTACGTAGACAACAACAATGATCATATTTTTGTTTTCAAACTTTATGTATAGATTATTGTCAGTTCCCCTCTTCTATATCCTTGTTGCTTTAAATATTTGTCAAATCTTTAAAACCATGCTCTTGGAGCTTGTTTGAGACCATAGAGTGCCTTTTTAGTTTGCACACATAATCTCTATTTTTTGATAGAAGAAAATCTTCAGACTCTTCAATGTAGAATTCATTTTCAAGTTCTCCATTAAGGAATGTAGATTTTACATCCATTTGGTATACTTTGAAATTTTTGTAGCACACAAATGCTAAAAACATTCTAATGGCTTCAAGTCTTGCCACAGGTGCAAAAAATTCTACAAATTCAATACCTTCTACTTGAGCATATCCCTTGCATACTAGTATGACCTTGTTTCTTATTACTTGTCCAACCTCATTGAACTTGTTCTTAAAAATGCATTTGGTCCCAATAATATTTATTCCTTTAGGTCTTTGAATAAGGTACCAAGTTTGATTTTTCTCTATTTGATCCAACACATCATCTTTTCTAGCTTTTATAAGTGTATTTGGCTCAACTAATGAGAGTAATGCATTTTCTTCAAATATTAGTTGTGTTCTTGTTTAGACTCTTGCATCCTTGTCACCTATGATTAAGGTTTCATGATGATTTGTTTGGATTCTTTTAGATGTATTTCTTGTATCATATCTAAGAGAGTCTTCATCTTTACTTTCACGTGATTCTTCATATTCCTTTTCTTATTGTTCTAAAGTATCCTGCTTTTGATAATCTTCATATGTCTCTTCATCATTAGTTTCTTCATCATTCACATTTTATTGGATTTGTATTCTTCTTGGATTAGTGTCATCACCAGTTACATTTGTACTTTCTATTATCTAGTGTAGCCTTATATTGTAACATATGTATGCCCTTTTGCTAGAAGAATATCCGAGAAATATGGCTTCATATGTTCTAGAGTTAAACTTCCCTAGATTATCACCCTCTCTTCTTATGTAGCATTTACTTCCAAAAACTCTAAAATACTTAACTGAAGCTGGTCTTCCAAACCATAGCTCATAATGAGTTTTGTCACTATTTACTGTGATTTGTCCTATATTTTGTACATAGACAATTGTATATACTTCTTCTCTCCAATATCCACCAGGAAGTTTTGCTTCATTAAGTGTAGTTCTAGGTGCTTCTTGGACAATCTTGTTTTTCCTCTCAACAACTCCATTTTGTTGAGGTGTTTTTGGGGGAGAAAATTGCCTCTTGATTCCATGAGTTTCACAAAAATCATTGAATTCATTTGAGGTGAAATCACCACCATTATCTGATATTAAACATTTAATCTTGATATTTGATTCATTTTCAACAAGTGCTTTGAAGGATTTGAACTTCATAAAGGCTTCTGATTTTTCTTTAAGAAATGCCACCCAAGTCATCCTTGTATAATCATCAATTAATAACATGAAGTAATCTTCACCTTGAAATATTTTATTCCTTGTAGGCCAACAAAGATAAATGTGAATGATTTCTAATGACTAAGAGATTGTATGCTCTTTGACCTTGAAGCTTGTTCTTGTTTGCTTCCCAGGAAGACAATGTCAACAAACATGGTTTGGTGATTTTATGATCTTTAGCAAATTCCTTACATTTCCCTTCTTACTAACTTTTATAAGATTGTCTAAGCTCAAGTGACCCATCCTTTTATTCCATAGAAAACTTTCATCAATTTGACTCATATAACATTGTTCTTCATTTTCTAAAATATACACATTGCTTGGAGTTCTCACAATAGTCCCAACAAGTTTTCCCAAATCTTTTCTTCTGATTCCATGCCTCTTGTAATCAAATATACATATTTGTCCTTGATCACATGTTTGGCTCACACCTAAGAGATTAGGTTTTAAGTTCTTTACAAGAAAAATATTTTTATCTTTAATTTGGTCTCTAAGAGCCACTCTACCCTTCCGAATTATTTTAGAGGATAAATTATCTCCTAAAGTGACTTTTCCTTATTTATTTATTTTTAGGCTTATATAATTGTTTGGATCTCTTCTCATGTGTTCTGAGAATCTAGTGTCCACATGCCATATATTTTGTTTTTATGTTGCATATAGAGCTATTGAACATTCCACATCTTCCTTTTTCTTCCAAACCTTCCTCTCCTTATTGCCTTTAGATTTTGTAGTGTCATTATCCATAGGAATCATTAGTTTAAAATTTTGAGCTATGTGTCCTTGGTTACCAAAATTGTAACTGTAATATCCCTCTTGTACACCCATAAATATTTTTTAATTATGAATGTATATTGTACTTGTTTCCAGTAAGGAGCTGAAAGCTAAGGCCCCACTAGAAAAACCTTGTAATTTATATGAGTTAATTCCCTAAGTTGTAGACTTAGGAGACTTAAGACATTGACACAACTAAATGAAAGGCAACTGAAACCACAAGGGAAAAAAGCGAATGGTTAAGGAGCCATAATTTTGATACCATAGTCTAACATATCATCTTAATTATGGAAGCATTAGGGGTAAGGTTCGGGCTTCGATTTCGCCGTAATTATCCCTACTAAGATACAATAGCCTATTTATTTAATTCTAATATGAGTAATCCATGATAGAGAACATTACAATCATATTAACCTCGACATAAAGGGGCAAAAACCTAAGGAAATAAATTGTTAAGAAACTATATGTTGTAGTCACCTCAAAAATAGAGAGAAAGATAACATCATATCAATATCAACATACCTTGATTAATATTAAATGATGATATACCATTTACCTTGACTAATATATGGTGACATATATTATACCTTGATTAATGTATGACGTTATATATATATATATATATATTTATTTATTTATTTATTTATGGTATTACTAAAAGAATATTGATATATATACTTTATAACACACACCATTTCTATATCGATTTAAAGACTCGATTTCTTAGCATGATTAACTCATAATCGTGGCACAATCTTTCTTGAGTAAATCATGGGCTTGGTGCCCTTCAAAAATATGAATGGTGTTACTTTAGCGCCACTTGTCATGTCTAAGAGAATTGTGGCATCTTTTGTTATGAGGAATCTTGTCATGCTGGGTATATAATTTTGGTATGTAGTCGGCAAAGTGGAGGATACGGTAGGTAGGGGGCGAGAAGCTACGCATATGGACTCGTGAGCCATCCATGGGGCTTGGTTAACAAAGACAGGATGAATGCTTTGAGGGAACTCCAGCTAGTAGAGTTAAGTTGTTGAACCTTCTTGTGTGTTTCTTTGATAATGTATCTCTTATTGATGGTGGTGATGTACTTTAACAACGCTGAGTAACTGTTATTAGTGATGTTTCTTTGATAATGTATATCTTATTAAATTTGATGGCTGCGTCTTTTTCATTTTGAAAATGTTTTAAATCTGCTTTCGAGGCTTATTGTATATCTGCGTTTGCATTTCGAAAAAGTTTTAGATATGATACCGTGGATGCGTTTTGGTTTATTATATTGCCAACATTTTGTTTTGACATAGATATGATTACTTTGGCTGCATTTTGGACTTGATAGAGATCTGATTTACATGGCCAATGTTTTCCATCTGATTATGAACTGAGAACTTGATTTATTGCCAACGTTTTTTTTAATCTGAGATATGATTACTTTGGTGCGTTTTGGGCTTGGCCAAAGTTTGCAATCCAATTTGATTATGAACTGAGAACTTGATTTATATTTCCATCGTTTTGGTTTTGATCTGATATCTTATTACTTTGGTTGTGTTTTGGATTGATAGATATTTGATTTACATGGCCAACGTTTGCCATCTATTTATGAACTGGGAACTTGATTTATATCTCCAAGGAACTTGCTTCCATTATGAGGAGGAGTGGTAGAGTTTTCCTTATCACACCTTTTGAATACAAGACTTTAAAATTGATTAGTGAGGCATCTACTTCCAAGGAAATACGAATAGACAAGCCTTTACAAATAGATACAGGTTTCGCGCTTTCATTATTTGTTGGTGATGGTTATCTCTCAGCCCGACCATCAACGAATACTTATATAAATCAATCCGTCCTACCCATTGTATAATAACATATTAGGCTAGTTTCTCCCATAGATCGGAGGTATTGGCGCTAGAACCATATCACCCCACTAAAGATGCAAGGGTGGACCTGATGGTCATAATGGGCTTTGGAGCACTTTTTTTCTTAGCTTCGTTATTTTGCAACTATGCTCATTGATCCTCATCCTTTTTCCTCTAACTATATTAGCATTAATGTATCTTAATGGTATGATAAATAGATATAAAATTAACTTGTGTGAAGGTATTTCACTAGGGTTGAGTAAAGATATTTCACTATGGTGCAAAGAGTGGCTTATATTAAGGAAAACCATTACATAGTACATGTATGGATATAGTTTATATATATAGAGTGGTTATTAGTGTGTAAAGGTTATTGAGAGCACACCGATCCTGTTTGATTGTATTATAGGTTATGTATTAACAAGTGAAAGCACAACCCTAGCCCTAGATAGGTTAATGATTGCATGACAGTAAAAAGGAGGAATAAGTAAAGGGAGGCTTTAGTCTTGAGTTTAAAACTTGGTTGCAAACATTATTTTATTGTTATGTTGCATAAAGAATTGGTGATTGATCCATCTCGATTCAATGAATTACTTAACTAAGCATTTCTAAATTTATTAGTAAATAGCATAGAAATACTATTGGAGAGAGGGCCTATGAGAATAACAGAAAGGAAGTATGGCAACAATGATGTTGCGGATTGTAATCTTTTATATGGATAAATATTACATGATGTGACAGTTTTGTGGATGTAGCCCAT
Source organism: Pseudotsuga menziesii (assembly GCA_001517045.1). NCBI lineage: Eukaryota > Viridiplantae > Streptophyta > Pinopsida > Pinales > Pinaceae > Pseudotsuga > Pseudotsuga menziesii. The sequence goes on from LPNX011089071.1 coordinate 148,767, forward strand.
GGATTGGGTGAACCACGTACATTGGTCTCATTCTTATGTGCTCTTGATGTAATTTATCTTATGTGATCTTGATGTATTTAACTTATGTTATGATGATAATGATGGTGTAAATTGTCGAATGATTCCATATGAGTGTTTTAAATCCAAAGGAAGATTGTTTATTTTATGTTTATAATATGTTAGATAGTCTAATGTGGGATAAAAGCTAGAGTTATTGATTAAGGTCTTTTCCTAATGTGTTAATTATTATAAAATATGGATATTAGGAAGGTTTGAAATGGCTGACTTTATTACAATTGACTTATGTTACTTCGGAGATAGCAAGTTTCCTCTTAATGACCAACACCCTTCCGGTGATTGATTTACAATGTGATTTAGTTTTATCACTCATAAGTCTTAAGGGTAGTTGTATCTAAGGTATAAGTTGTATTTTGAAAGGAAAAATGTTTTTATTGACTTGGGGATGTTACAGTAACATTATATATTATAACTTTTTAGAGGAGAAAAATACTTATTGTTTCTTCCTTTTGGATTGCTTCTAGTAGCATTATTTTTATAGAAAATAGATTGGGATGTAATGTATTTCCCAATGGGAATCATTAGTTTACAATTTCTAGCTATATGTCATTGGTCACCACACTTGTAACATTCTATGTCATACATAGGTAAGGGTGCAAAAGAATTATGATTTCTTCCTCCTTGAAAAACACTAGAATCGTCATTATTGTAGAGAGACTTTTTATTATGTTTTTCATATGCTTTACATTCCATTGATTTATGTCCAAAATTGTTACAGACATAAGAATTTCCTAAAAAGAGTTGTTGATGTCTGCTTGGCACATTAGCTGTCTTGCTTTCATTTTGAGAAGGAGCAATTTTTTGACTATATTCCTTTACAACTGGTCTCATAAGTGCATTAACATAACTTCTTTCATTTCCTTCTTTATTTATGAAAGAGGATTGTTCTGACATCTTTTGCTTTGTCATAACCTAGTCCAGTTTTATTACTAGATGATCTTTGACAACTTAGGATGTCATCTAGAGTTTTGAGTTGCTGTTAAACTTTGATTAAAAGGGCTCTTCATCAGTCTTCCTTCTAATCAAGATCATTTCAGCTTCGAACTTTTCTAATTCTTTCTCTCTTTTCTTGAGCTTCCATTCTAGATTGTTTTCAACCTTTTTGGTTTCTTGAAGCTAATTTCTTAAGTCAGCAATAATTCTTTCTACATCATTGTTTTTCTCCTCAAATTTGTCACATGAATTTTTAATTTTTTGTACATCCTCTCATACTTCCCTAATTCTTCAAGAGCACTTATAAGTTCTTCTTTAAGATCTACCACACCTTCTACTTCTTCTTTAGAGATTGTGTTATCTATTCCCATGAATAGTACTTCTGCTTCTTCATCTTCACTAGACTCATTTTAGCAGTGATCATCTATGGAATACATGTTTTCTTCTTTTTATTAAATTTATTCTTGTATATGGTTTTCCTCTTTTGATAATTCTTATAACTACAAGGTGATTCATCATCACTATCCTCTTGTTTTGGGTAAGGATACTTTGAGGCATAGTGACCAATCTTTCCACAGTTAAAACATTTTAGGGGTATATTTCCTTTGTACTTTCTAGTACCTCTCTCAAGTTTCTTGATAAAAAGAGCTTATTCATCATTTGAGTTGTCTACGTGGCTCTTGGATAAGGCTTCAGACTTCTTTGTCTCTTTTTAGGCTTTAAATGCTGCCTCTTTTCTTGATGATCCATCTAGTCCCGTTCTCATCTCATAGGCAGTAAAGATCCCATGTAGTTCATCTACTATCATAAGTTCAAGATCATCTCATTCTTGTAAAGTAGACACCTTTGAGTCATACCTAATTAGTAGGGTTTTAGTACCTTTGCAACAAATTCTTTCTCCTTTATTTCTCCTCCCATGATTCTAATAGCATTGACAATTTTATCTACTCTTAGAAGATATTCTGCAATGTTTTCCTCTTCTTTCATTTTTAGACTTTCAAAATTCCCTTTGTATGTTTGAAGTTTGAATTATTTGACTTTAGAAGCTCCTTCATAAACAGTTTTTAATTTCTCTCAAGCATTTTTGGTTGTCTTACTTGCATAACCTTAACAAACATTGAATTTGTTAATCCATTTAATATTGCATTCAAAGATTTTGTATTTGATTCATATTGATCTAGTTCATCTCTATTTGTAGGTAAGTTGCCTGATACTTTATACTATTTTTCAACATAACTACAAACATTGAATCCAAGAGACATTAGATGGTATCTCATTCTTACACTCCATAGTGCACAATTTTCTTCTCTAAATAAAGGAGATTTGTTGGTAGCTAACCCTTCTTGTTAATCCATACTGGTTTTTAATAGGACCTTCCTTCCAATGATTTAATCTGCAGTAAAGGATCTTGATCTGATACCAATTGTTGGAATATCAAGCAATACTGAGAGGAGGGAGGGTGAATCAATATTGATCTACCTTATTTAATTTTTATCACTAAAAAATAAAATTAACAATAGACACAAAACACATAATATTATCATGGAAGCCCAAATGGGAAAACCACCAACATTTTCTATTACTCCAAAATTATACTTAAAAATAGTTTGCAAGCACCAAATTGTTGGATGCACCAACACCCAAGTTTTTCAGCTACAATTGAAGGATGCACCAACACCCTATTTACTAGCAACAACTTGCAGGAAGCTATGACCGTCTACAGGATTGAAACCTGTCCTTGTGCCTCCCAACCACATATGATAGTTTGATATCTAACTTATGTACACCTATGGATCTTTCAATCAAACGTATAGATATGCTTTTTTAAAGGTTTAAATATTTGATTATATACCCTTAGTAGTGCCTCTTCATATACAATCACGTATCTTCATTGTGGCCCTTCACAAATCAACAAATCATAAAATAACCTCTTCGCTACAAAAAGTATGAATTAACAACACGATAATGCATCACTCTGACTCTGCAATCCCAACCTCGACATACCGATTCCGACTAACAACTGCACTTAATATTTTGAGATTTTTCAATGATCTCAAATTCAACTTGTTGACTTCATTGTTCCATCTTTGACTTTTCCAATTTCGATGTCGGGAGTCGAAACCTCCCTTTTTTTATTTTAACTCTAACTTTTCAATTGTTTGACTTTTCGATTGTTTGACTTTTCGATTGGCCAACTCCAAATTTCTGACTTTTGGAATAAGGAAATCCAAAACTTTAGTGGTGGAAACTAACACTTTCGACTCCTTCCTTTTGATTCTGACATTTTCGACTTTCAAAGTCGAAAAATACAAAAGCTTAGCATTGGAAACTAATGCTTCTGAATTCATTGTTCCAAGTTTGACTGGCCCACTCCAACTTTCCGACTTTTGGAGTCGTAAACTCAAAAACCTTTATGTTGTGACATGCCACTTCCGACTTTGCCTCGCTGACTTTCGAATTCAGAGCCTCCAAAATATTAACATTGAAAACTAATGCTTTCGACTCTGATTTCAACTTTTCGACTGTGATATTTTGTTAAGAATTTTTAACATTTTGGCTCAATATTTTTGGATTTTTCCATCTATTCCTATTTAATCAATGTTTCTTTATGATGTTATGTTGAAAACAATGCCAATTTAATAAACAAATGTCAAAACAGCCCCCAAATATCACTTTTGGGGTTGAAAGGAAACTCCCCTAAAGGCAAAAAATGTAGTAGTGTTAATCTATGTTTATGACCCGACAATGTAACATTACCTTTTCCAATAGCTCTAATTTTCAAGACAATGTATTGTGGGATGTTACTTTGTTATATTGAATTGACCTATTTCTAGGGATATCTTACCATCATTAGTACTCAACTACCACATATGATCGTGCACCAACACATATGCCCTCCCTGGGGATGACCGACAAATTTGCTTCCAAACATCTACATCTTTCTCTCCAAAAAATCTCTCTGGTAATGATGTTGTGTGTCAATTCACCCTTCACAAATGTTTACATCTATATATTATTTAGGAATATAGCACTAATCAAACATTTTCACCCCCCACATTATGGAAACCCCTCATATTTGACTATCAAAATGTTCTTATTGAACCCACCACTTTTCCATGCCCAAAACATATCAACCATACCATTGACCTTGTTGTGCATATCACCCCTCTTTTGAATATCCATCCCTATCATCTTACCCCTATCGAGACAGTTGATATTGGAAAACAAATCTAGAAAAAATTTACCCCAACTCCTCACCTTGTAAATCACCTACAATTATTATCCCCAAGAAGGAAACCCATGAATTGTGACTAGTTAATAACTATAGAGCTCTCAATAAGGTGATCATTAATAATAGATAATCATTGCCCCATATCGAGGATTTGTTGGACCATTTACACGGTGCTTGTTATTCTTCAAAGTTGGATATAAATTTAATATACCATTAGGTTAAAATGAAGGAAACATATGCATGGAAGACAATATTTAAGACCAAATCTATGCTAGTGGTTGGTTATGCCCTTTGGTCTCACCATTGTTCGCGCCACTTTTATGAGACTCATTAATTACATGCTTCATCAACATATTGGAAATTTTGTCATTATTTATCTTAATGATATCTTGGTATATAGAAAGAACTTGTATGACCATGTCCATCTTTGTCAAGTGTTGGATATTTTGAATTCTAGTCAAATGCAAATAAAACTAAAAAAAAAATTGTTTTCCTAGTGCTTTGTTTCTTACTTGAGATTTTTAATTTCTACAAAAAACATTCAACCAAAACCCCATAATTTCAAGACCCTCCTAAATGGGCCCTTACCCCACACTATGACTAACCTTAAAAATTTTATGGGAGGTGTCAATTTTTATCGAAATTTCATTTTCTAGTTCTCCATGTTGGTATGTCCTCTCCATGTACTCTCCAATCAATGTATTTTTTATTGAACCCCCAACCCAAAGGCCACCTTTTAGCTTCTCAAGCATCTATTATATTCTATAACCATAACTACTAACAACCCTTTGAGATAGAGTGTAATGCTTCAAATTACATTATCGAGGACACTCTCAAATAGGGAGGACATCTTGTAGTGTATCATTTGGAAGAAATATCAACACCCAAATTGAAGTACACCATTTATCAATAAGAGCTTTATGTATTGGTTCAGAATTTAAAACATTGGCATCAATATTTGTTGGGTAAAGAAATTGTGTCCCACATAGATCACCATATATTAATATTTATCAATTCACAATCTAAGATTCATGAAGAGCATTTCATCAAATAGGATACCTATATCCAACAATTTCATCTAGTGGTTAAATAAAAAAATGGGTCACACAATCATGTAGTCAATGTGTTGAGTTGTCCACCTATCCCAATCCTAAAACTTTTGAAGGTGATATTTCTCACTCTTGAGGACTAGAAACAACAATATGCCATCAATCCAATGTTTGGTCTAATTGTATATGCCCTACAACACCATACAATAGTGAACCAAACACCATTTTTAGATTACATACTACAAGAGGGATGGTTGTACTACTTGGAGCAGATTTTTTTACCTACTATTCAGACTTGTTTGTTGCTGATTAAGGAAGTACATTATATGCTCTCGAGAGGGAACTTCGACATCCAAAATAATTTCTTGCATCTATAGAAACATTTATATTTCCCTAATATAGTTTTCATAAACTATATACAAAATATATAAATTCTACATAAATAATTATTTAGACTTTCATATTTGAACTTCTTCTTTTCTATGTGTGAGATGTTTAGTATGGATCTTTAGAGAGTTATAGATATAAAAATAATATTTTTGGAAAATTGTAAAGCGCACACATTTCTAAAAGGAAATGACGATTACTGAATGTTAAATTGTGATTTCATAAGTTAATGTCTCATTAGCTCTAGAGTATGACCTAAAGTTGTTTTTGATTAGCTAAGAACTCATCTTCCTCAACCAAGAGGACACATGTTAATGGCCCAAGACCCAAAGGCATCTAGAAAAGGTAAAATTCTACTCCCATACAGACCATTAACAAGGGATTTCAAATGACATGATTTTTTCTAATAACAACAATAATTCAAACTACATTTATATATATCAACCAATAAGTAATATAGGCTTACTATTAATTGACAACTAAATTATATAAAATTTTACCATATTCAAAATATATATATATTTTGAGTGCACTCAAATACTTTTTTTTATAACTTTTTTTTTCAGCAAGAAAAAATTCAATCCTTTTTTAATTAATATCAAAGGACCTATTACACACTAGCAAAAAATGCCATCCATTACAAAAAACCAGCAATCATCTCATGCTCAATTCAAAAACTAGTGAATCAACTCAAGTTCAATAAGCTACATAATCAACAAAATGCAGTGTATCTATCAAAAACTTTCCCACTACCCCTCCGAAACCATTATTCCGTTGACCTATTGTAAACAAAAACAATATATGTTCATTATGATTCTGGAAAAAAAGATATTTCAAAGAATTAATGGTTTTGTATTCCCTCAACAAATTTATGAACAATGAAAGACCTAGCATTAAGCTTTAATGCCTCCTTCGAGAGTCAATATGCCAGTTGGTTATGCTCATGATATATGTGCTGAAAGGAAAAAGAAATGAAACCATTGACTAAAAAGTCAATCCTTTTGCATCGATGATCAAGTGTGATCACATTCAATTTTTTTTTACCATTAACGCATTCAATGACCATCATAGAATCACCATATACCCAGATCTCGGGAAGTCCCATAACGTAGGCAACATAAAGCAACCCATAGAGACCCAATAACTTGAATCTGGAATTTGTATTGGTACCACATCCTAATCTGATTAGAAAGTAATAACCCTTGCTAATGTATAAGACTGCACCCGCGCCACCAGTGGTGTGAGTTGTAGTGCCATCGAAGAATCCTGTGGCCTCAAAAGTCTGAGGCCCAATACCAATATTCTTGATTTTGCACTTTTTCCCCCCGGTTGGATAGTGTGCAACCAACTCCATACATTGATGAACATAGACCTGAACCGAGGGCTGCTTCTTCGAAAAAACCAAGGCATTTCTACACATCCAAATGGCCCAATTGCAAAAGAATAACAAGAAACTAGGTTATTCACCATTATTCACCCGGTTAGTAAGTATATCCAGCAAACCTGAATTCCTGCAACAATGAATCATACCTAGATGTTTGAAAACCGGTCTGTGAACTTCAATGCCAAAAGGACACTCCACGAATAGGCATTGTACAGATTCACAATCACTGCAACAAAGATGGCTTATGTAGGGTCCATTCCAACCCTTCCTCAACAAGTTGTCCCCGGTGCTGATTTTTTATAACTTATATATATTGAGTTCAATCAAATATATATATATATATATATAATTCTTTAATAACTTTGATGCAATGAATTATATAATTTGTATTTTGGGAAGGCTTCCTCGAAAATGTCAAATGAATGAACGGATCCATATTGAAAAAGTCTTCCGAAAAAATGTTGGAAGGGATATTTCATTGAAGGTTTTCATAAAAAAGTATTGAAAGCACAAAGCACATAGAAGGGTATTTTGTTTTCCATAAAATGAAGATGAATTTGATGGCATTCCACGATTGAAAGGGTATTTGTATTTGAATGGAAGGTTTTAGAAAAAGTATTGAAAGCGATATAGTAGTTACTAGTTCATTTTCCACCATATAAGCGAAAAGGACTCCAAAAGTTTTCAGATACATAAGACACAAAAATTTTCACCGAGGAAACCATAAAGGAAAAAACCCCACAAACATCCTCAGTTAAATACATTCAAAAATATTGTGTCATGATATGAACACTCCAAGTAATAAGAAGTCTCCAACATCTATCTATCTCTCCTCTGTCTCTCTCTCTCTCATGCAAACTTGAGTGAGTGTGAGGTGTGTATAAATAAGGGAGGGAACCTCCATATTTATACTAATCAATTGATTGGCCTATTACATGACTGGGGCCAACCTCTTACTCTAACAGGGGGAAATTCTCCTAGAGAGACTCCAAAACAACACTACATGATGTTTCACTGGGGACTATTGCCCCGACTTACAACGGAGTTTGTACCTCAAGGTATATACACAATAATGACATCTCGAAAGGAGGAAAATACATATACGATGGGGGTACAACAACATACAATGAAAATATACATCAGAATATCTTCTGAAGTTACACATACATCAACAATCCCTCTTAACTAGGTAGGTATTCTCTCTCTTCCATGGTCATCAACACATTTGGTCCAGTCATCATCATGGAGTCATCATCATATATACTGCCATCATCATCTTCTTATCGATCATCGAATGATACTATCTGTCACTGAAAGTTTCTATAGATCCAACCCTTTTTCATGCTAGGTGTAGGCCTAGTCCTCATCTAGGTATTCATCACATCTACAAGAAAGCCATTGCATAGGAACAGTCCAGGACCTTCTTTACATTGCCACTACAATAACATGCATCTGCTAGCTTTATCTCGCTGTATCCAGATCCCATATTTTTTGCTGAACAAAACAAAACAAAACACACAGAGAACAACCTAGATGCATACCACCTACATTCTATCACCATAGTAGTATGTCAAGATCTTTCACGTCATCGAGACAACCTGTGACATCCACTATGCAAGAATTTCCTAGGAGCACACCAAGTGCATTACATCTCTCCATGGTCAACCTGTGTTCTACCAGCATAGAAGAACTGCCTAGGTGCACCTCATGTTCCTTGTAACCTTATCATCTCCAATATGGGAACACACACATTTATAGATATATATGTAAGGAATGGTTATGACCGAACAACCTACTACACCAGGGATTTTATGTTCCAAGTCAACCTCAAGGCATTAGAGGAAATTTGAGGTCTAAAATGGGCCTCCTAAGGAAAATAATAAAATAATAGTTAAAATAATAAAATAATAGTTATTAATTTTGGAGGAAGAATGAAAAAAACTACTTTTTGTGTTCGTATTTTCGACATATCTCCCTGTGTTTTTACTCAAATTCTAAGTGGAAGAGCTTGTTGGATGCAAAATTTAATTGCGCATCCAATGAGTACCCACATTTCATACTTTTAACAGACCCCTATATCCAAAAAGCAAGAAATACTTGAAAAAACGTGATGATGATGTCATCATCACATTTTTTCAGGTATTTCTTGCGTTTTGGATAGCATGATTCGTTAAAAGTATGCCTTGTGGGTACTCGTTGGATGCGAAATTAAATTTCACATCCAACGAGCTCTCCCACTTGAAATTTGAGTAAAAACACAAGGAGATATGTCAAAAATATGAACAAAAAAAGTAGTTTTCTTTTATGAAAAATATGTCAATTCATCCATTATGGTTGACTCATTTTATTGAAATTCTATTGGTTCTTGAATTACAACTCACAAAATTTATTGTTGGTGCATTTTCTTATAAGGCTCATTTTAGACCCCAAATTTCCTCTAATGACTTATTACATCTAAACAACCCGTGTCTAGGATCTTTTCCGTTCAGACAACCTTCGGGGCACATTACATCTGAGTAACCTACGTACCACACCAGGGATCCTTTTTACACTCGGACAACCCACAGGACTTAATACATCTGAATAACCTGCGTACCATGCCATGGCTCATATTTACATTTGCATAACCTATCTTAGGGATGATTGCGTCTAAGTAACATGTGTATCATGCCTGGAATTGTATTTAAACTTAGAAAACCTACAAGATTGATTACGTCTCAGCAACCTACTACACTAGGGTCTTTTCCACTCGAACAACCTGTCTCATTTCCCATGTGAGATATCATGCATCTACGTCTTCTGGTATCTCGCTATTTCTAGTATAGAAACATATCATGACTGATTACATCCAAGGATAACCTACAAGATTCGCTAGGACTTATTACATCCAAGGACAACCTACATGACTGATTATGTCTGAGCAACCTACTATCTTTGACAATATTTTATGCTTAGACAAACTGTCTCTCTAGCTATGATAGAACTCATCACTCCCTCTTTCGAGGGGTCTCTTTCTCGATCACACCAAGTCATTTTTGAAGTACTCGAACTTCACTCTGGCTAGAGGCTTATTCAACACATATGTTATATGCTTGTCCTTTTCCACATACTAGAGGTTCACTGCTCCTCTCTACACCATATACCTGATATACTGGAATTTTATCTCTATGTTCTTCGACTTGTCATGGAACATAGGTTCTTCGACAACTTCACACAACTATGTTTTTCATAGAAGATACAAGTCCCATCTAATTGGAGATCAAATAAGTTAGACAGTAGCTTCTATAGCCACACTACCTCACAAATAGATGAGAAAGAGCCAACATACTTTGCCTCGGCTGTAGTCAGTTCCACGCATGGTTTCTTCCTCCTAAACCAAAAGATCATGCCAGATCACAAATTGAAGTAGCATCATGAAGTGTTCTTTCTATAAGTGGCGTTATCTGCCCAATATGAATCAACATAAATGTGTAGGTTAATCTTCTGATTCACATCATACTTTAGCCTATAATCCATTATACCCTTTAGGTACCTCAATACATGCTTTGCAACTATCAGGTGAACATGTCTTAGATCCATCAGGAACTGGGTCAGGGTGTTCACAGCAAAGCATATGCTAGGTCTCATATTCATCAAATACATCAATGAGCCAATCATCTGATGATACATCATGGAATCAACCAACTCAAATGAAGCATCACACAAAAGCTTCAAGTTTGATTCCATAGGTGTGGCTATCGCTTTGCAGTCCAATATTTTGAATCTCTTCAGAATCTCCATTGTATACTTTTGTTGACTAAGGAAAATCCCATCTACACTCTGCCACACCTCCATGCCTAGGTTTTTATCTTGAACTCAGTAGCAAGTCTCCTCCATGCAACTTTAATGAGTTCATCTGCTCCTCAGGAACAAGTCATCGACATATAGTAGGAGCATCACTGGTATTTCTCCTTCAACTTTGAAGTAAAGTTTGGGATCCGCTTTACTCTTGGTAAATCCTTGGCTCATCAGGAATCTATCCATCCTTTTGTACCATGTCCTTGGTTCTTGTTTCAATCCATACGATGACTTATTCAATTTGCACACATGAGTATGTCTGTCATGTGTCTGGAATCCCAATGGTTGTTCCATGTACACTTCCTCCTTGACTACACCATTCAAGAATGATGTCTTGACATCCATATGGTGTATCTTCCATTTCATAAATGCAACTAATGCAAGTATGGTCCTAATGGAAGTGTACCTCACCACGGGTGCAAATGTCTCTTTGTAGTATATTCCTTCTTTCTATGAGAATCCTTGTGCCACGAATATTTCCTAGTATTTATTGATATTTCCATTTGAATCATTCTTGATCTTGTAGATCCACTCCGAAGTCACAACAGACTTCTTTTTCGGTCTCATAACTATCTCCTAGACATCATTCTTGATGATCGAATGATACTCCTTGATCATGGAATCCTTCCATTCTTTATTTTCTACAACCTCTTTATGGGTGGAAGGTTCCTTGTCAATGATGTCACATAGCAGGGCCACATAGTTGTTGTGAGGATTTGGCCTTTTCCTTTCTCTATGCATTCATGTTGTAGCACCATACCTTTCTGCTTCGTGTATGAGCTCTCATGCCCATGTTGGTTTCCTCTTGTGGGAGTCCTTCTCGAGAAGTGTCTCTACCAACTCTTGTGGTTCTCTCATGTCATGATATTCATGGTCTTCTGGAATTGATTCTCCAATTTACATGTCTTGGACTCTCATTTCTTTAGGTTCCTCAACCTATTGAATAGGTATCCTCCTAGATATGAAGTATGCCAAGTATTCATCAAAGGTTACATCTCTATTGATTTCTATCTTATTAAATCTTGGGAAGTATATTCGGTAGTCCTTCAATGTATCACTGTATCCTACAAATATACCTTTCTCCCATAAGGATCGAGACCGGTCATCTTCTCCTTTGGTATATGTATGTACACCGGGAAGAAAAATATTTCTAGATGGCTAAATTTTGGTTTCTCTCCTGAGAAAGTCTCTTCCGGAGTACGGTTCTATACATGCACAATTTTCCTTGTTTCTTTCACCCAAAGGTGCATAGGAATATCTTGGTCATGTAGCATTTCTTTCATTGCTTCCATTATGGTTTGGTTCTTTCATTCTGCAACCCCATTATACCAAGTATTATATGGAGTGCTCAACTCCCTCATAATCCCATACTCTCTATAGGGTTCCTTGAATCCTTCTGAGGTAAATTCTCCGCCATTATCTAACCAGAGAGTCTTGATATTCCTTTTGGTTTTATTCTCTACCAATGCTTTATATTCCTTGAACTTACTGAATAATTCATTTTTCCCTTTCAATAAATATATCCAAGTCTTACGTGAGAAATCATCTATAAAAGAAACATAGTACACATAACCACATAATGAGCTAGAAGACATGGGTCTGCATACATCTGAGTGTATTATATCCAATATTCCTTTAGCCTTTCTTTCACTGCTATGAAATGTATTCTTTTCATACTTTCCTTGTGCACATCCTTTACAAATGCCTTCATTCTTTTCTTGGATCTCTAGAATTCGAGAGACTGCTTTTCTTTCCATCAGTAGTGCTCTGTAGTGCACATGTGGAAGCCTTCAGTGCCATAGTTCACCAGGTTCTATTAACTCATGAACCAATTCTTGTTTAGGTTGTACCTTTAGTTTGTACAAGTCATTTTCATCTTCTCCAATCAATGTTGCATCATCTATTTTCTTTCCTTTATGAAACATTAGCACTTGGCCATCAACAAATGCAACTCTCATTCCCTTTGCATCTAGTGTATATATGGAGAGATTATTCTTCTTCAATACTTGAACATATAGCACATCCTTCTTCTTTAAATTTTCCCTAGAGTCTATATTTTATGAAGCTACTACACTCCCTTTTATGGGGTATTGATAATCATCCCCAAGTTTCACCTTGTGAGGTGACTCATGCTCAGACAAGTTAACGAATGATTCTTTCTATCTCGTCATGTGTTTATATGCCCCACTATACACAAGCCAATAATTTCTTCCCTATGAGACAGTGCCATTAAGTGCCAAGATTAGCACATACTCTTCATATGAATAATCCTTCTCTCTTCTAAATATTTTGTTTGTTGGTTCATCATCTTTGGAAACATGAGCATGGTGTCTCTTTTTCGTGATGGGACAGTCTCTTGCAAAGTGTCCCTTTTCATCACAAGTGTAGCATCGGAAATTGGAAGGATATATCTTTATCTTTTTTTATTTTGTGTCCTTTTTGGTGCGATGATGGTTCTTCATCTTCTCCTTCTTCTTGTAGTTATTCTTGGTGTGAACTGTGAGAGATTGATCTCCAGTTGGTCCCATATTCACTTCTCCTATTATGAGTTGAGCTTATTCTTGGTACAGTCTTCTCGGAGTTGGTTGAAAGAGATCACTTCCTTATTGCACATATTCCTTGAATGAATGATTCCCATGATATAGGGATACCATTCAAGGTAGTCATCACAATTTATTCTTCTTCGAAATTATCTTCAATTTCTTCAAGTTTTATTTTTATTTGAGTAACCCTTGTGAAGTAAGACTATATAGTCTCTGAGTTATGTATCTTCACATTCTTCAACTGGTTCCTAAAAGTAATCTTCTGGTTGATGTTCTTTCCTTCAAACATCTTTTTCAAAGAATCAAATACTTCCTTCAGTGTCTTTAATGATGACACATGGGGGATGGGGTGATCCTTAATTGAATTTGCAATGATTCTCTTGGCTTTAAACAAGTTCTTCTTATGAGTATCCTTAGCCTCATCTCCCTCTCACTTTTGAACTTCTCCAGTGATGTACAACATATCTAAATCATTTTCTTCAAGGATTAGGGATATTATGTACTTCCATGCTCAGAATTTATCATCCCCTCCAAGCTTGTCCTCAAGCTGAGTATGGCGAGTCATATTTTCAAATGATAACCTCAAGTGGAAATAGCAAATATTTAGATCTTATTGATTTGAGGTGAATGACCTGATTTCAGAGCTATCTGACCTAGGGTTTGTCAAAGAAACCTTAATTTTCAAAAATTGGAGTTTGGGAATTATGTTTGGACAAAGAGATGTGCCTCCTTGAGGCGAGTTTCTCAGCAGGGTCCTTTTTTGAAGACTGAGGTGGAAAGCCTCCGAAACATGATTCCAAAGTTTCTCTTGGCACAAGTGACATGGTCAAAATTGAAACTTCTTCAAAAATAAAAATTCTTCCACCAAAATATATGCCCCACTGAGGCAAGTTATCCTATGCCTCTTTTCTTGATGATCTGTGGAGAGAAGACCTTGAACTAGGAATCCCTAGTTTCTGTAGCTCCATGATGCCTTGTTTCATAAAGGCTTTAATACCATGGTAGTTTTTCTAGATCTTATTAGCTTAGTTAGGATATTTATCTGAAAGAATAACAATTACAACAATATGCATAAGATAGAACATATACAAAAGAAACAAATGTTTTCATTGGGGAAACCATAAGGGAGAAAACCCCACAAACTTCCTCAAAATAGTATAGTCACAAATATTGTGTCATAAGATGACGAATCCCAGTAATAAGAAGTCTCCAACAACTATCTATCTCTCCTCCTTGTCTCTCTCTCTCTCATGCGAACTTCAGTGAGTGTGAGGTGTGTATAAATGAGCAAGGGTGCCTCCCTATTTATACTAATCAAGTGACCTAAATATTACATGATTGGGACTGACCTCTTACCCTTTCATGGTCGACTTATCTTAGAGAGACTCCAAAAATACATTACATGATGTTTCAATGGGGACTATTTCCCTGACTTACAACGAAGGTTGTACCTCAAGGTCTATACACAATAATGACATCTTGAAAGGAGGAAAACACATATCTGATGGGGGTACAATAAGATATAATGATAATATACATCATAATATATTTTGAAGTTACACATACATCAACACATACAATGTAATTAAAATAATGTAATATCTTAAATTATGTATTATGTGTATTAAAATGTAATATGTTAAATTATGTATTACGTGGATGGTATAGTTTATGTGAAGGGAGTTAAATTATCATGTGTCTAAATAATGTAAATATGTGTGTATAGATTTATAGTGAAATCTCTTGGCCAAATCTTAATTAATGAATGCTTGTGAGTCCCAAAAATGGACTAGTGTTATGGTGTGGTTATTATGTTTCCATGGTATGCTTTTGTTATCTAAAAGCATGTATAAGAAGAACTATATAATAATATATATCCACTAGAAAGGATCTGTGAGTAAGCAACAAGAGGACTGTGATAACATAATAGGGAAAGATGAAATGGGGTGCATTGGTGATTTGACCTAGACACTTTTCCTTTAGAGATACTACCTTTTAGCCCATGCTCCCTTACAAATATTTCCCATAAATAATTGAATTGCATTGTCCTTTTGACTCTCCCCTCATTTCTTGGGAAGCCCATACTCCCCATGTAAGGAAAGTATGTTATTATGGAAATTCTTGGAGAAATCCTTCAATCACCATTACCCATGTGTTATTCTTCCATTCTGCAATCAACTTTTCACTATCGTACTATGATAATTTTTCCTCTTCATGGTTAGGAAGGATAATGTGCAAAACATTATTGTTTTATACATATACTAAGAGAGCTCCATGTATTTGAGACTGGTAAGAGCTTATGGAATCCATGGACTTGTGACTAGTAAGAGCTGATGGAATCCATGGACTTGTGACTAGTAAGAGCTTGTGGAAGTTGGGGACATTTTGCTGAAAGTATGAGAGGAGGATATTACTTTGAAGGAAAAACCATGGTTGGAATTCCATACAGGTTAAACAAACACCATTAAACTTACAACCTTGTTAATAATTCTAGTGGAAATGTTTAGCCAAGTTATCTCTAGAAGAAAAAAAGGTGTGGGGTATTCATACATACATTAAAGGGAATTGAAAGGTAAGAATATAGTTGAGGGTCTATTGAGTAGTGAAAGAGGATATATTCATTTTTTTGTGTATGGTAGTGGAATCTAGAGTGTTGTGGTTGATTGACGACTGCATGATGCAATAGACTACTCCGTAGTGAGCATATTAACTATATTATGAGACTAATGAGTTGATTTGGATGAAACTACATCCCCATAGGAGCTTCCTTCAAATTGAAAGTATCATGGTATAAATTCATTAAAAATAAATTAACACCACTTGGTGGAAATTTTAGCATATATTTTTAGTATTAAAATATTCTACAAAATGATACAAAAATACACTTGTTAAAACCTCCACAATTAAAAGAAAAGGTTTTTGTAGATGTTCACTAGAACTTAAATTTTTAGGTGTCTAGAGGTATTAACATAGGTTTCTTAGCACACTTAATACACAACGACACATAAATGCTCCCCATTCCATACACATTGGTGCATTTTATATATTTTGAATACATCAATGTGTATTATATTATTAAGAACTGGTGCATATTATATTTTTGAGCAAATGTGAGTATTATATATGAGTGGGCATGAATGATAATGATTATTATATATGATTAAGCACTAGTATGCATATATCCTTACACACCATGAAGTATTGCTAATCATAATGATAATAGTAATAAAAGTGACAACAATATCAATATAGAAGGGATTGGTATTGCTATTTTAGTTAAAAACATTGTTGATCTCAGTATAGTTATATGCCCTAGTGTATTTGTATATGCACATCACACTTGCAAATAAATAGGTATTAAGCACACCATTTAGTTTAAATGAATTCAATGCATTGATATGGTCTAGAGATTAAAAAATGTCCACATTCTGGGTATGCAAATGCAACTTTATTTTCTATAGAATTTCTAATAGTCATCTCAAATTAAATGTTTTTATAAAAATATCAAAGTTTTATATTTTAATTAATTTGTTTAGATATAACCATTACATTAATGTATTATATTAATGTTTAAACAAATATATTACCTTAATACACATTTATTCATTGTAAATGTAAATTAATCTATATATTTAATCGACAACTTAACAGTTTACAATGCTAGAGATTGAAATAGAATAAAAAACTCATTCTATTGCATATGAATGAGCAACCCTTTCTCATATAAAATGGGATATGTTATATCCTTCATTGTTGGAAAGGCCCATAAGTGTGGAAGATAGCATGGGGTAAAGAAGTAGAATGGTATTGCTATTTTAGTTAAAAGTATTATTTCTCCCATTATAGTTATAGGCCCTAATGTGTTCGTATATGCACATCACACTCACACATAAATAGGTATTAAACACACCACATGCCATTTAGTTCAAATGATTACAATGCATTGATATGTTTCAGAGATTAAAAAAATTCCACATTGCGGGTATGCAAATGCAACTTTATTTTCTATAGAATTTCTATTCGTCATCCTAAATTAATTGTTTTTTTATAAATGATTAAATTTTTATATTTTAATTAATGTGTTTAGATACAACCATTGCATTAATATATTATATTAATGTTTAAACAAATATATTATCTTAATACTCCTCTATTCATTGTAAACGTAAATCAATCTATATATTTAATCGACAACTTAACATTTTACAATGATGGAAATTGCAATAGAATAAGAAACACATTCTATTATATATGAATGAGGTACCCATTTTCATATAAAATGGGACATGTTTGCTCCTTCGTTTTTGGAAATGCCCATAAGTGTGTAAGATAGCGTGGGGTAAATAAGAAGAATTGTATTGTTCTTTTAGTTAAAAGTATTGGTGTTCTCATTATAGTTATAGGACCTAGTGTGTTTGTATATGCACATCACACTCACACATAAATAGGTATTAAACACACCATTTAGTTCAAATGAATTCAAAGCATTGATATGTTTCAGAGATACAAAAAAAATCCACATTGTGGGTATGCAAACCCAACCTTATTTTCTATAGAATTTCTATTAAGCATCGTAAATTAAATGTTTTTTTTTATAAAAATATTGAAGTTTTATATTTTAATTAATGTGTTTATATATAACCATTGCATTAATGTATTATATTAATGTTTAACCAAATATATTATCTTAATACACCTCTATTCATTATAAATGTAAATCACTCTATAAATTTAATCGACAACTTAACATTTTACAATGTTGGAGATTGCAATAGAATAAGAAACTCATTTTATTTTATAAAAATGAGGGACCCTTTGTCATATAAAATGAGACATGTTTTCTCCTTCATTTTTGGAAAGGTTCATATGTGTGGAAGATAGTGTGGGGTAAAGATTTGGGATTTGCAGAAGCCCCTAAGGACCCACCGGTTTTGGACTTGCCCCACACCTATTTAAGAAGCATGAGGAGAGCATAAAATACTAAGAGAAAGTATTGAAAGATATAAATATAGGAAGAAAGAAAAGAGATATAGAATAGAAGAACAATACTAGATTGAGACTGAGCTATAGTAGAGAACAATGAATCTAGTCTTATGTATATGGGGTTTTGGCAATGTAATTGGAATATGGGTGTTCTGTCCTTTATGATATAGTGATAGGTCATTCCATAGATGATAATGTAAGGCTAAAAATCCATGGATATGGAATGTAACATAAGTTGTTGATAATATAATTAAAGTAACTTTAGACATCCTATTTTTTTTGGTTTATGGTTGATTTGTATTTTGTTTGGTGTCTAATGGATAGATCGTAGTTCTATGTCATGTATGCATGTTATGGTTAATAAATTTATGTTGTGATAATGCACATTATTGTGGTATGAAGAATATCAACCCTCACAGTATTATCCTTGCAACTAAGCCTCATTATCACACATACGTCTTGGTTGTGATTTGGGTGAGACATTCTCCTTCGAGGGATTGAAAATGCTAGCATACTAGACTACAATAGTACCCTTTCTTGGTCTCTAATTTTTCACCAACAAATGGTTCCATTGCTAGGAACTTGTTTTTAATGTGACATTGTTAACTGCATGTATGTGCATGTGTCAACGAGCCAGATTCAATTTTTATGGGACAAAAAGTTTTAGGACTTAATAATACAAGACATTGAATTACGAAGGCGGGTAACATGAATACTCAGACAACACAACCTCCATAGAGGACCACCATTAGATCAATACAAAGTTTTCTAGGATGAATTTCCAATAGCTCTCACAGCATGACTACAAAGACTTGCAGAATATCCTGAATATTGCAATAGACAGAGGAATCTTTTTCAGTGGACTCAAAGGGACCTAATTGAATTGAATTGTCTAGATTCACTTCTAACAAGAGTTATTTATTTTCCTTGTAGAAAACACCCTTACTTGTTAGATTATGGAATTTGCAGCTAAACATAATCAATTAGTGTCCAAATCCAAAGAGCTCAAAGAGGAGCTAGGGGTAGATTATTGAAGGAAGTTCCACTATGGATCAATACCTACATAGTTGAATTCATTTTTTTTCCATTGAACTGGATTAGAATGGACGAGTAAAACCCTCGGACGAGTAGCTTACAGAAGATGGAAACTATGCACAACAAAAGTGGAATATAGTAAGGATGTCAAGGTTGAACGAGCAACATGAAGATCAGAAATATGTGAACAGTGGTGGAAAGCACAAATGAGAACGAAGAAAACAAGAGGTACACAAATAGAAGGATATTTTTGAATGGAGAAGGAAATGAATAAAGGGAAAGTGAGATTCATGAGATGAAGCAGAGAGATGAAATGACTATCTCATGGCTAAAATGTGGAGGAATAGAAGTACAATATCACCCAGTAAGTGTAAACTTAGGTGGAAGTAAAAGTAAGGAAAATAATGTGAGGTTCAGTTGCTAAGCATTATATTTCCAAAACAGACACTCAAGCTATCCCTAAACGAAGGTGCAGAAAAATCATAGTTATCAGGGCTCGTGGAAAACTATAGCACCCTAGAAAGTGAACCCCCCATTGTTACAAAAGTAGATACAAGAAGTAATGACAATAAAACACCTTCATCCACCTTCATGGAGCCCTCACATAAATTTTCAACACATTCTCAATACTCTCCTTTTTAGTTTCCTTGGTATAGTCAGATGAGGAGTAGTAGGAATATATTACATAATAAATCATTATTAAGAGGAAGTAGTACCAATTATCAACAGGTTAACAATAACATTATAAATTAATTGGGACCTCATGGATTTATGTTGGTATGTTGGTAAAACCTTTGGTTGTCGCAATGGAATAAATACAAGTAGGACTGCCTCTAAAAATTTCTAGAATTTTTGGGAGAAGGAGGAGAAGTTAATGCAGAACAACATTGGTTCCTTTTTGAACTAATATGGAATGCTAGAGGAAACTCGATGGCATCTAAATTATTTTAATTTTAGACAATTTTATGCAAAATATATTTACAATGGTATAGGGAGTTGATCGAGCATCAAGACTCAAATGCACTAGAAATAACCCATGGAAACATAAAGAAACTATTTTTAGATGAGTTTTGCAACCTAAGTTTGAACAATAAGGCATCATGAAACTAATATAAATTCGATATATACATGGAGAATATGCTTGGGAATATGCACAAAAATTTAGGGATATATTATCTAAGGTCTTGTTTTTTTATGCATGATACTTACCATAAAGAATGGTTTATTGAAGGGTTACTACCCCTCAATAAAATTCACCTATCACAATAGGCTATGAGATCACCTTGAAATGCCTTGAGAAAGCTATGAATATTGAAGCAATAACTAATTACCTGAATGATACCATAGTTGGGACATCCTCATGGGAATTGTCGCATGTACACAACAAGCTATAATAATTAACTAAACAAATCCAATAGTTGACTATATTGAAACCAAGTCAACCACAAGTATGGTGTTGTTCGGGTACATAGGGTACTCCCAAAAGACCAAACACCTTTAGATACCGCTTCACACAAATAGATCACAGATCAACACACCGATGTTTGTCACGTGGTTAAAACCCCCGAGAGAGAAACAGTCCATGGCCCCAGCCAAATAGCTACTTGGAGCAATTTATTATGCAAAAGAAAGAAAGTTACATGAGCTTCTCATAATCGATCAACTAGCCAAGGACCCTCTATGCTCTTTAAATAGAGATCATAGACCAATCGGGTGTTAAGCCACGGATCAATAGTAGGTATGATCTAAGATAAGTTGAACCATCGGATCATTCTATGTCTAGAACATATCGTGACCATCGGATTAGAATATTTACAAATGCATACTAATGCATACTAAAGAAACACACTTTTACCTAACGGATATATTACACAAGTTGATCTTAACTAACTCCTAAGTGTCTAAATATCCTAACATTCCCCCTTAAGAACAACTTGGGATAGGATTGAAGGATTTACAAAAGTGACACTATTAGGAGAAGGAAGGAGGCATTAGAGCCTATACCCCCTTAAGGACACATTCTCGAAATCCTAACATAGATTGAAGTTTAGAAGACTTCACTTTTGTAAGAGACTTGGTGAAGATGTCTGCAACTTGATCATCTGTAGGGCAATAGAGAACTATCATGAACAAGATTTTTGATGAAGTGCATGTGTAGCTCAATGTGTTTTCTACACTGATGTAGAAATGGATCTTTGGAAATCTTGATGGCACTTTGATTGTCACACCAAAGTGGAGTAGGTTGTTGCTGCTCGAATCCAAACTTTGAAAGGATCTGTCGAAGCCATAAAGCTTCCTGGCTGGCATTAACTACAACTCGATATTCTGCTTCTGCTGAAGAAAGTGTAAGAGCTTGTTTTTTCTTACAAGCCCAAGTGACAGGTCCAGATCTCAGACTGAAAACATAACCTGCAGTAGAATTTTGATCATCAGGATCGCCAGCCCAATCTGAATCAGTGAAACCAACCAACAAAGGTTCCCCCCCTGTACTGTAATGAATCCCAAACTGAATTGTACCTCGAATATATCAAAGTATTCTTTTTGCTACTTTTCAGTGACTTTCATGAGGAGTTTGCATATAACGGGAAACACGACCAACAGCAAAGGAAAGGTCAGGACAGGAATGAGTCAAGTATTAAAGACTACCAACAAGCTGACGATACAAGGTGGCATCCACTTCAGGGGAAGTACAAGTGGCAAAAAGTTTGACTCCAGACTAGATGGGAGAAGGGGCTGGTTTACAATCTTCCATGTGGAAGCGACGAAGAAGGTCACAAGCATACTTAGACTGGGAAAGAAAGATTCCTTCTTTGGTTTGCAAG